>VZSZ01011830.1:657721-688394 GCA_013398815.1 Ibidorhyncha struthersii | reverse complement strand
CCCCCCCCCCCCTCACCACGGCCCGCCGCCCTGGCGCTGTGGGGGGCGGCCTGAGGGGAGGGCCGAGCTGGGCCGGGGATGGCGGCGTTCACCTCAGGGGCTGCGGACTCTGCTTTATCGTGTGCTTATGTCCTGGTGTGAGCGACACAGGATTAATTTCTCTTTCAGTAATTTTACCTTTCAGTAAGGTCTCTTCCAGGGAAAGCTCTATTTTTAGAAAACCCTAGTGTCTTTCACCCTAGTGTGAAAGTATTTACTTTATAGCCAGCTATAGTATGTTGTTTTCGAGGTCTCAGTGTTTTCGAGCTTGGCAGGTGCGGGGACAAGGAGGAGCGAGACCCAGGCAGTTGGCCCAAGCTGGCCAACAGGATTATTTCATACCATGTATGTCACATTCAATATAAATTAGAAAGCTTGCTGAGAAGTGCTCCCTCTGCCTTGATGACTGCCATCCTGAGAACTCCTTGCCCCGGTGTCAGACCCCTGAGCCCTTCCCTTCCTCCAGAAGCCGCAGCGCTGTCAGTGTCCCACGTTGTCTGTCCCCGCTGGGAGTGCACAGCTTCCTGCCGATAGAATGGGCTGAGTATGACCCTTGTATATTTCATATTGGTGTTGGGATCAATATTGGTTCTTTAGTGTTATCAGTGTTAATTATCTAGTCTTATTCTATTAAATCTGTTTATATTTCAACCCTTAGGTTTCCTTGTTTTTTCCCCAATTCCCCTTCCCGAGTGGGGAGGGGCCATCAGGTGATAGAATAATTGTCTAAACAACAATAAATTGTTGTGGGTTCTTCAAATTATAACAGCTTGAAACAGGAATATTGTGTCTTTCTCTACTTCTCCTCCCCTTGACCCCCGGTAGCTCAGTCGGGTGCCTCTGGCTGAGTATCCCTACTTGTTTCCATGGTGTGCCAATCATCCTGCCATTATCTGCGCTTCCTGAAGAGACGAAGGCTGAGCTCAGCACTAATGCCCCCTCTCTGCCACCAGTTCCCAGCTATGGTTACTGCACCAGGCGCCATCAGTGCAGGACGAAGGTGGGATGGAAAGACCAGTTGTGGGAGTACAGTAATAACAATGTAATTTAGATCACTATTCATTTGCTCTGAGAGAAATTATTTCACCAGTGTGTGTCCTGTCAGCTTCCCCAGTGTCCTGACTTGGCCTCACCAGGTCTCAGAAACAAACGCCTAGCCACGAGTCTTTTCTCTGAAACTATCCATAAACAGTTTTTCAGATGCTCACACTTCTGAGAAAGGGATGTGGAAACAGCAGTATTTCATCAGCCAGGGCACGGGAGCCTTGATGTTTACAGATGAAAAGCCAGTTGTGATATACTCTCCTCAAAAGGCTGGGCTGCATTAGATGAGTAGGCCTGCAGCAGCCAAAGAGAACCGTGCTGTGGAGGTGAAGGAAAACAGGTACATTTTATTATTCACCATGCAAGGCAGTGCATCCAAATTACTGCTGCCCTGATTTGGGGATGATGCACATGCTATGCTGTTCACTGGCTGGCTGTTTTTTTCAAAGCAAACTTCTAAAAATACTGAATGTGCAATGTTTTTCCAACACCACTTAATTAGGTCCAAAATAGAGCTCTTAATGCATTTCCGTGACGCCATAGTTCTTCCCACACTCTCTGATGCTTGCAAGCCCCAAAGAGAGGGTGGAACCAACTTAAACCATTATCACTGGCTGGTATGAACAAGCTGCAATGAGTATAATGGGGCTGATCAGCAACTGTTAACTGTTAACAGCTTGAGTTAACTGGGAGAGGAGCTGCCTCCATTCCCTTGAGCAGTACTTCACAAAAGCAGAGCCTGCTGGCCCATTCCCATATGTGTTTTTTTCCTTCTTCCTCCTGGGCCTGCTGCAAGATCCCTTAGGTTGCTACCAGAACATTTAAGTTTACTCTTTTACATTTAAACATTTAAGATTAAACATTTAAGTTTTCTCCTAGAAACTGTCATGTGATATCCGATCCTACTAAAGACAGTGAGAGTTTTTCTATTTATTTAATTTAATGAGGTGCCCAGGGCGGTCACGTTGTGCCCCACTTCCCCCAACCCTAGGTCTCACAACATCGAACGTAAGTAATGAAAATATAGAAAAATGGCTTCCAGACCTCCCTGAAATAAGCTGTTGAAGGCAGGTCTTATCTTTATCTTGAATTTCTGTCTGTTGATGCAACAAATCAATCTGAACTTCTTTATTGCTCATTACAGAACAATAGGGAAATGTGCACTGAGAGGAACTGAACTCCCATAGGTATCCTTTAAAATATACCAAGTGTTCACATACTGCAGTGGCGAGCCTACAAAAACACTCAGGTTGATAAAGCAGGAATACGCTGAGAAAATATGAATTCCATTTCTCATGTAAAATTTGTTCTTTGGTTTAAGTGCTTGAAAATTGCAGCTATGCCTGCATTTACTGAACAAGGGCCTATACAGTTCAGCATGTAATTCAGGTATATGGAAAGCAATTTATTGCTTATGAGTCCTTCTGCATGTCTAAACAATGCCTAAGCCCCAAATAAATCCTGATAGAAGCCATCTGTTATTTGGTCAAACAATTTGATAGATTTGCCTAGTTTGTTAATACAAGTATAGAGACTCATGCTTTAAATTGTGAACAAGTGTCATAAAGGAGCAAATAGAGGAACATGACACTCTGGGATTAAATTTCTCAAGGCTCTGTGCTGAGTAGAAGTCACCATTTCTCAGCAAGATTCTCAAGAATTTGCCTAATAAAATGGGTACAGTTCTCCACTGGAAACATTTTTAAGCAGCTAAGGTTTATATCCATATGCTTTTTACCTCTGCATGCACTCAGTTAAGGGAACACATAAAAGCTGCAGGCATCTGAAAGTCCACGAGTCATTAATGCAAGAACATATTTTTAACAATAAATGAATGGGGAATGGAAAACTTACATACCAACTAATGAAAACCAGAAAGAACAAATGGTACTTTTCTGAGTTCATGAGTGGAAATTTCATAGAATCATAGTATTACTGAGATTGGAAGGAACCTCTAGAGCTTGTGTACTCCAACTTCCCTGCTCAAAGCAAGGTCAACTAGAGCAGATTGGTTGGGGTCATGTCCAGTCAGGTTTCGAATATCTGCAAGGGTGGAGACCCCACAACCTCTCTAAGCAACCTGTTCCAAGGTTTGACCATCCTCACAGTAGAAAAGTTTTTTCTTATGCTTAAGTGGAATTTGCTGTATTTCAGTTTGTGCCCATTGCCCCCGGTCCTGTCACTGAGCACCACTGAGAAAAGTCTGGCTCCATCTTCTTACTCCTTCCCCTCAGATATTTATACACATTGACAAGACCACCCCCCAAGCCTTTTCTCATTAAGGCTAAACCATCCCAGCTCTCTCAGCCTCTCCTCATACGACACATGCTCCAGTCTCTTCATCATCTAGCCCTTCCCTGGACTCACTCCAGTATGTCCGTATCTTCCTTGTACTTGTGAGCCCAGAATAAGACCCAGCACTCCAGATGGGGTCTCACTAGTGCTGGGTAGAGGGGGATAATCACCTCCCTTCACCAGCTGGCTGTGGTCTTCCTAATGCAGCCCAGGATCCCATTGTCCTTCTTCCTACAAAGACTCATTGCTGACTCACGGTCAACTTGGTGTCTACCAGGACCCCCAAGTCCTTCTCTGGAGAGCTGCTTTCTAGCTGGTCAGCCCCTAGCCTGTACTGGTGCTTAGTTTAGTCCTCCTGAGGTGCAGGACTTGAATTTTCATCTGTTGAACTTCATTAGAGTTCTGTTGTCCCATCATCTGGGTCACTGACAAAGACGTGAAACAGTACTGGCCCCAGCATTGACCCCTGCATTACAGCCTTAGTGACTCGTTTCCAGCTGAACTTTGTGCCACTGATCACAACCCTTTGGGCCTGGCAATTTGTTTGGCCACTTTTCAGTTCACATAATTGTCAGCTTATCTAGTCCATACTTCATCAGTTTGTTAATGCCAATGTTATGGGAGACAGTGATGACAATCTGGCTAAAGATAAACATCTACCACCCTCTCTTCATCCACTGAACTAGTCATTTTGTCATAGAAGGCTATCAGGTTGGTCAGGCATGATTTTCCCTTTTTAAATTCACACTGACTACTCCCAATCACCTTCTTGTCCTTAATGTGTTTGGAACTGGTTTCCAGGATTATTTGGTCCATCAGTTCCCAGTGATCAAGGTGAGGCCGACTGGCCTATAGTTTCCTGAGTCCTCCTGCTTGTACTTCTTGAAAATAGGAGTGATGTTTGCTTTCTTCTGTTTCTCAGGTCTCTCTCCCAGTTGCCTAGGCCTTTTATAGATAATCAAAAGCAGCCTTACAATGACATTGGCCAGCTCCCTCAGCGCTTGTGTATGCATCCTATCATGTCCCATGGACTTCTGTATGTCTGGTTTGTTTAAATGTTCCCTTACCTGATCATCCTGTACTGACAGGAACTTCCTTGTTCCAGAATCTCCCACTGGCCTCAGGGGCGTGGGATTCCTAAAGGCAGGTCCTACAAGAAAAGACCAAAATAAAAAAAGACATTGAGTACTTCAGCCTTTGTCACATCCTTCAGCAGCAGGTCCCCTGCCCCATTCAGCAATGGACCCACATTTTCCCTAGCCTTCCTTTTGCTGCTGTTGTCCCTGTAGAAGCTCTTCTCATTGTTCTTCATGTTCCCTCAACAAATTTAATTCCTGGTGGGCCTTGCTTTTCCTAACCCCATCCCTGCACACTCAGCAGGTGTTTCTGTGTTCCTCACAGGTCATCTGCTCCTGCTTTCACATCTTGTACGCTTCCTTTTTATGTTTGACTTTCGTCAGGAACATTTTGTTCATCCGTGCAAGCCTCCTGTGACCTGTGCTTGATTTCTTCCATGTTGGGAGGGTCCATTCTGGCGCTTGAAGGTGATCCTTGATCAGTCAGCTGGATGTCTGGATGTTAAGGTAACAAAGTACATTCAATAGAGCTACAAAATACATCTACCTCTTACAGGGTTATAAACCACATTCTCTGTTTCACTGACTGAAGAGACTTAATTCTCGCATTTCCTTCCACTGTGGGTTTTGCAGGATAAGGTAAATCAGGTTTGGAAGGGATGGGGAGCACAACATGTGCTTTGTGCTGTTTTTTAACTAAACTTTGTCTGCTGTAACAGTGTGAATTACGGTTACACATAATTTAAGAATAAATTAATGAAACATCCTGTAAGAAGAAAATAAGTTGTCCAGAACTGAACTCACTATTTATGTGACTGTTGGTCACATTGAATTATATTTTCAAGCATTCGACTCTGAACAGAGACACAAAATTTAGTATTGTTCATTTGTTTTTAATCTCCAAGCTTTAACCAATCTACTTTTAGAAAGGTAATCCTTTCTGCAAAATACAAAATCCTAAGCTCTCCTACCTTGAATCATGTACAGAAAATTTCTTAAATTGTTCACAGATTAAAGTGAATGTATGCGTATATATAAAATAAATCTGTCTATGTATCTGTTTATAGGTATGCATTTGCATACAGAGATGTTCACAGTTACCAACACTTGATACATTCTCATGATGTTTTCCTTAAAGGCTCAGCTTCCAGAGTCAGGTAATTACATGAATCTGTATTTGAATTTTAAATAAAAGTTAGTTCTTGCCTGGCACATTGAGAGATTCAAATGCAATATAAACAATGTTTGAAACAAATGAGGATTTCCATGCCTAAATGAGAAGCAAGGACCTAAATGCTTTGTAAGTTTTATTAAAAAAAAAAAAGAAAAAACAAACACAAAACGAATTAAGACAGCAAACTTTCAATTTCATTTATTTTAAGCCAATGTTTCGATTTTTTGAAACTTGCTCACAATTTCTGGCAGGAGTTTCTTATTAACTGCATTGTGATAGCATTTAACTACATTAAACCCTGCGGTAGAGGTGGGAAAATACTTGGAATGTCTCAAACTCTTGCTTTAATCACTACAGGCCTATCTGAATTGAAGGCTCTGCCATGAAATAAAGGAGGCAAGGGAGAGTACAGTCTGACGGATGAGCCAGCGGTCATCCCAGTAAGAAAAGCCAAACGTAATAAGTCAACTGGAGCAGTGGCAGGAGAGGGTGAGCTTCTCTGGCACTCAGGACTTTTCAACCCACATGGTGCTCTCTGAGTATCTACCACTACCCCCAGGCTAACCTAGCCCAGATGCAAGGTGCTTGGTACAGGACTGGAGCCCCTGAGCAGGACCTGCGTAGGGGCTGACCTCCTCCAGGTCAGATTCAGACAGTAGATGGAGTCCCTCGGGCTCAGACATGTGCATTTGACAGCAATAGTTAGACCCCATTAAATTTAATTTGTCCCTAAATCTTTGCTCTCTATAAGCATTAATCCTCATGAATGATGGTCAAATAGATAATCCCTTGAGGAAAAAAATCTATCTGGAATTAAACTGAACCATTAGTCTCAACTCAGATATGCTACAGGGTGTATCCTGGTTGACACAGGAAGATTTCTGGAGCTGTTCCTGAGGGCTCGGACACACCTAGGTTAACTGGCATCAGCCAAGAGACAGTGAACAGGAGGCACCTCTTCTTGCTCACAGAAAATCATGTCTATGCCCAAAAGTAACACAACATTACTGACAGCTTGTATAGTCTTGTGCAGGAAGAATTTCTTCTCGGGAGGAGATATCCATTCTTAGCCTCTGTGCTGAGACTTAAAAATGCAAGGAAAACTCCCTATATTGCCTTCAGTGTTATTATCACATGGTAGTATGTACAGAAAAAAATCAACCAGACCTCCTGCTGTGGGAGGACAGGAATGTAGCTATGCTGAGGAGGAAGGTGTGGAGTATAGTAGGATAGGATAGGATAGGATAGGATAGGATAGGATAGGATAGGATAGGATAGGATAGGATAGGATAGGATAGGATANAAGAGAAGAGAAGAGAAGAGAAGAGAAGAGAAGAGAAGAGAAGAGAAGAGAAGAGAAGAGAAGAGAAGAGAAGAGAAGAGAAGAGAAGAGAAGAGAAGAGAAGAGAAGAGAAGAGAAGAGAAGAGAAGAGAAGAGAAGAGAAGAGAAGAGAAGAGAAGAGAAGAGAAGAGAAGAGAAGAGAAGAGAAGAGAAGAGAAGAGAAGAGAAGAGAAGAGAAGAGAAGAGAAGAGAAGAGAAGAGAAGAGAAGAGAAGAGAAGAGAAGAGAAGAGAAGAGAAGAGAAGAGAAGAGAAGAGAAGAGAAGAGAAGAGAAGAGAAGAGAAGAGAAGAGAAGAGAAGAGAAGAGAAGAGAAGAGAAGAGAAGAGAAGAGAAGAGAAGAGAAGAGAAGAGAAGAGAAGAGAAGAGAAGAGAAGAGAAGAGAAGAGAAGAGAAGAGAAGAGAAGAGAAGAGAAGAGAAGAGAGATGTTGGTGATCATGGCAGCAGTAATCATGATGTGATCAGAAGCTTGGCTGAAGCCACCAACCAGTTATGCCATCTGGCATGTGACAAATGCATTTCAGTCATCACTGGCTTGGGTTGATTTAAAGTGAGAGGCTGAGCAGTAAAGAGCTGTGTGTCTCATTGCTAGTGCTGTGATCCCAAGAGGGTAGCCAGCTTGTGATGTTAGTATTTGTTCTTTCCCTCCCCAATTTATAATAATTAAGACTTCAGGAAAAAAAATAATCATTAGGAAATACAGGCTGTATTTACAAATCTGTAATTTTCTTCTTGTTCTGACAATTACTTCAATTAACTCTGTGGATGTTAGCTTTATTATTACATTTGTCACTATCTGTCACTGTAAAAAAAACTCTGATAAATGCCCTCAATTTCTCTTCTAGAGTAATCTCATTAGCCTCTAAGTGAACAAAATACTTAATTTGTTGCCATAGCAGTGGAGTTTTGAGAAATAAATGGTGACCTGCATAGAGAACTAGCACAAAGCTGATGAGCATGTACTGAGACTATTATAAAATCAGAGACTGGCTTTACTAGCTCTAAGAAGCACAATATTTGGGACAGCTACTGTGTCGTGTTTGTGAAAATTAACATCACCCTGTCTGAATTAGATATCCCAAAAAAAACTTGAATTTTTTCCTTACCTTTAATCTAAGATTATCTACCTATCACAACCCATGTAAATAAGCCAAAGTTTAATTCAAGACAAGACCTTTTGTCTTAGCCCGGAATGGCTGTTACAGCTGTTCAGCTTTGGCTGAACTCTGGCTTGTTTAGGCCAGAAAATAAAAGCTCTTGCTCTGGTAAAGCTTATTAGCTCACTCACACCACACCAGCAGCAATAAAGGTGCCTGCAATGACCTGGCTTCCCTCCTTTTCCTCTTGGTCTCAGGGTTAAAGATCCATTTGCAATCCATCAGGAAAGACAGCTACATGAAACAGCAGTATTTTAAAATACCTGTAAAATGTAATCCATATTACTTTTAGAAAGAAATACTTGAAGTGGACTGGAAATCTGAAAAAAAAATATTTATGAAAAATACTTACATTTTAAATAGTCCTTTAGGTAAATAGGCTCTAAAAATTATCACTGTTTCAATATAAACATCCCCATATATGTATATTGCCAGATATTAAACACCAGATGACTTTTTTACCACATTTCATCTAGTGCAATTCTCAGTGCTTCACTCACGTACTCTAAGTACGTATTATAACCAGGCAATCTTATTATTCACTGCAACAATTTAAGAGGACAAGTACAATGACTGATATGTCATATTTTACTGATTTATTTAGTTACTACTAGGTGCAAGAAGGATGACAAAATCAGATGCAGGACAAGCAAGCACACTGAAGTGTTCAAAACCATTTTTTACAAAAAAATCTGCAAAATAGCCTTACTGATTTCAGCGGATGCACTCATGGTGTGCAGGAGCAGAGTTTCACGGAGTACTTTCCCACCTATATTTCACTTACTGGCATGTTTTTTTCTCTGGATACCAGGAATGTAGGCGCCTATCCAAAACTCATCAAAATCTATGGGAAACTTTCCATGTACATAACTAGTCTTTCAGTTGAGGCTGTTCAATTCAGTGACAAAGCTATAGTTTTTTTGGAAAAAAATAAACCGGTACGACTTTCTTAAACAGTCAGAATGCTTTCATTCTCACGCTGAAAACTTCAGTTGTGATTAAAAGACTGAAGGGAACTCAGACAATTTATTTGAAAATTGTACTTTAGAAGTACAGCAAGAATGTACACATTTACACATTCACAGTCCTACTCTCAGAATCTGTTTTGATATTAGACATTACAAATGGGATACATACAAATCTTAATGGGATTATAAATCATATTCTACTAATACTTAAGCATCACAAAAAGTTTATATTCTGTATTTTTTTGCAAGGCAGACATGAAATTATGAGAAGACATTCCTTTATAACACATGTAACATGGCATAACAAGTATTATTTATTGTACTTATTTCAAATATTGTCTAGACTTTGAAGTATTTATCATAGCATTCATTATAAACAGCAACCATGGGAAAATATCTCAAATGTCACAAATTTTAATCAAAAAAATTGAAAATAAATCGAAGTATCTGACAATCATCACCTGCAGAAAAACATTTATTCTGGTGGAAGAGTAGATTGGGTGGGGGAACACATCAAAAGAACACATGTAAAGATTAAAGAGACACTTTCAAGAAAATCGTCTTATACTCTTAGTTTTTGTCTGAGTATAAATTAAAGTACTATAAAAATATGTTTCTGTATTTTCTCCCATTTATTTAATTTACAGTTTTGATGGTACCTGGTGACAGATTCAGACTAGTTGATGCAGACTGGTCCAACTGCAGCAGACGATGGAAGAGTAGACCTACCACTATTTTGCATCGCTACACCATTTTATATCTGTGTCCAGTTCTACTACATCTGCAAAAGCTTTCTGACCTGGGACCTGTACCACAGGACTGATGATAGTGAGTGAACTGGGACTTTAGTTAGCCATATTCTCCATCTGGACTTCTTTTTTTTCTTATGTAAGCAATATGACACACAAAAAACATAACTCATTTTTCAATCATTTTGTTTTAAACTGGCCCTCAAGCCACTGTGTTCTCCCTTTCAAGAGAGTCCAAGCTGGGAGTATTATAGTTTATTGCAGCCTTCAGATCTTAATTTTGAAGGGATGTTTTCTATTTCTTTTTATAGCTTGGAAGGTGGCACAGGAACCATCCGGCCGGTCCAAGAACTGCCAGTGAAAATGCGGAGAATCCAATGAGTGTCTCCTAAATTAAAGGAAATAAAGTTAAATAAAGCTAAGCACATTGGAATGCTTGCAGGGTAAGCGGTCTATTGCCAAGCAAATTGTGTGATATTATTGAACTTCTGCAGCTATAATCCCAAAGACATGACAGATTCTAAAGGAAAAATAATCCACAGAGGATTATTTTACGTGTTTGGACTAGGAGCACTAGTAACCCATGGCAGCTGGAAAAAAATTATCTTAGTCTATGCCATGCACAAACATGCTTATATAAGACACAATTAAAAGCATAAAAGACACATTAAGAGATGGCAAATTTCTTATTTTCCTACAGATTCCATAGATTTTGTGCCTATTTCTTGAGCTTTTTATGAATAAAATCTTTACAGAAACAGTATTATTTGCTTAATAGATACAGTAGCGCAGCTCTCCACTAATCATATACAAGAGCTTTGGGTATCTGCTGCCACTGATAGTTGATATACTAAGGGAGAGAGTTGCTGCTAAAATTTAGTTATAATTCTTCTATAATCCCATATTAGAGTATTTGTACTGGGGACTATAATCAAAGCTCATAATGGGGCACCCCACAGAAATTGGATTTTGTGACGCATGTCTCTGGAGGATCTGTAACAGCACTCCCTTCCTCTCAGGAACAAACTTGCCATCTAGGCGGTGGGAGGAGAGGAACTTCTGCGAGGAGAGGAGTGGAGGGGAGTTCCTGGGGAGAGCTGGCTTCTAGCTGGGATGAAGAAAACCTATATTGTCTATATGGAAGAGAACAATGAGAGGAAGCTCTTCTGAGAAGACTCATACCTAAGCTCTGGGCGAGGAAAGGAAAAGTGGGGGCACAAAGACAGAACTCACCACCAGTCCCACTTTTTCCTCTGGTGGGGAGCTGTGGATGCAGCGGCTGCTCCAACTGGCAGACCTGAAGCGGAAGAGTCGGGATCTGTGGTACATTATAGGGCCCATCATTTTATCCCGGTGAGAGGAGAGCACAGCTGGGGTATCCTGACCAGCCAGTAACTGCTGCTGCAAGGAGTTTCCCAGTCCTTTGCTGTTTTCTATTGCTCAAAACCTGTAGGATGCTGAATTCTTTTTGATAAAGGCAAGGAGTCCTTCTGCTTGACAGTCAAGTCCTTTCATTTTCAAGTTGGGTGCAAGAAGCACCAATACAAACCAAAATACACTGGGTGGGTCAGCAGCAGCAGGATTGTGAGCATGTGCCTGCTTTCTGGGAAAGGAGCACCTTGGGGTGATGCAGCCACCTCCCACAGGCTCACTGAGTGATGCTGTTGAGCCCAGCAGATGGGAGGAGTCTGCCTCTGCTGATGACGCTGTGAGGCAAAATGGACATAACTGTCTGTCCTCCCATCTACCAGAGCCTTAACAGTCTTTTTTTTCCCTTGCATTCATATGCACATGCCTCTCCACACAAATTATTTGCACCCCCAATTACACACTCTCTGAAATTCCCGTTTACCCACACTTGCACTTCACTTACCACCTTCATCCAAAAAATTATCTGACCTGTAAATGACTAGTACCTCAAATAAAATATTTCCCTGCCCCTCGCTGCAGAGAATATCTCCTTCCTCCATATCCTACCCAAAACACCCTGTCGTGGTTTAGGCCAAATCCCACTGGGGACGTGGGGGACCCCAGATGGGACCGACAGATGCTCCCCTCTACCCCTCTTCGAAGAGAGAGGCAGAGGAGGAAAAAGAGACTTATGAGTTTAGAAGGAACTAAACTACTTTAATGAAATATTAATAATAAAATAAAAAGAAAATAATGAAATATATACAAAACCGTATCAAGCTCCCAGGATGACAATCACGACACCGGCTGGCACTGGGGCAGTCCCAGGCTGGACTCAGTGACGGATGGGAACTGGATTCCGGATCTGCAGGCAGGATCGGGACCAACGGCAGACGAACAGTCCTCCTCAGATGTCGGCCATTGAAGGAAGAAAAGAGAGAGAGCCAGAGCCAGTGCTCCCTGCTCCCCAGCTTCCTGCTCCCACTCCTGCTTTTGCCCTTTGATCCCTCAGAGGGCTTTTATACTGAGCATGATGCGGATGGGATGGAATACCCTGTTGGTCAGTTTTGGGTCACCTGTCCTGTCCGCTCCTCCCTGCAGGTGGGACCCCACTGTGTTTTTCTGCTTCCAACCCTCCAATGTGGCAAATAACCAAGTTGGTTGGCCTTGGGTTTTATAGCGATAAGTATAAGCAAGAGCCTTTCCGCATACCACGTCTGGACATCAGCCATAACATTGGTCTTATCACTCTGAGAGAGCGAACATTGTCTGCACAATATGCTGTTAGTTTCAGCAGTTAGAAGAGGCCCAGCTAAGAAGCAAAGTTACTGAACAAAATTGGTCCTGTTTTACCTCAAACCAGGACACACCCAAAACATCCAGATGCACAAAGAAGCTGTGAAGCAGCCTGCTGGGAGAGCAGCCGTCCACAGCAGGGAAACATCAAACAACCTGCCGGGGTCCAGCATCAAAGCAGAATACGTGACAGGGTAACAGACAAAGGCAGAAAGTATCAGCATTACAGATAGGAGATTATTTAAGAACAGAAGTAGCTGGGCAGGCACAGAGAGGGATGTGTCCACTCCTCTGCATGCAGAGCTGGATGGATGCAGGAGAGCTACAGTGCCGTGGCGCTAAACCCAAGCTTCGGGGCTATTAGCCCAGGACCAGCACCATGCTAATTAAGCAACTCGACTTGCAAACTGGGGCTGGTTTATAGCTAGTCAGCTTTCACCAATAGTAATCAGACATCTGACAGTACACACATCTGTATAAAATGTGTTACTTCTGCACTCGGAGGTTAAGAGGCAGGGAAGTAAATAACCCTCCCCTCAGCTATGGGCTGTGCCATTTCCAGTGAGAACATTTTTGATAGATGAAATCTGTGTTTGTTACATGCAGACATGAAGATTTTCACTCAGCTGCAGTAAAAGTGCAACTTATTAGATTTGCTACTGATTTCTAAATACATTTTATTAATTTCTTCTGTGCTTTCTCCTGCCTTTACTTAGCAAAGCCTGAAGCAGACAACTATGGCATCCTTCTCTGGGCTTCTCATCAGAGCACATCCATGAAGCTCACTTCCAAGAGAGCCTGCAATGCAGTGGTGGTGGTGAGAGCCTCAGCTTGAGGTTTTTTGACAATGTGCAGAATATGTGAGCAAGGTGTAAAGAGCAAAGAGTTAGCACTCTACACAAACAATAGTGGATGAGTGATTAAACAGACAGGTCCAGCACGTATTTTACCAGTGCTGTGGTTTTGTTATCTCAGAAAATTTACTTGCTCAGGTTTACGGAAGAAGAGACAACAAGGTGGCTTTTTTCTGTAAATCCTCCCCAAACACTGAATATCCTACCTGTCTGTAACAAATACAGAATTTGTCCAGAAATAAATATGTCTGAGACATGCGTCTAAAGTAACTAGAGCAGCTAAGCACGCAGTAGATAACCCTAAGCAACCGAACTTCCCAAGACACACCCTCTAACACCAAGAGATTGTCTTAGATATATGCTATATGATATTTTAAAATAACAGGTTTCAAGTTCTACTACTTGTTTTCAGGTATTTAGCTTTTGGCTTTCATGCTTTCTATATGAACTTTATTTTTCTCTACAGCTGTGAGGATTAGAAACTTCATAAAGTTGTACTGAGATTCTGCTTTCATCTTTCAGCTGTGTCCTGCACAGACCTCACTAGCATTAATTCCTGTATTAAAATGAAATCAAATGCTGTTCTACAATAGCAACAGTGGCTCTCATTAATCTTACCGGGCTTGGCAATTATTTTCCAGGTTTCTGCACATTCACCAGAAAATGAGACATAATCTTATTTTTCTAGCAAACCTGCCAACTACTCAGCCGTAAAGTCCAAAGCGCTCTTTCCCGTTATCACAGTGCTCTGCTCACGCTAGTGCCACACCATTTACAGCCAATCTATGGATTTTCACATAGCAGTGAATAGTATTTGTCAAAGTCTCCCCAAAAAGAGTCGGCTGCGCTTGGCTGAGCACTGGCCCTTTTGCTCCTCACTCAGTCTGTCTCTTGTTTAGCACCTGGGGATGCTTAGCCTGCTCCAGCCTCACCTATACTCGCGTTGCCAGCCCTCCAGACACTACTTACACACCACTTGTGAACACTAGGAGTTTTCTCACATTAAATTTAGATTTTAAAAGCTTTCTGGCATTCCTAGGTTTGTTATTGGTCCCTTCAGGATGGCAGGAGGACTCCAAAGCTCTCCTGGCAGAGTTTATTCTGCAGCTTGCTGCTTCTCTGCTACCTTAAAAATACACTTTCTATTTTTCCCAGCATACCTGATCCCACAGGATGGTTCCTTGCTCTTTCTCTCTTTCAGAGCCCCACTTTTAAAAGCATTTGCTCTTTAGACCGCTACCACTGGAATAATTTAATTTTGATTTACTGAAGTCCCTTCTTTTATGTTCATTAGCAAGTACCATTCCCTCACACCTTAGCTGAGAGGACAGAGTCTCTACCCACTGCTGCAGCGATACAGGTTACAACATCCCCGTCAGTGCCAGAGCAAAACGCTTCCAATTAATATCTGCAGTGACAGCACTGACCCTCTGATGTTGTTCATTTTCTTCCTCATCTGCTTCTGGGAGGAAACTGCAGATAACAGCATAAGGCTGTTTCAGCAGTTTAATTTCAGCATGAGATTGCTTGTTTATTTTATGTAAAAAGTTGAAGTGGGTGTGCAGGAAGTTAATGCTGGTCCATATTTTACGTGGTACTCTGTTTCAGAATATCACCTGAAGAAACCAAGCCTGAGAATCTTTACTTTCCTTGGACATTGAAATTGAAATCCTTATTTTAAAGAGAATGGAACATACAGAACTATGATACGTGTTGGAACTTCTCTGAAATTTATCACTCAGTATCACTAATCTACAGATCTGCAGTTTCCTCAGTCCTGATAAAATGACTCCAATGACATCATTGGAGAAAGAATTTTTAACCAGGGTTTTTTTGGGGGTTGGGTATTTTTTTCTGCTCCATCTATCTTTAGTAATACTCCCACGAATAAAACTCTTGGTATTAGCTTTGAAAGACTATTTCTGATTGTCTCTGCTTTCTCACTGATGAAAGCATTTCAGTCAGAATGAACTAGTTTCTGAACTATCACTGACATAAAAGATTAAAGATGCATCAAGATATAGAGGAATTCAAAACAGAAGTCTTACACAAATGTATATTTAGGACAGTTGTACCAATGGTGGTACAATAGAACTATGATGAAATTTAAGTATCCAATTTGAAAAAGAAGTAACCACAATTACCTCGTTTTTTTGGAAGGTTTTTCTTTCTTTTATTTTAATGCGAAAAAATAGAGCAGGGCCAATCTCTAATGTTGTAACGTTCTTGCCATGGTTTCTATATGGAAGAAAATCAATTCTATTTCTACTGCCTGGACACATCAAAAAATCTGCCTTCAATAAAATTAAATATACTTCATCTTTATAAATGTGCCTGATAGGAGGACTATTCTAGTTTTTCCATAAATTGCAGATCAATAATGTATATAGTAGAAGACAGAGGATTTGGTGATCGTTCTCCTCTTAGCCACTTCTCACACCCTTTCCAGTTTTGCAAACAGAAACTATTCTGGTGTCTGTTTCTAGGACAGACCCAAGCTAGATGTGTTTTAACATAAATTCATGATCTTTTTGTCCTGAACCTTATTGGAATGCTTGTTTAAGCTGCACGGGCTCTTAGAAGCACTTTTGGGAAAAAAGGGCTGGAAGTGTTTTTTCTGCAGGCAGCAATGGGACTTGGCCAAACAGCCTCCCAGCGGAGCCCTGAGCCCAGTAGCCCATGCCCAGGGTAGCCTGGCTCTCTTCGAGCCACGACCTGGGCTTTCGGTGTCTTTCCAGGGCCAACACTGCCACCTGGGGACTGCAGATTCCAAAGGACTCCTATTTCAAAGTGAAAAAACTCATTAATTGCATTCAGTGAAGTTGCTCCTGAATTACAAGAGCCTATCGGAGAAAGAAATCAAACGCTGGAGTCAGATGCTGCATGTTTATAATCCAGACAGCATTTCGCTCAAGAGCACTGCCAAAGCAGGTTTAACAACACTCAAGTCATCACTGCATTTGGAATAAACAAACCTTTTACAAGCTAATTATAGATATCGTTTTGCCTTCAGCATTTACTCAGTATTTGATATTCCGCAGGTTGTTTCTGTGCAGAAGAAAAAATGAAGGCAGATACTTCTTTAACTTAATCCTTCTTTTAAGAAAAGCAGCTGAATAGTTCTTGTGTCTTAGAACACAGACATAACAAATTTCTTGTTCATAATTCTACAGCTGTTTTGATTCTGGAAAAAAAAAAATCCCAAACATCCTTCCTCTCAACTCTTATTGAGGTATCTAAGTTAGGAGCGTGGACACCATAGATTCCTTCTATCATTTATTTTATTTCTTCATTGTATTAGATCTTTCTTTTCTACCAATGTGCACCTAAGATCTGAATCTACCACGCAGATGCCTTTCTTCCTCTACTGACTTTAAGAGTGACTGTGCTTCTCACAAAGATACCTTGGTTAAGTACTGACGTTTGATGGGATGAATGTATGCCTGCCTGCTGCCAGGCTCAGAAAATCAATGAGGCTTTCGCAATCGGTGTGGGCTCTCAGCATGGATCTAGCCATGTCCCTACTAATACATGAAAACTGGTATTTCTATCTATTTATGAATTTACCAGAAAGAAAGGCTGGTGCATTGTATTACTTACTGCAAGTATTGCTTCAACATTTAATAAGTCTGCTCTGCATAGTGTGTATACACAAGGAGAAAATACGTTCTTGATTTGGTCAGTGTATTACCCTAAGAACAATAAATATAATACCACTGACATAAGAAAACAATGGATCTAACTGCAAACACTTATAACTACTGAGGAGGAATACAAGCAAAGAAGACAAAAGGAGAGAGAGGAGAGCAGCGAGGAAGGTTGTGAGCGATCTTGAGATCAGAGCCTGCTGCTTCATTTCCTATTCTCAACTCCATTTCATTTTAGAAATACCATCAATGGCAAATAGCGAGGTCATTCTCCATCAGTTTTTCAGAGATCACTGTTAGGGGTGCACGTGGACACTCAGGTACTGCAGAAATCAGGAAGCTGCCCTTGCAATGATTCAGAACCCGACTGCCGGTTTGTATAAGAGTTTAGGATGAGTCCACATGCAATTGTCAGAAACTCATTCTCCATCCCAAATTGTATTTGTGCCATATAAAGGCTGAAGAGCAACTAGGCTCAGCCCTCTCGCTGCGAGACTGTACAAGGGGAGAAAGAAGTGAATGATTCAGTTTATCATCATGGGGGGGGGGAACCCAACCTTTTGATTTACTGCCTGAACAGAGTACAGAAGAAATAATGAAGAGACCTTCCTAGATGTTAGGGCAAGTTATAAGTGACAAGGCCAATAAAATGTTCATGTGCTTTGGTCAAAAGCACAGCTCTTCAAAAAGTGTGGCACGCTCCTAGGTTTTGAATGACTGCGTTAACAAGGAAAACTCCACAAAATGGAATGTACTTAACATAGTCCTGATTCACTCCTCCTGAAGCCTAGGTATGCCGTACCGATGACCCCAGCGGACCCAGAGAAGGTTTAGTATGCTGTTGTGTAGACCTTATTAAGAAGGGCACCAGGTGACTTTTTCATTTACTTCAAGCTCAGTTTGATTAACAATAGCAAAAATAAACGAGTGGAGAAAAAAAAAAATCCCCAAATATATTAACACATCAATCTGTGTTGGAATCAAGCGTATTCAAAAGCGCAAATCTTATTAAACAGAACTAAATTTTCTGTTGCTATTTTAATATATATGAAGCTTTTAATTTAATTTCTTCTGGCTTTTTATCATGTCTTTATTTGTTTTAAAATCATAAGGTAATTTTTTGTGCATGCTGTTTTACTTTGCATGTAATTTAAACCCGACAGCTTTTGGTCTTCGAGACCCATTTCACCCTGTAGATGGCACTAAATCATCGCGCAACACAAAGCAGGCTCATCATTACCTACATCTGTGACTTTCCTCTGGTTTTGTTCTCCTGAAGGATAAGAGTTTTATCCATCTAAGTAGCAATGAAAAACAACTTCAAACTTGCTTGCAACCTGGGACAAAAGATATTCTCTACTATGCTTTTGTCTACAGCATCTTTGTTCTGTAAGCTCAAATGATACAGTCAAGTGGTGGAAGAGCTGGAATACAGAGATTACTTGATGTGACTCCAGGTGAGGATTTCTTGTCCTGGCATAGCTAAATGCCAGCAAAGTCCCCGTTCAAAGCATGAGCCTCTGAACGGTACAGCGCTGTAAGACCGCTCTGGGACGTGCTGGGGAGCTGGCGGGCAGTCTGACCGACCAGAGACTGAACGCGGCTTCCTGGGCAGCGCAGGGGCAGTAGCAGAGGACACTGCTTTCTGTTTCTGGCCACAGCTGCTCCGGTACAAAGCACGAGCTTTTGAGGAAGGCTGAGCATTTTGCAAGTTCTTTCAACGGGTATTTCTGTATATGGTAAGGGCCCAAACTGGCTGCTGCCTTTATTTTCAATCTCAAAAATAATCAATATATTGCTAAGTAGAAGCAATGAAGTGCTGAATTCCTCTAAGAACTATTCTATTTTCATAAAGGGCCTTTATTTCAATTTGGGGATTCATCCTACATCCACCACTCAGTGACGATGTTCCTATCAAGTTAGTGGGACAACATCAGCTTTTTTGCCCACCTGGAATACTGCGTCCAGCTCTGGAGCCCCCAACATAAGAAGGACATGGACCTGTTGGAGTGGGTCCACAGGAGGGCCATGAAGATGATCAGAGGGCTGGAGCACCTCTCCTATGAAGACACGCTGAGACAGTTGGGGTTGTTCAGCCTGGAGAAGAGAAGGCTCCAGGGAGTCCTTATAACAGCTTTCCAGTATCTGAAGGGGGCCTGCAAGAAAGATGGGGAGGGATGTTTTACAAGGGCGTGTAGTGATAGGACAAGGGGGAATGGCTTCAAACTGGAAGAAGGAAGATTTAGATGAGATATTAGGAAGAAATTCTTTACCCTGAGGGTGGTGAGGCACTGGAACAAATTGCGCAGGGAAGCTGTGGATGCCCCATCCCTGGAGGTGTCCAAGGCCAGGCTGGATGGGGCTTTAAGTAACCTGGTCTGGTGGGAGGTGTCCCTGCCCATGGCAGGGGGTTGGAACTAGATGATCTTTAAGGTCCCTTCCAACTGAAACCACTCTATGATTCTATGATTCTGTACTTGAGACACTAAAATTTCAAGACTAACAGTATTTAACTTTTCCCTTCTGTTTAAATGAAGATGAGACTCCTTAGTTTTTCTGTAGGGAGCAGTAAGAGAGCTAAGTACTGTTTATATTTTTCCCTTGGAATCTGATGACTAAGCAAATGGTAGTCTAGAGTCCCAGCTGGTATGAGCTGGCACTGTATAGCTGAAGACAGTGGCACTGGGCCAACCCAGACAGAGGGAGGAGCTGGCCCATGGTATGATTTTTCAACATATTGCATTTTGGACAAGACATAAAACTGATCCCAGTGGCTGGTAGTCATTAGCTGGAGGCATTCTTGCAAAAGCAAGCAAGTCCAATTCATCCAATTTGGAGAAACGCACTGTGCCTACTTTGAAAATCACCGCACTTGTTACTTTGAAAATCACCTCATGTTTCCTTTTGTCCTCAGATTGCAAGAACACATAACCTTTTGGTTTTATCTTCTGTTGTGTGTAGGCATCACAAAGTAATTGCCATGTTCAGCTCTGGATGATGATGTGATCCTGGGGCCCAGTCCAGAGCCAGGTCATTTGTTTCACTGCGTGGTCTTTGACATCTTTTCTGCCTGCAACGGTTGTTTTTATGTCCAAAGTTTGATCACAGAGAAACACAGACTGAAAGTGAATTCTGCCCATAAGAATCTAAGGGCATGTCTCTGGTGTGCAGCAAAGAAATGCAGAGATTCCTGAGCTGGTAGAGATTATGTTAGCTCTGGAAATGCCCAACACCTTGCTAAACATCTGTACTACCCCTTGGAGTCAGGTTAACATCCCCTAGCAGCGATGTGTGGATGCAACAGTTCGGCTGCACAAGCTCCACTGCTGTGAGAAAAGACTTTTGCTCACAGTGCCTAATCCTGGATTGGTGTCTCCAGAGCACAGGTTTAATTCAGCAAGGTATGGACTGCCAATGGATGTTATGCCACGAGACTATCCGTATAGCTACATACAAACTACTGCATGAGCTACACTAGTCTAAACGGGCCAAATAAACCAGCTCTTTAGAAAGCGAAGTATAGAGAGAATCAGACATCAAGAGGGGAAATTATCAGATCTGACATCAATTCATTTTTGTTTTCCAATACCATAAAAGGAATTGGTGGAATCACTGTCCCAACAAAGCCTCAGAGGCCTATCTTTACCCTGGAACACCACTCACAAGCAGCTTCTGCTTTCACATCCCCAGGCAGCTGCAGAGCTGGTCTTACCAAGGTAACACCTTCTGGCACATCAGGCTCCTTTATTTTTAAAGGGCAGAACTTGAGCCAAAAATTAATGTACGTGTGGTGGGAAAAGCGAGGAGTAACAAGGCAAATGCCATATGCAGCACAGCAAGCGGTAGCAGCATACCATCACTCATAAGATTCATAGAAGAAGTTAATTTTAAGGAGGGATTTTAAAAAAGCCTTTTGCACAGATCTCCTCCCATGTACATGGGATGGCCCAGGGCAGAGGATGAATGTGCTTGGGAGAAAACAAAGATCAGTGTACAATGAATGCTAACTTCAAAGGCAAAAGGGGAGGCAGAGTCAAAAGCGTGAAACATAAGCAAAACCAGACTTTCAACAAATTATAATTTAAACCACTGTGATGTTCTATCCATTTCAATTTAGTGCATTCAGGGTTGACTTTATCTGTTAAGATCTGCACCTATACTCCGCATCCAAAGACCTGTGAATCGTCAGTCAGATACAACTACATCTGAAGCGGCTTAAACCTAGTTCTATTTAAAGGGACTTCCAGGGCAACTATCTCATTCAGGTAATTGCTGTAACCCCTTCTGTCAGCTTGAATGCTTTGCATAGGATATATGCATACTACACATTCTACATATATGGCAGGCAGCAAATTCTAATCCTCAGTTGTGATGACTTGGGGATACAGTCTCTCATTCCCCAGCAGTTATCCCGCGAAAATAATAGGACCCCACTAAAATGTATAAAAAGTCATACATGACCTCCCCAGATCTTACCTTCATATTTAAAAGACTCATCAGAATCTGAGTGTCAATATTTGTGTGATTTTCTATCCACTTTTCCTCCTTTTTTCTCTCCAAAGAAGAAACTTTGCTAACTCTCTTAATGTCATCTCAGATCTCATAGTAGGAGTTATAGGTTTTCATTAACTGTTAATTATTAACCAAAAACTATTAATAACATTTGATTTATCCCTGAAATGCCTTGTGGCTCAGTGTGGAACTGCAGATCTCCCTGGCACGATCAGCACCGCCACTGTCAGGAAGCAAAACATGGGTCAGTCCCAAGTGTGGTCCAGCCAACTCTGGTCTCTCACGCACCTCTCAGTCAGAAGCCTTCTAAGGCAAAAACCCCTCAGATTATGCTTCATAGCTTCCTCCTTTCCAGGATTTGGGTCATCATGCATAGTCTGAGAGTACCTCCAGACAGGAGTTTCTAATTAACTTACTTTGCTTCTCCAACGCTTTATTAAGGTCAGTGTGCAGAAAAGGAAAGCTGGCCAGCTGGAGTAGTCTGCAGAAGCAACAGAAGCTGGGGGTCAATAAGTTGCTCTTCCAAGATGTCAACTGCTTTTGAAGTCAAAGAGCCAGGGTCCAAGCAGCAAGCAAGGATTTAGCACTAAGGGTGAAGGAAGAAAAGCCACATTCCCCAAAAAGACCCAAGACACACAACCTCCACGGAGGAAACAACAAGTGACATCAACCTCTCCTGAACTGGGAGACCCATACAATACTCCATCCTGCTGTTGCAAGAGAAGTGCATTCAGACTCCTGGAAAGAGATGAGGAAGCCGCGCCAGTTCACTGATTAGTTCCTCCTGCTCTTCATCCGTGTAAGTGCCAAGGATACTGCTGGAGGAGAGCCCGAAGGGATCAGAAGCAACTGCAAGGTGCAAAGAGCCAGGGGGAGGCAGCAGGGAATTCAGCTTATAGTCTTTTTTTTTTCCTTCCAGTTATGAATTAAGGGCAAGGAAGTGAGAGACACATCTTGGAAATGAGAATTTTTATGCATAAATGGTAACAGCAGCAGGACTTGGGGTTTCTGAACACTGAAACACTGTTCTACAAATTACTGGGTAGATGTTCAGTCCACCTTGTCAAGAAAGGGGGGCGGTATCTTTGCTTTGTGTTCTTAAGGGTCATAAGGAGGTCGTGAATGACAGTGAGACAATTCCCTGAACATCTCAGAAACCTGTATATTAATGCAAGAAACACAGGAACAAGAAATGCCGGGGAACATTAAATACAATAACCCAGTTACAACTGAGAGTGAGATAATTCATGTTACTGTAATATGAACATATGAATAATGATAAAGAAGGAAATGCACAAGGATAGTGTCACAGGGACACTAAGCAGGGCAGATAATGCAGACAAGGCTTTCGGAGAGCAGCTAGCAGAATCAGCCAAAGCTTCAGACTTGGAAATAATGGAGAGTTTGCCATCTGCACATATATTAGGCAAAAAAAGATACAGAACAGATTGTCCAGCAAACACTTGGAAGGCGTTGGTGATGTGTTTATTCAGAATACAGCTAGAAGGGAGCTCACTTTCCATTTGATTGCAAGCAGTAGGGAGGAACTGGCTGAGAATGTAGAGACGACGAAGTAACAGTGTTCCTCCTTTTCGTGAAGGGAGTAAAGAAGAACAATAAAATAAAGATCATGAACTCTGCTTTCTATTAAATTCATTAAACTTACATATCCTAAGGAAAATATGCCCAAGGGGAAAGAGTCTCAGAAAAATGGCACTTCCCTAGAAAAACATGAATGGCACAGTTGCAGGGTAACCCAAAATGAAAAGAGAACAGGAGATGCATGTAATAAGAAGCCAAGTTGTCTCAGTCACAGGCAATTTGGCATAAATGAGGAGAAATTTAGACAAATAAGAAAGGACAGAATATTCTGCACCCAGGACAACTGACAGCACAAGACACAAGAAGATAAAAAATTGGCTTACTCAGTCATTTCGCAGAAGACAATGACAGAGATGCACTAAATGACAACTTAAACCTGGGTCAGCATTGCACTGCTGGAGGAAAGGGTGCTTGTATTGGCAGATACAGACAAAAGCATCATCTGTGAAGTATTTGAAGGAGTCCCCTATAGCACATGCTACTGCTACAACCTGTGCTGTAGTTTGGCTTCCAGTTTGGGACCTGTACTTCAAGAAAGATGTCAACTAATCACAAAGACAACAAAGAAGTGTGAGGAGAATGATGAAGAACTACAAAACACATCCACGGGAAAAAAAACAGTGAAGAAACTGGAATTGTTTAGTCTAAAAGGAGTAGTTGGGGAAGAAGGTGACTGTCTTCCAGACTTGGCCTATAAAAGTAGTTGCAAAGACTAAGAGAACAATCTGTTCCCCGTGTCTGCTGTTGACAGGACAAAAAGTAGTGAAGTTAAATAGCAGTAAGGGAGATTTAGATTTGACACTAGAAAAATTTTGCTGATTGAGAACAATCCTTTACTGTGCTTAGCTCTCTTTAGGGAGGTCAGGAGATCTCCATCACGTTGACTGCTCCTTTCCAGGATGCCTCTCCCTCTCACGGCTGGCTACCATGCCGGTTGCTCTCATTTGGCACCCCAAAAACATTCAGCATCTGAAGGTGTTGTTAGCATTGCTCTTTCACTGATGATGACTGACTGCTTCAATTTGTTTCTAAGCCTACCTCTTGCAGAAACCAGACTCAGTCAGTCTTGTCCAGATATCACTCAGCTTGACAACAGCTTCATCATCCAGGTTTCTTTATCAAGGCAGCTGAGCAAGTAGTGGGAATAACTTCGCAAAATTCATCCACCATTGATCAAGCAACATCTCAGGAGGATTACCTGTTCAGCAACTTGAATATAAAGCACAGGCTTTATATGCATGTCATTAGTTCTTGTATCATGTATTCTCCCACTGATCATCTGCTATCATCTTTCTAGCGTGAACTTCCTAATGAGTTAGTTTATCCATACATTAAGCACAGAGGCAAATTCCAGCATAGAGAAATTCCAGCCAGTGCTACGAATTTAGCTGACGCTATGTAACTTCAAAAGCTGTACATAGGTTCCAATGGATAACTATTTTTAACATTCATAACTGCACTTTATGACATCCAGATCCAACTGGGTCACAGCAGGGTCTAACCAGATAGGTCACTTACAGGATGGACCTGTTCTGTGTATAAATCAGGGATGTACATTAAAAAATTATATTGTCCACATATTGACTTTTGCTCAGCATGTTGCAGAACTTGGAAGGTGCAGATGGAATGAGGCAAGCAATTCCAGGAAGAAAAAGGATGGTCTCATAGCTAAGTGCTCTCCTGGGAATCCAACCTTGCCTCTGCCAAAGAATTGCAATATAATAATAATCAGCTGATCACTTAAACTTCTCATAAGTTGTGGTTAGCTGTTTACTCTTCATGTTCTGACTGCTTGACTTGAAATCCTGGAGCCAAATTTGCAAAAGTGCAGCCTCACAGCTGCAGCTGAACGGGGAACGCGCTGAACACAGCAAGTGCTACAGCCCCAGTTAAGTACCTGTAAGAGGCCCCTGTACCTTAACTGAGCCCCCACAACAAGCAGATTCTCCACCTGAATAGTCCCGTGCCTCACCTTGTAATCTATGGGGTGGATATAACAACTGCTTTTTGAAAATCCATTAGTGTTTGTGAAGCGTTCCCATGCCACACAAAAGGCATGAGGAAGCTAACAACTCTGCATTTGAAGCAGAGGTTGAAGTGTGCAGCGAAGTAGGCACAGTGCCATGCTGAACTGTGAGGAGAGATCGATATATTGAGTAACTGCTCATTCAGTGACCATCTTACATTGTGCACATTGCTCACCAAAATGGGTCCTGTGGAAAAAAAAAAAAGGATCATTTGATAAATTACCAAGTGGTAAGAGACCAGCAGTGCAGGTATCCGCAGCCAAGGCAAGTGATTGCCATCATCAGCAGTGGTTTGGTTTTGGCATTTTTCTCTACACTGACAAATTATAAAGAGCGCTTACCAAGGAATGCAGCCACAGGGCGGGTGATTATACCCTCACCAAAAGCATGAGTGACACAGTACCATCAGTAACAACAAACTGTACACATATCAAAACCCTTTTAAGGACCCAACTAAAGGTTAATCCAAATGACATTTGATTTACAAGGAGGTCATATTCCTTTTAGAATATGCCTTGGTGATCAGACTGAGAGATTTTCCCTGTGCATGGGCAGAAGTTAGCTACATAAAAGTTACACAGGTGAAACAATTATTTTTGTGTGCTTAATTCTGAGATCTTAATTGTGTCTCCCAATGCAAGTTTGTCTAAATGTAATGGCCATGGGCTGTCCTGCATTGTTAGCCCACGGACTTCACAGGTCGCTAGTTTCGTAAGGTTTAACCTCCTGGCATAGATCACCACCACCCTTGTCTTCATTTCTTGAGGTGCTGGGCTGTCCCACAAACAGTCGTCTGTCCCCAGGCCTCCCCACCTTAACATGGGAGCCTAATGTCACTTCTTTTACTTGTGCTTCTTCAGGGGCTCCTATTGTATGTGTATTTTCTGCCCCAGGCAGGGCCTGTTTAACACCTCCTTCAAGGTCATAGTTTCTACTTTGCTCCTGCTGGAGGCAGCTATTTCACCTCATCAAATTTACCAGAAGCATGGGGTGGCTGTGTGTCCCTTTGCTTTCCCCGCACGTGCTGGCGGGGAATTTGCTTCCCCACAGAACAGGCAGAGACCCCACAGTGGCAAGTTCCGTGGCCATTCCCACCACAGCTGCCCCAGGGCAGCCCCCTTCTCTCCTGCTAGCAGCAAACAAAATTCTCTACCCGCACCTCCTTTCCTCTCCCCTCTTGCTACATCACAGGGCTTTCCTCGACCCTGCGTGAAGATCTGGTGACTCGAGGAATGAGCAAAATCAGGGCAGAAAGAGCATGTTGCTGGCATTGCTGTGCTTCCACACCACCCATTTCACGCAAGAAAGAGCATCTCTTGCTCTGCCATCACTGATTATAGAAATGCAATTATTGTGGCTTGTGTATCAACTTCAGTCTATTCTTTGAGGGGCTTTCAGATGGTGTGTAATGAGCAATGTGTTGTGTATATGAGTATGGCAAATACATTTCTTCTACGAAATTGTAAAGTAGGTTTAGGTAGCAAGTAAAGCTCAGATAGTAAGAAAGACAACCGACAAAGAATAAAATTAAAGAGCCAGTAATAGTCCGGATCTA
Organism: Ibidorhyncha struthersii; assembly: GCA_013398815.1. Classification (NCBI taxonomy): domain Eukaryota; kingdom Metazoa; phylum Chordata; class Aves; order Charadriiformes; family Charadriidae; genus Ibidorhyncha; species Ibidorhyncha struthersii. The sequence continues at coordinate 661,649 of VZSZ01011830.1, read as the reverse complement.
TATACTTGCAGAATCTCATCGGTATCATTGATAAAAATGAAGCCTGTTTAACATAAGCCTCAGCCCTTGAGGATTCAGTTATTATGGATTAGTTACCAATAAGCAGACAATACTTTAAAGTATTCTGCACTTTTCTTTAGCCACAATTTACTGCCTCGAGTGCCATAAAATTGAACTGAAATACACACATTAAAAAAAAAATCAGGATAAATTGGACTTTAAGGGTTTGATCTGTAATGCTAGAACGTCATACCTCAGGTGGTCATGAACAAAAAGGTGTTGCTTACAGCAAAACAGAATTGCATTCTCTATGTAAGGCAGCTGACATTATTTCTGTGGTAGGAACTCAGAGGTACCTTCTGCAACGTGTGGTGTGACCCCCACTCTTGTCAAAAATTGTGCACCTCCAGTTTTCTCACCGGTTTGCAGGAGGCTTTCTGTGCCTTGCATGATCACGCCTTCCCCTTAATTTGTAAATTTTCTAGAGTGTGTTCTGTAATCTGAGTTTGGCACACCATCCAGCACAGCAGGACCCAGGGTTTGATTAGGGCCTCCACGCAAGACAGCAATACAAATAACAATTAATAATAATAAACAGTACACATTTGGAATGAAACACAAATGAAACATCCAAAAGTCTAAGAAATGAATCATGGTCAAAAAATGAATCAATGCAAGTGAACTGCTGTTTGTGGGTTTTTTACAAGTGTATTTTCTCTTCAATAAACTCTGATAAATATCCAAAGGGCATTTCCAAGCTTGAGCTTCCTAGTGCAAATGACGGGTAAATGAACTACAACAGACATCTGGGTTGGTTTTATTTTTAATAAGTGGTGACACATAATCAATTTTTCCAACTATCACTCCTGAATTTGGAGATAAAGTGCAATGTGCATGTACGGTGATTATCATCAGAAAGTATTTCACAGAAGTCCCTGCAAAAACATGAATAAAGCATTATGTCACTCTGTATGAGTGGAGGTACTGAGAACCATTGTGCGGCTCTCACAGTATCTCATTCTGCGCTTTGTTCTAAAGAGGAGATGACATCTTACAATATTTAAGGCGTATGTAAGATATTGCTCATGGGGACATCAAGAGATTATTTTAACCAAACATATCTCAATCCTGCTAAAAACGGAAGATCAATTTATTTCTGAGAGCACAGCGTGAGGATTATAATTAGGCGATCAGGGAAGAGATGGGCATGCACACGCTCTAGGGGTGTTTGGCAGATGGTGTGAATCTCCAATCCTCTCATCTCAGAAAACACATTCACCTGCATGTAAATGCAATTAGCTTCCATTTCCCACTCCTCCGCAGCAAGCAGTGTTTTACAACCTCCCTCCTGCACCGAGGCAGAAGGAGCTGGTCAGCTTACTTTTGGTGCAGTTTGCAGCTCTCTAGCCTAGGCAACCACACAGTCCTTGGAGATAATGACACTGCGCTGCAGCCAAGGGGTGACGGCTATGCTTTAAAAAGTGTGAAGCAAAAGCACACGGTGGCCTTCCTCACTTCCAGCCTGCCAGATGTCTCCCCAAGTTGTTACCCAACACACCGTTTGTCTCTGAGTCATAAGAGAGAATGTTTATTTTAGCTACTAAAAGGATGATTATTGGTAAGCACGATCTTGGCGCTTCGATCTAACCATCCATTTTGACTACACTTGGGTTTATAATATTAGAATGTAAAAAAACACTAACAAGGCCAACATTCAGCCTTCATCTCCTTCCCTTCTCATTTTCACTACCTGTAAGGTTATAAGCCAGGCTCTCCGGAGGGAAGAATGGATTTTTTTCATCTACCTACAGAACTTTAGCAACAAATTCAGAACTAGTTCCTGTCACCTGAAAACCAAGCTGGCATACTATTTCGCCTCAGTCTAAAAGCTCTGTGACCTGAATCTTACTTATTTAACTCCAACTGGTTCTTATTTCTATGCTGGTCTTAGCAAGCCACTGCTAAAATTGTAACAATGATATTATAAATCAGAAATAACATATAGGGTTGTCTCACACTGTTTAGGCACCTCAGATGCAACCATTTCTCCTAACAGGTATATTTAAATCAACAATTCCATGCGCATTAAAACTACCGCAGTTTCATTTCCTATAGGTTTGTGTCAGTTGGTTGCTTGGCTTTGATGGCTAAGACAAACGAAGCCTCTTCTGTAGTTGCAGCGTCTATAAGGACCCAAATGAGAAACAGATCAATGAGTTAAAAGATTTTTAGCACAGAGGCCATAGACCTAATGCCATATATGCGCAGGCAGGCAATATGATCATACATACAGCTTTTCTACACAAAACCAGGGTAAAATAAAACTAAGCTGTACACTGTGTGCGTGGTGTTGCATGACCATGGTTCGTAATAGCAGGGAATGGAAAGCGGGTAAGGGCAGACGCAGGAAAAGAGACAGAAATAAAGATGGGAAGGCTGTAGCAGGCAATAGCTCCAAGAGGCTGAGCTCTGCCTGCCAGTCAGTCTTATTAGCTCTCCTGACAACAGCAACAACAGCTTGCAAAGCCACAATATTTGCAGAGCATAGTCCCCCTTGAACAGATACAAGCGTAAGCCCAACAGTGTGAACTTTATCTATTAAACTGCAATTATAAAACCTCCCTCCTCTCACCCTGGTACTGTGTGGATATGGAAGTCAAAGGTTGTGGTTCTCTTCGATACTACAATATCGGAGACCATATAAATAACTAAGATGGTTAAACCCCCAAGGAGCACAAAATACTGTCCATCAGCCCAACTAGCTGTCTTTCTCCTCCATCTTTAGGCTGAAACCACTTAGAAAACAGCCTACAGCGTGGACAAATATATTAGAGGTTGTTTTTTTCCTAGCTTCTTGGTAAGCTGCTCAGCATTACACGATGTTATGCCAGGAGGTAGTCAGGGAGGGCTGCTGCATTCAGGCAAGTTAATTACAGAGATGGTTGGAGGACAGCGCGGTGCCAAGTGGGAGGAAGGCTTCTCTCCAGAAGTGGACTGTCAGCAAAGTCAGGAGGGGATACAATCAGGCATAGCTCGCTTTTACCAACCAAGAATGACCACAGATGTGGCTTTCAGCTTGTTGAATATTTTCTGCCATCTGAATTCATCAGACTTTTGGCCTGTGCATGAAACCCTTTTCTCAGAGCTTCTCATATATAGACACACAGTGCTTAATTCTTTTAGAGAGCACAAGTAGTTTGGTTTACTTCAGCGGTTTATTGTTCTAATAAAGCTTTGAGGTGTATTTTTGGTCACTTTCTCTGATTTAGAAAACAGTGCTCTTACAGGCATGGTGGCTGGTATGTTCTGATCCTGTCTGTATCCACACACACCTTTCTTTGAAGAAGATGTAGCAGGAGCGGTACCAGCAACAGTGGGAAAAGCTACAGGCATGCTTACTGCTGGCACTTACTTTCACCTAGATGTGTGAAATACTAATTTCTGTGCTGAGAGAGGTTATCGGAAATGGCGAAGGCGGTGGAAGTTTATTTCCAGGTGAACAGTATATATCCCCAGCATGAACAATAAAAGTGGAGTCTGACTGCGGCCTGTTTGTAACAAGCTCATTGCAGTTTGGCAAAACAAGGAGCTAAACATATGCTTAATATACACAGCTTAAGGAAGTCCCAAGCACAGAGACCGCCTGCTGACAAATCACCTACGTTGCAGACACCTCTGTACCTGGGTGTAACAAACCTGTGAGATCTGCCGCGCAAAGCAAGCGGAACACACTCGCGTGGGCTGCTGGCAGGGCCACACCCGGCCCGCGGTGCCAGCTCTCCCTCACACCGGGCCTGCGGCCCGCCGCCTCTCCAGGCTCGGGCAGCCCCGCGGCCCCCTGCCCGCCCGTCCTGCCCACCCTCCTCCATTTTGCTGCTTGGCGGGCGAGGCCCCCCGCAGCCCGGGCTGACTGGAAACCGTGAAGGCT
>VZSZ01011830.1:587211-657187 GCA_013398815.1 Ibidorhyncha struthersii | reverse complement strand
AAGGCCGCCCGCTGCGGGGAGCGGCCCTTCTCTCACGCCGCTCCCGGGGGCGGGCGGGCCCAGCCCGCCGCGGTCCCCGGTCCGGAGCACGGGCAGCGGCCTCGCGTCAGCCTCGTCCTCTTCTCGCCGTCGGGTCCTGCCTTAACGCCCTCTCCCCTGCCCGGGGCGGTGTGGCCCTCCGGGGGTCGCTCCCCGCGGAGCCCTCGGTGTGTGTGTGGGGTGTTGCTGGAGTCGCCTCACGCAGGAGCCGGTGCGGGGCTTGTGTTCCCGCTGCCGTGCTTGCCCCGGTGTCCGGCTGGTGCGAGAGGGGCCGCCCTGGCTCGCCGTGGGCTGCGGGGCTCCCGCCCGAGCAGCCGGCCGTTCGGCCCGTCCCCTGGCAGTGCCCGGGGCCCCGGGGTCGCTGCCGCCCCGGGACGTGGGGGTTTCGTCTTTGCTCCTCTCCATGTAGGTGTTACCGTGGTGTTCCTGGAGAAACTTGGAGAGCTTTGTAGATGGTGTGTGCGTGCTTGCGCCTCTGGAATATTCCTGCTGCTGGTGGGATAGGGCTTTGCTGTTGGTTCGTGCTTCTGCTTGCCTCTCCCCTGCCATCCCATTTGAGGCCGTTGGGTGAAAGATGACACACGTGTCAAATGCTAACATAAAATATGACAGTAAGATAATAAAATATGTTTTGATACAATGATACTTTATTTGTGTGAGAATTCTGCTTGAGGCTTTGTTCCAAACCAGTGTAACATAATACGCAAATCTAAAGTGTTTGGCAGATACACTACTGAGATGCGGTCACCTCAGGTTTTACCACATATTGCTTGATCTGTTATTGTTTAGAAAGGGAAGAAAAAAAAAAAAAAAACCTTGGATACAAAATTTTTAGTGCTTGACTCTTTTTGAGGCACTGAGAAACCTGATGAGTTAAAGCTTTATCCTCTTTGTCTGAAAGATGTTAGGGAAGAGGATTAGACTTCTGTGATTTTCCTTTATTGTTCCAAATGTAAACCATGGACCACTTTCATCCTACTTCTGTATTAGCATGCTTCTTTAGATGGGGAGGTGTAAGGAGAGGAATTCCTTTTTAGATCCAGTGAGTTTATATCCCTCTCTATTTGAACCTTTTGCCTAAGGAATCAATGAAAATAGTTCTTCCTCCTTTCTCCCCTTCACCACTTGTCAACTAAGAGTCTGCTGTCAACATTACAGGAATAATTCTATAGAGGTTATTTTTGAGGATGTGGAACTAGTGTCTTTTATTTAGCAATGCGTGTGCAGACTCTGTGGACTGTGGTGTCTAAAAGGCAAGGTCTGCATGCTTATTTCTGGGTGAAGATAATGTATTGGAAAGGTATGGCTTGTGATGTTTTGTCCCTTCTTGGAATAATTTAATTCTAACTAGTCTTAGTTGATGGACCAAAGCATAATTGAGCCATTTAAGAACTTGCTACTTTGTTGCATCAAATAATGTTGTATAAACATTGCTATCTGTTCATGCTTATATGTAAACCTCTGATGACCTTAAGTAAAGCTTGTATCTTAAGTTACAACATGGAGCTGCCAGTTACTCTCTGTTTTTCATTCAGATTTAAAGTTAGACTTGCATAGTTGGACTACATACATGTAATCTTGGAAACAGAGTCCAGTATTTTGTGTAGAATGTACAGCCAGTGTTATTTCATTGGAGATGAAAAATGCTATTGAATCCTTTGTATTTTGGCTCAGTTGTACTAAGCATTGTTTTCTTGCTTTCAAACTTTAGCCAATATATAAATGGGTTTGACATTCTAATCTAATTTTGCTTGCTTAAACATACACAAATCATCACGGATTGCTTTCTGTGTCATTGTTGTAATTGCTGGCTTTTTTTAAATCCTTGCATCTTAATAATGTGAGTGAATTTTCTTCATATGTCCAGATTCCCTTGCTGAGTCATAGATACAGTAGTGGTGTAATCCTTATAGCTGGCATTGACTGATTTGCAAAGACTTGTACATAAAAGAATAGAATTATTCTTGCAAGGTCTCCTGGAAGACCAGCATGGACTTGTCATAGTGATTTTCTTAAATCTTTTTTTTTTTTCTCCGTGCTTGTTTTACAAGTCTGTCTCAGAAACTTAAAACTTCATGTTGTGAAGGTATGTAGATCATTCTTAAATTATCATAGAATGTGCTGTCTTTGCAGCGAGCTGTTTGAATTTACTTCAGTGGAGCTCTCAGAGCTTGATGAATAGACTAACAAAATATTGAGTGTTTGATTTGAAAGCGGCCTTTCAATTGCTGCATACACAATGGCAGGTTTACAGCTGTCACTGGTGACAATTAACCTAGAGGCTTGTAGGAGACAAATTCTAGGCTTGGACCGTTTTCCTCTGTCCTGCTTTGCAGGCTGCATTGATGTTGAGGTATCTTGTGCTCCTGCACGTGGCTGTAGGAGGAGGTGTGATGCTAGCCCTGCCCCTCCTGCCACCCTGATGCTAGTTTGGTCTTGATATACCAGACTGCATGACAGAAAAGGCGAGTGTGTTCTGATGCCTTGGCTGCACAGTGATGACCAAGGCGGTTGTGGCTGACGGCCTTTCAGAGACAAAAAGATGACTCAAAACGTCCTACAGACATCTCGAGGGGACTGCATGTAGTTTGCATTAATCAAACAGAAGATCTATAGATAAAATGTGAGATTGCTCTTAAGAAGAAATAACCATGTTCTTAATACTAATGAGAATCTGACTGCTCTTATGGCAAATCCTGGTATAAAACTGCTAGTTTCAGTCTTAACTCTTAAGTTTTCTTTTTGTTTTTTTTTTTTTTTCTTGAACGTATTTGCATGAGTTTTGATTTCTGTTACCTGATCAACGGCTTGTACCATTTTTTCACACAAGTCTGGAAGACTGATGCACAAACTTCTTTGTGCATGCTGTGGAAACGGAATCCTAGTTCAGATGTGAGTGTTAGATGAGCTTCCAGTCAGTCATGTAGTTACTGGTCTGCTTCATTACCCAGGTTCTTTCACTAATAAGGCTTGTCAGTGTACCTTTAAATCTTTGGACAGGACCTATTGTGGATTTTTAGAATGCTCTTTCATATGTTGACTTACCAGGATGCCTGAACTGTAACAAGAAAGGACTGCAGGTGCAAAGTTTGATGCTAGTCTTGCATTTTGTGCCTATCCAGTGTGTCCTGCATGTCTCTCAAGACGGATGCCAAGTGTAATGATGCCTCCTGTATAATGAATGGATGCTAGGAGACCTGAAATCCTTGAGTGTTTTATGTAGAAAGAGTGAAAATTTTGTGTTGGGGAGAGTAGAAATGGGCAAGAGGAAAAATGGATAGGAAGTTTGAGTATCAGTGATGGCATGTGTAACGCTTGTTACAGAACTTCAGATAGCAAGGTGTGAAAAGTTTTGACACTTTGCTTTCATCATCTTACTCTCTGTCTGTGGTGTGTTAGTTTCCAGTGTTTAAGCAGAGCAATCAGATCTAAAGGGGTTCCGAAGTCTTTATTTCTCTGTCCTTGGGACTATGGCAGATAGCTTTCTTGCTGTGTAACAATGGCCTTGAGCTTCTTGGTAGATGCTTAGTGGTGAAATTGGCTTAAACGCTTGCAATCTTTTTCCTGCTTCTTGCACAGTCCCCTCAGCTGTGTTGGTAGAGCTGTTTACATGGCTTCATTCTGAAGCATTGCAGGAAACTAATCTGTGAAAAATAAACTGCTAAAACAAAATAACTTCAGATCAGGTCCCTGATCTGGGTCATCACGTTGCTATGGAAAGTTTGTTTGCTGGTGCAGTGTAGAGGCAAGGTCAGGTAGGTAAAGGGGATCTGGGCGTGGGACTATGTTGCCTAAAGCGTGTTGGATTGAAGTACATATATAACTACATACTTAGTTAAATTTAAATCTGATTTGGTTGCTCCATTGAGTATATGTTGTGCAAGGTTACACCAAACGCTGCTGAATGTGTCCTTTAACGACTGGTGGGCTTGCAGAGACATGCTCAGTCTGTTGAGGATTTTCTGTCATCACTGGGTTTAAACTATTTTTCTAAATGAAAAATAGCAATTACTGTGTTATTCCAGAGTGATAAAACATGCAAAAAACCCCTTAACAGCACTCAAAACTGATTAAGAAAAAGAAGAAACTTTCTGTAAGGTGTGGGTGTAACATTTTCCTAAATCAGTTTCTAAGTTTCAGAAGTATCTTCTGGAGGTCATGTTTTATTTTTCCAACTTGACATTCTAGCACTAGCTGTTATCTGTATAAATGTCTGATTGTTTTGTAAATCCTATTTGATTATTGTCCTTAAATCTTGCCTGAATTCAGTGGTCATACTGTATGTTCTGTATGGCAGACTCCACTGTATGTTCAGTTCTTCCTGTATTAGAAAGACTGGATTTTTTTTTTTTGTTGCTCTTTGCTTTTCTTATCTATCATATCCTGTTTCCAGTCTGCTGTAGTAAATTGTAAAGGATAAGATTTATTTTTTTAAAATCTGTCTTAAAGAACCTCTTTCTAGTGCTGCTGTTAGTGCCATTCCCCATCTTCTTAAAGAGCCTTTTTTTTTCTACTCTGTCCTCTTTGATACAGGATTATTTCAGTATGCTAACTTGCAGCTTTTAAAATTAATCTCTTCTTCCCGGCGTTCTTCATCACTTCAAATCTTCAGTGTTATCTAGTGGGAAGTGCTTTAGAGATAGATCAAGCTAGTTAATGGTATCCAAGATTCCTCTCTAATTTGGAAGCCTTGTCCAAGATCTGTTAAAATTCTGTTTCAGGATAATTGTGAAGTGATTTCACGCTTCTACCGATGGTAATGATGGCTAAACTCAAAGCAGTTGGTTGAAACAGCTATGTAATAAATGACTGCTGTTTGGTCTTTTAGTTGGGCATGTTTTGTGACCCGGTACTTGAAGAAGCTCTCTGTGATCAGTAGAGCTGCAAAATGTATTTGTTCGTGTTTTAGACTTCAGTTTGGGTCAGAGAGGATTGTTCTTTCTTACAGGCCAGCACTGAGATTTGAATCAAGATTTGGAATACAGAGCGCAACAATAACAAAGTCTTGTGAAGGCATCAAACCTTAGTACAATTATACCTATTTACATGTAAATTAAAGGGCTCTTTTTGAGGGACCAGGTAGATCACATTGCATTAGTGAGAAATTGGAATGCTGCTTTGTTTATCATCATCTGCTACCCCGGTCTCTCTACTGCAGTGATACATTTAAAACACTTCTGTGTCAGGTAGGTTATTTTAATTGCTTTAAAAAATAATCAGTATGGGTGACAAAAGTACGAAAGTACTCTTTCTCCTCACTCCAATATTGAAAATTTTGCTTGAGACCAAAATAAAAAGCCTTCTGAAATAACAAATCCAATCAGAATGCAGTGAGACAATATTTTCTGGCCTTGTGCTGCCTCATTCTTCAGCTTTTTTGTTCTTCTGCTTTAGCTTTGTTCTCATGATGACTCAATGTAAAGGGAGTGGTGGTGGGAAGTATTTCCTTGACTGTTGGAACTGAGGAACTGGGTTTGCTGTGGATTTGGTGATCTTCGACTTCATCTAGGAAGATGCAGGTCCTATTTGAAGCCTTCCTGCTGCTTTGATAATTATAGTCCTCCTCCATGTAAATCCTGTAGTGTTTAATATGAGGTTGTGCTGAAGTACTTTGTACAAGTGGAGGCATTTAGAGGTTTTCTGTCATGTACCCAGATGTCTATTTCTTAAAATACATAGAAGGTTAACTATCTCTGAAGCTGCTTGTGGTATTTAACTGAATGACCAGAAGATTTCATCTTGGAGAAGGGGGGAGCATAGGCATATATATAGTGGAGTTTTGTATTACCCACTTAAAAAGAAAATAATCACAGACTAATCAAGTATGGGAATATATTAAAGGTTGATAACCTATGTATTGGCTCATCCTGTAATGGGCATCTCTATTTCAAGTGTCTCAAGAAGTGAAGTGCACATAAAATTTCTAGAATGCAGGCAGAGAAGGTAACGTTAATAGGTTCATGGATTTCTTTAAAGTCATTCTAGCAATGACTACATCTCACTGAAATACAATCAAATTGCTTATTCTGACATTTTAAGTTGAAGGTACCTTTGTCAGTCTGTAATGAGGTACTTCTAGGAAGTTTTTGAAATGGGTTGTTTGTTGTGCTTCAGACACTAGCGTGGTAGAAGAATGCTGAGTTGACGGAACGCACACTCGAGACAGGAAGTTTTGCATCGTTCAGTGCAGTGATGGCCTTGATACTGAAAGAGGAAGAATCTAAGCTGTGTCAGTACTTTTTCAGCTCCTGAGAGGCAACAGTTGTTACTGGTGAGCTGGATGTAAGTACCATAATTTCTACAAAGGAATGTATATAACAGTGTGAGGAGNCATAAGTGATTTGGGGATTTAGGTTATCTAAATTTTGGATAAGAGTGTGTGTGTTTACTGCCTCAGACTCTAAAATCCCAACTTGGCTGACTTTTTTTTGTATAGCCAAAGATAAATATTTAAGAGAATAATTTTCTGTCTCTTTATATTTTTATTAAAAAAAAAAAAGGCAAACCAAAAAAGATTTGGATAAGAAAGTACCTCCTGCTTCTTACTTGGTCATTAAAATCTCCGTAGAGTTCAGTCCTTTATTAAACACGTTTGGAAATGTGCATTTGAACTTGAGATGCCAAAATATCCTTCTAGCATAGTAAGGTTGTCATACAGTATAAGAATATCCCATCTCTAATACTACTTTGTAGTTCTAGATGCAATCCTGAAGACTTGGTGACCCGTGGTAAAGTGACTCTTGTATGTATTTCTGCACTGAATCAAAGCTGCTTGTCTTTTAACTGCGTTTAACCAAGAACTTTGATGCTGTAACTTGGACATCTACTATTTAAAGTTGGTTTTCAGGCTTAAATTACAATGCTTCTGAAAATGATGTTACTTGGAAGTATGGTCCTAATGCAAACTTTCCAAAAGATCTGTCCATGCTACTCAGGACTTTTCCATTTTAAAGAAAATAAAATTTGTTTTATCTTTCTGTGAGTTTCTCAAAATATTTTAGTTTCTCTGCTGAGAATATCTGAAGTAATTTCGTTACTGTGTAGTTCCTTGGTTGATTATTGGCTCAAAATTTGCCAGTTTGGATTAACAGGCTTGTGCAGATCTAGGTGTTTCCCCACCACCATCCTAGGGATCTTCCTCCCACCTCCCTTCATTCTATTTTTAGCTACCAACTTACTTTTCTGGAGAATTAAATTTTAAAATTTCACATTTTGTGAATGGGTGTTACCTGCATCAAGGTTGAATTGTATTAAGCACTAGCAGTCTTCAACAGTAATGAGAATGCTTATTTAAGCATCTCTTGAATCTGAGTTTCATCCTTGTTTTAAATTTGGCAGAAAATGGAACTTGCCTTTTCTTTTTTTTCACATATAAAAGATTAACTTAAAGAAAACAAGTTAAAGTGAACCTTTTATTTTTGTTAATTGGAAAACTGATACAGCTAAAAACTGTTCCTGTTCACTGAATACGAATGTGCAAGTAGAGAATGGAGAGTTGAGTGGGAATGATAATTTGGGTAGAGGGAAGTGAGATTGCTTTTTATGGTGGCAATGTTGACTGTTTCCAGGCATTGAAATTACCAAACCTCCTTTGATTCTTCCATTTATGAAGTAGTATAGCACACACTGGCAAAGGCTTCCCTTTCTGCCTTTCACACTTGCTTTGAGTGTGAAAGAGTAGTAGTATCAAGGACAGATGTGGAAAAGAGAAAGATGAACAAAACTTGGTCTAAAATGAGATTGAGAGTGATGGGTTGCTTTAATGGAGTATCTCCCCTAATTAGTATAGTACAACAGACTTTCCTTCTGAAACTTTTCTTTGACTTCTTTGAAAAAAATCTATTTTTTCAGATGTTCTGGGGCAGCTGAGAAGCTTCAAATCTTACGGAGGGAGAGGGAAGAGTTAAGGCATAATCATCAGTCTGCTCAAAGGGCAGATTTGCTTTAGCAAATATTTAAACAAAAAAACACCCCACGGGCTCTCCTAACTGCAATCTTGAAGTCTGTGTACATGAGGTATGTGTAGATACTGCTGAATTAATGAAATTAACTACATAAATGATTGGTGCATCCATTTTTAGGAAGAACATGTTATGTCAACATGTGAACGCTCCTTTGACTGTTCTATAAAACTTGTGTGTTCATGTTATGGGACAAAAATGAGTGCCTTAAATGCAGAGAGAGCTTGTTGCAGGAAATCTGGAAGACATAACTTCCTTTTCTTGCCAAGGGGAAAATGTAAACAAAGCTCCAACTTAATTGTAGACTAACGACCAGAGTGGTTTCCTGACTAAGCTATTCCTTCCTTAATGGATTGCTTTTATCAATGAGAAAGTACGTTTTTTTTGTTTCGTTTGAAATGGATTTGTGTGGGTTTTGGGGAGGACGCATGTCAAAGTTTGAGCATTTATTTCTCAGTATGCTTGCATGGAATCTAAATGTAGGTATTACTGGAGGTAACTCCTGAAGCTGAAGTTACTGGTGTAACTTTTGGGGGTTCTGATAGGTGATGGAGGTACCTGAAGTTTGCCTGTGAGGGGAAGCATTGCAGTACTGGTGTATTCTGCTACTGTACGTGCTCTCATATGCATGTACTAAAATGTCCATCTTCAAAATGGCTGGAATCTTTGAATTGTATGGCATAGAAAGATTCCTTAGCATCAAATGTTATGATATAAATGTTACTTGTTGAAGTCAGTGAGACTCTTAAAATTTTCTATTGAAGTTAATGAATTTAAATTGACTGTATAGAAAAGCTCAACCAAAGGAGAAATCTTTTAAGTGTGCAAACTTTTAAATAATTGTTAAATCAGTTATCTCTGTTTATATTAAGATTTTATGCGAATGGGTGTGAGATCACCATGTTATATGTGCTTTTGTATGTTGAAAGCACCTAAATAAAAGGAAAACAGCCTGTGGGTTTGACCAGGAATTTCAGACTTGCTCAGGGTGGCAGCAGTCCATAACCAGTTTACAAGCTCTCAAATGAGTCAATTGTTGTATAAATAACCTTGCACGATGAATTTTCCAGTTTGATTTTTTTGTATTGCTGCCTGCTTCGGTGAGCAGAGTAGAGCTGGGAGTGACTGTAGATGTTGTTAGGGTACAAGGGGAAAAGGCAGAGTGTCAGCACTGAAAGCTGAACCTCAGAAACAGCGGCTGCAAAGGAGGACTCTGCCTGTGTGGCTGGGGCAGGGGAGAGTGATTTGTTGAGGCTGAGAACTAAAGAGAATGTTTGGAGAGAACAAAAAGGATGACTGTGAGGACTTTGTTGGAGCGGGGAGGCAATTTAATAGCAAAAGTCTGCTCTCTTCCTGCTGACAGCTGTGGGTTCCTGTTCCAGTTATAGCTGATGGTCAGAGCAACCTGCAAGAATTCCCTTTTTCATATCGCCCCCTCCAGCAGTGGGGTGATGGATCAGCCATCTGAAGTGGCTTGTTCTGTGATCGTATAATCTCTGTATGCAGTGGGAGGGGAAGCAGGAAGACCCCCTGGCTGGAGCAGCAGAGGGAGGGGAAGGTACAGCTCCCTGTTAGTTTGACTTCGGTGGTGGTGTTGGATCACCCTGATGTACCTGTGAAGAGCTGAGAGGCAGGGGGTCCTGCATACACAGATAGCTTCTCCCTAATGGTGGAGGAATCTACAGGGTCGAGGGGAATATATTAAAATACACATAGGCTTGGCTTTGTATTTTTTTTCCCCATATGACTAATACCTAGATGGATATATTCTGTCACTGCAAATTTTAAATCTTCCAAGCCTTCAAAAAAGCAACAACCCCCATGGACCTCTTTAGTAGTAATGGCTGCTATCTGAAGGGTTGTTAACCAAGGCCTAGTTGAAGGGAGGAACAAACTGCATGGATACAGAGCAGAAGTAGTACAGGCCAAAGAAGAAACAGCAGTTCAGCTAACTAGATACAGTGAGCAATGCCGTGGTGAATCCTAGTGGTAATTACTGCTGTGGAAATCGCCTGTTTCTGCTAGGACTGCCTTTGCTTTGCAGACAATTTGAAGGTAATCTTTTTCCTACTGTTAATTTTTAAGAGCTATGTAAGAGAAATAGCGTATTGCAAGAGTGGTCTTAGAGCTTACCTGCTTACATTAAGGTGTTTATGCTGAAAGTGGGAGTTGACTGAATGAAGATAGAGGCAATGCTGTACTTAGGGGCAGAGGCTGTTGCAGCCCCCCGAGAGGATCAGCTGAAAACAAACATGGTCCAGTCAGGTCCCTGGTAGGACTATGCGGCTTCCCAAATGTCTGCTAGAATGAAAGGGGGCAGCTCTGCTGTAGGAATGGGTGCATGAGACTGGGAATGTTTATTTTTTGAAGGCTGTGCTAACCGAGTATTAGTCAAACCGTACATTATGTTTGACTGTGGGGAGCAAGCAGCCTTTTTTTTTTTTTGCTCTTGTACCCTCTTCTGGTGATGTTCCTTGGGTCATTTGGTAAACTGGTGCAGGGAGCCAGTTATACTGGAGAGAAGAATCCTGCAGAAGAGAATACCCTGATTTGGTTGCTGACACGATGGTGGAGCTTTGGGAATATGGTAGTAGTAGCTGCGGTGAGCGTTGCTGCTGAAGAAACGTGCATGGAACCACAGTGTCGGTCAACCAACTTGATTGCCCATACACCAAATAATGCATTTTGAATGCAGATTGGAATTGTGTTTTGGTTGGATCCAAGACTTGTCATGGCTTGTGACTATTATAGTAGAAACTGTATTTAAACTGTAGCTGAATTGTGTCAGTTTTATGGCTGTGACTTAATGCTTTCTTGAATGAGGAAAATCAATGTTTCTTTAATAAAATTCCTGATATGTCCCATGAAATAGACTGGACTAGATTACCTTTTGAGTTCTTTTGAATATATGGCAATATTGGTAATAGCTTTTGTTTTTTAGCCACAGGCAGAGGTTTTGAGTCAAAATAGATGAGATGCGTATTGTTCTGTCACCAGACATCTTGGAAGCTTGTGCAGAAAGGAATAATAATATGCAGAAACACTGAGGTAATAAGGAATGTTGTCGGTAGTGGTTCCAAGCAACAGAAATACCACAAGATGACGTTGTTACTGATAAAATGACTGGCTGGCAGGATGAGGAGTTGATTGCAGCCAAAATAAGATGATAGCGGCAGTCAGTAAACTGATTTATGAACAGAGTTCACCTATACGGGAGGCCAATCAATGTGCAGGTTCCAAGATTTTTAGTCTGCTTTGACATTGGGGTGCTGGAGCTATTGTTGGGAAAACCCAAGCAGCAGCATCACCAGGGACTACTGCTGTTCCTCTTAAGGCTGTGGAAGCTAATAAGGGAACTAAAACTGTGTGATCAAAACAATGGTTTTTGAAGGTGAATTGAAAATAGCAAGTTGTAAGAGAGTGGATGCTGTTTACTTAGTGTAGGTACAGAGCATAGTGACTGGGACTGCCTTATTAATGACTTTAATATACTCTTGGAGGAAACACATTTTGAGAGGAAGTGTGGTGAATGCAACTGTGCAGGGAATTTAGGAGCACTACTGTGTACAGGAAGCTCCCAAATCCTCATTCAGAGTAAATGGCTTTCTGTTGAGTAATTGAGCCTGGAGAAAAGAGAAAATGTCTGCTGTACAAGGAGACTGTAGGGTATACCCCACTGAGGTGGCACTTGATGTGAGAAGGCAGCAGCACTAAAATCCAGAGACGGATCTTCCATATGGTTTGGGTTTGAGCCAACATTTCCTTGTCTTAGTAGACTTGCTAATTGAAAACAGCATCTTGTGTTGTGGTTGGGTCACAGCTTGAGCAACAGGAGGAATTCACTGTCTCAATGAAATGGGGATCTTTGGGGAGCACTCTCAAAGA
This sequence comes from Ibidorhyncha struthersii, assembly GCA_013398815.1. NCBI lineage: Eukaryota > Metazoa > Chordata > Aves > Charadriiformes > Charadriidae > Ibidorhyncha > Ibidorhyncha struthersii. Next base: position 645,302 of record VZSZ01011830.1, on the reverse strand, counting down.
AAATAGAATAAAATCACATGAATTGTGAAAACTGCAGAGAGGAAAGACTACCTGCCCTGCTCCACTAAAAGCAACAATCCTGTTGACAGACAAGGGGTACTTGAATAGAAGCCCATGAAATACACTGTATAAAGGTGGGACAGCTTCATGTGGAGGATTCTTACATTTGCTCCACTCCTGTTTTTTCTGTGGAGGAATAAAGGAACAGATGACTGAGGATACTGCATCAATAAAGGAAAGGTAGTGTCTGGAGACAGAGAGAGGAAGACAAGTGCTCTTACCAGACTGGTGTTTGATTCCAGTATCTGAAGCTGAATTTAGCTGAAATTCAACTGAGTTAAGTTGCTGCCTGACAAGACGATTGAGTTTTGGCCAGAACTTTGATGGAAAGAGAAAAGCAGGCTGCTGTCTTTATTAAAGAAAAAAAAAAGTCTGATCCTTTTTGGAGGTACTTTTAATGTAATTTGGAGGTTCCTTTTTCAGTCTTAACCAACCGATGTGTTCATATATCTTATTATACCAAAGAGGATTTGCCTTTCTTAAAAAACAAAAGCATGTTTTTCTTTGCTCAGAAGAGGCCTTTTGAAAAACATTTAGACTCCTAAAAATGTATCACAATATGTCAGAATATCTTGCAATTATTCTAGAATGGCTAAAATGAATTATCCCAGTTTTCCCTGTAAACGGATATGTGCGTTCCTAATTACTCTGTTCAGTGATACCAACAAAGACTTGGTGGATAGGATTTCTCTGATTTTTCTTACAAAGTAGATTTAACAACATTTTGTGTCTGAATCAGATAATATTCCTTTCATGTGGACTTCTAAAAAATGGGAAGTCATTGAAGAATACATGCTGTCATTTTACTTCAACAGAGTCCTGGATGGCACTTAGTGAGTTCTTGCTGATCTTGCTAAAAGAAGTGTTTTGAATTCAACTTCACGAACATTAGTTAAGTCTTTCATGTGAGGTATCATCAATCAGAATAGACTTTTGGTAAATTAGTGGTTGCTTGCAACCAGCTGGAAGAATCAGTGATGTACAGAGGTCGAGATTCATTTGCCAGTATATAAAAACATTTAAGTTGCTTGGGAGGAGCTTCCTATTCTGTGCAGGATTGTACTGCTGTAGTTCAGTTAGTCTGTATGTGCTTTGTGTGTTTGGTTTCTTTAGGTGCTGGAATTTTTTTTTATACGTAGGGAAATATAAATGCATTAATGTCCCATGTCTCCGCAGTGCTGTTGGTGATTTGGCGTGTCGCTCCCTGCTGATGACATTACTTAATTGCTTCTAGGATGTGGCACATTCACATCATATTCTGAATTGCTTTGCTGATCTTCAGAAATCCTACTGTGAATACTATTTGTAAAGACAGCACTGAAAAGAGATTTTTTTTTTTTTCCTATGCATTCTGTGTCTTTTCAACTGCCTGAATGCTTCTCAATGTTTTCACTTTCTGAAGTGACTTCAAGACTACACACCTTTTATACTCTGAACATAGTTCTTTTAACTTCCACTTTTATTCCTCAAGGGACATGTTGAAAATTGGTACAGGTTGGGTTTTTTTTTCCTCCTAAAACTCAGTCCTATGATTCTTAACAACTCCAGAACTAAAAAGCTAGGACTACTATGGGGGTTTTGCCGCCTCCATTTTAAAAGAACTTCTTAATGGAGAAGTGTACTGCTTCATGAAAAACAAAGTGCTTTAAAATTCACGCTTAACTTTAAGAAAGGGTTCTTTGTGATAGCTGGAACACATGATTCTCAGCAAAGCACTAAGCAATGCCGTCACTTTCATAATCTAGTTTTATCTGCTTTTTCTTGCCCTCTTGTGCCTGTAACTGCTGATGTGGCTTAAGTTCCAGTATCTTGCTTGTTGGATTTGCTTTCCAATGCAGTAAATCATAAAATAATACAGATTCATAAGCCCAAATAATGAAAAACATTATCTGTTCCTCATTTTTATACAGGACTAATCCAAACCAGAATCTTTCAGCTGTATCAGCAACATCTTACTATTGTATCATCCAGATAATTTTGAATCAAGATAAAGGTTGATTGCTTGACTGGATTTAAAAAAAAAAGAGTCAAAATAGGCTTTGCATGGATTGGCGCGTGTGTGAGAGTATATAATCAGCTGGTCCTTCAAAATTTCAGTTGTTTCCTTTCAACAGAGAATTACTTACCAATTGCACAATTTCTTAAAGATACGCTGTCCCATATGCATTCAGTCCTTCAGTGTGTATGTTTGTGAGACTGGAGAGTTACAGCCTTAGCGAAATCTGTGAGTATGCTGGTACCTCCCTTGAGTGCCTCATCCATGGAATAAGAGCAGGGTCAGGACAGGTGGTAATCAGTTCCTGTCAGCTCCTGTTCCTTGGAGACACCCTCCATCCCCCAGCAGGATAGTAAGATAATGAGGTAGATGGTAAATGCACATCTGAACAGTTGGACGTCCAACCACAAGCAACTTTCCCTTCACTTTTAAGTGCTTGTCCCTTCAGATGTTGCTGGCTGGTAATTCCAGTAGTGATGCTGCATAGCAACCAGCATGGCCAGGGTTGGTTTTGGAGACTCCCCAGTGGATGGGAGCTGTAGAACCGTTTGTGGGATTGTTCCTGAATTCCTTTGTGGTGGCTCAAGGCTCTGTATTGGTCACCAAACTGGAGGCAGGTTCAGGCTGAAGCAAGCTGGTGGGATGTACTTTGCAGACAATGGCAGGTACTGGTTCTCACAAATTCTTTCTCTTTTAGTTATTTATCTACCTAATCAGTATGAAAAGAGGTTTGTCCTTGCTAAAACTTAGTTAAAGTATTTCCTTACTGGGGTTATCCCTTCTAAAAGTTGATGGTTTTTTGTTTTTTTTTCCCCAAGTGCACCAATTTACTGATAGATATTGCCATCTCATCTTGCTTTACAGTTCCACTTCCTTGTTACTTGAAAGGAGCTGTTGGGGAAAAGTAGCATAGCAGTTTTGGTCTAGATAAAAATCTAAGCAAATATCAATAAGGTGTGCTTGTGATACTTGTGTTGTCGTTTACTTAGAGTAAATTTAAAATGTAAGTAAAATGTAAAACCTGAAAAATCATGTTGGTATGAGTATGCATGTACTTGATATGATTTCCTGCTTTGGTCTTAGTGTTATATTATTTCATAATCCTGTGGCAGCAACTCCAGAAGAAAATCAAAAAGCTTTTGAAATTTTAGAGGGGAAAAAGTCAAATGTTTTGAGTTGTAAAACGTGTAACACTCCCCACCTTGCCCTTTATAATAATTGGATCCCAGTGGAGTACAGAAAATTTTATGAAACCTTTGTATTGAGTGATGACTATAAATAAAGTGTCACTGTTACCCAAAGTGCATTCTGTACATAGACTTTTTGTTAAATCAGAATTCCTGATCCAGGAATTCCTGGCTGTCAGCCCAGACACCTCAGATGTAAGTCGTCTTAGGTTCTTAGGATTTTAGGTTCAGTGTGACAAGTATTGAGAAGACTGAGAAACTTATTTCAGGTACTGAAATGTTAACTAGATTTGTGTTTATTTAAAACTTTATTCTGCTCTAAGTATCAGTATAATCTGAAAGTCACTTCTGTGCTTTTTGTAGCACTTGGGATGGTAATTTTGGCTTCTGAAGCTTCCTGGTTTCATATAACACACTCGATATACTATTTCTGCAGTGCAGGCTTTTTGTAAACCAGCTTTGACATAGTTTCTTTTTTCTGTGTACACATATACATACATAACGCACATCTGTGTGTGCATCACTGCTCTCCTGTTTCAGCAGGTCAGCAGATGTTGAATTTAGTTTCCTTTTGATAACGCTTAGGTGGATGCATATAAACTCTTAACAGAAAGGCAAGAAAAAGTTCACCTGATGGTAGGTTTTTAAAACAAACAAAATTCCATGGTTGTATTCTGAGGCTAAAATTAAATTAAAAAAAAATCTTTAGCTAATATGAAATAGGAAAGCTTTTGGTATGCAGGATAACTTCTGCAAGGAAAGGTGAAATCTTTCTTTCCTTTTGCAACTAGAAATCGTTTATGGTTTGGGGTTGTTTCCTCATTTTTACTTTCACCTCCTCCTATAGCTGTCTTTCACCATGGGAAACAGCATTCTTGATTTGGTATTTTATGTGGTAACTGAGATGTATTTCCATTTGTGCTAGAAGCAGCAGGTTACGTGCAAGACTGACTTCTGTGCAGGTAGGCTAGGTTTAGTGTAGAGGCTGGAGCAGACTCTAGAAAAACAAACCGAACAAAAAGAAAAGCACCTAAATCCTTGAGTGGTTCACGTATACCTTGCTGTCAAAAGATGTGATCCTGGCTCTTGGAGGTTGTTCCCGTGGTCCTCTTTCTTTTTTCCACCTGTGCTGGTGCAAGTATTCATGTGATGCCGTAACAAACCAATGGGGTGACTGATACTGTTTAAAACCAACCTAGACAAAAAGTTTAATGTGGGTCAATTTACCTGGTTCATGGAGTATTTGGACCAGAACAGACACAGGCAGGGCTTCCTCCAGGACAGAGTTCATCACTGCTGCCAGCTTAAATTGTTTGGGAAATGCAACATGGGTTATACAATGTTATATTATAAGATTCAGTGGTGTAATAAAAAATACAAAGATTGTACTTTCAGTTGATACATGAGTTTAAGGACAGTAGTGGGACTAAAGCTATGATCAATTTTGAGCTATGGGGTGCTACACTTTGTTAGGAACTATAACGTGTTTGAATTAAAGATACAACTCCAGAAGTCAGCCAGCATACACATGGCCAAGCAGTGCACGGTTAAATTTGAAAGGAGGTACAGGAGGTCTTGGCACCTGTAAATGGCTGACCATAGCGCCTATTCTGCATTGAATTCCTCCTTCACTGGAACCTGGCATGTTTGGTTTTAATTATATAAATACATAATTTTATATAATATACATATATAGTTTATATAAATGAATATTTATGCATACAGCTTTAATATGACACTTTTCACACTGTCGTATATTGCTTAAGTTACATATTTTAAATTTAGTGAGTGAATTCATTCTGCACGATACTCACTTGGGCTTAATGTGTAACAGTGTTCTTGTGGTAAGCCTCTGTATAAAATTATTTTGTATGTCAGATATTTTAGAACTTATAGTGTTTATGTTTTTCAGTTAATTTAAATCCTGTTGTTTTGCAAATTCAAGCATTGAATAATAATGGTATTGAACACTTGCATATATTCCTTGATCACATTCCTTCCATCTTCTGTGGTATGCTTGTTGTCAAGTGGAAGGAGGTGGAAGGTATTAACTTAAAACCTGAGACTCAGTACTGTGTGTCTGGTGCTTGCTAGGAAAAAAAAAAAAGGCATTCCCCCCCGCCCCTTCTTCCCTTTCCTGTGTCGGGAAGAACTGAAAAGTATTAGTAGACACCTAACAGACAAGTTATCACCACAGCTGAGTACAGAAGAGGAAAGTGGAATAGCAATGGCATTATTCCAGAACTCTGTCCAAATGAACCAAGTCCAATTTTAGCTGAGGAAAGGGAAGTTGTTGGGATAGCTACGCAGGATGCTGGGCTTTATTTGTGAGAGAGTTTGCATTCAAACTCAAAGGTGACTCTTGCCTCCACAAAGTTTGTATGGAATTAAACTAATTCCATCTGGAAATGGATGGTACGTTTTTAAGCAAGATACTCTGTGTGGGTACACAAATCACTTGGAGTCTCACTGTTCTCATGAAGTTATTTTCTAAGTATGTTTTTTTTTTCTTAAATCAGTGGAGCTTTTGACGTACGAAGGAGTCTGCATCCATATGGATTTGGTTGTCTTAGGATAGCCAGCTTATTTCTGCACAAGGAAGAAAATGAGTACGTGCATTGGCTAAGACTGATCTGATCCAACAGCTTGTGTTTGCTGAGAAGATTTACTGGTCTTTGCTGGTGTGGTGTTGCACATTTTGTGTGTGTGCTGGTTCTAACTTCATCTAACTATTCATGTAGGAAGGTATTTTATTTTTCTGTCTCCTGATGCATAGCAAGCTGAATCTGTGTAGACAAATTCAAGAAAAGCATCAGGTTATATGCAGTTGAGGAGATATTGTCACCTAGCTAGGGAGGGCAGGTGTGGGAGCTCCCCTTTCTGCATTTGCAAGCCTATAGATGGCCTCCAGTGTGTTCGTATAACACCAGCCAGGCTGCTGTGGTGTTGTGGTTGTGTCCCCTGCCTGGGCAGAATTTGACTGGTAATCAGTAGGCTGCAGGTCTGTGAGGCTGTCCTGGGCTGTGTGCTCTCTCGAGCAGTCATTCTGCCTGTACCACATGTCTAGCGTGAGGTGATGTGGTTCCTTTCTGAAAACATCTGATGTCATAGACCACAAATGCCAAAAGGCCTGATTTTTAGCAACCTTGTTCTAAGGCACCACATGGTTGGAAACCAAACGCTGTCTCATGCTTCTACAATGCTTCAGTCCCATGCCCGTGTCTTACATTTTCACATGCCCATCAGCTAGGTTTCCAAACCCTTCTCTACTCTTCCTCTTCATGTAGCCAGCCCTCGAATCACGGGGCATCTGTTCCCCCTCGCCCCTGCGCCTACAGCAATTTGCAGCCTCCTTCCTGGCCTGTCTCTCACATTCTGCTCCCCAGGCTCTGCTTTCTTTGCATACCACATTTGTGATGGAGAGGCCGGGTATGCCTTTCCACTTCGAATCGTATCTCACCTCCCCAGTGTCACAGTAACTTCCTCTTCAGAACTCCTCATGCCAGAGATAAACAGACTATTAAAGCAGGGAGAAGAGACTGTAATGGTGCTGCAGCTTCCTTGAATTGCACTCTTGCATGGCACTTACTTGTCTGATTTAACGTGCCAGAGGTGTACTGAGAAAGGAGATAGTTGGGAGCGTAGAGCAAATATAGGTACACCTGTGACAACACAGTAGAATTTACCTACATCTTCATGATATTGAATGGAGTCTAAAATATTCTTAGCGTAGACTTTACCTTTGTATCACTCTTTCTTACCTGCGCATTAGTGTTTTGGATGGGGGCACACCTATTCCGTTGACAGTAGGCAGCTCTTCAGTATGGTAACTTTTATTTTGCAGTATTAATATTTTAACAATGCTAATATAGTAATAAATTAGAATGTGCTTGTTTTATGTTTAGCAATGAATCCTTGTTCAAATTTCCTCAGAGCTGACTTTCTAAATGCCTAACAAAACAGTAGATGAATGCTTAAACGCCTTATTTTTACTATTATAAACCTTCTTCTAGATACTAGTGTAAACTTGAAAAGTAGGACTGAATGAGAACTACGTAAATGATATGAAATCAAAATGCAGCTGGAAGCAGTGGTAATGGTATAACGCCAACAGGATTGGCTTATTCTGTTTTCTCAGTATAATTCAATTTGGGATTTTTATAACAATGTGTAAACATATCAGCATGTATGAAAGTTCTTTCTTGGTATAGTTAAAAGAGCATATCTAGTCTAGACCAACTCTTACTTGAAGATTTCTTAGCTAAAAGTTTGATAGCCATCCTGTTCCTTGTTGCAGTTTATCATATGGATTTGTGAATGGTTTGGAAAATTACAAATTACTTTCGAAAAAAAAAAATGTAATTTTTGATGTTGGTTTAATCTTTCAAATAAAAAGCTGTCTTGGAAATGTTTGTTTTATTTTATGAAAATACTGTGTGCTGAGTGTATTTATTTTATCTAAATCACGTAATACCTACTAAAAAAATGAAGTAACTTATTGGTATTTTTGTTCTTCAGAAATGGAGGAACAGAATGCTGGACCTGGGATTGAAGATTTATAAAGGATTATGGGATTATACGTTGAAGAGCCAGCAGGCGGAATGCCTGAGTGACTGAAGAAAATGGGCGCTAATGCATCTAACTACCCTCACTCGTGTTCCCCAAGGGTAGGGGGAAATTCACAGGCACAACAGACATTCATAGGTAACTCTTATCTTGTCAGTTACGTAAATGACTTGCTGGATTGTCTGTGCACTGGATTTGATTTACCAGCTTTTATTTTCTGGGTCACCAGTTTGAATCCATTCAAGCTCAATCGTGCATGAAATTTGGAACTGTCCGGTATCTGTTTGGCCTACGTATGCAATGACTTGATCTGCCGTTTGCTACTAAACAGATAACAGCTTATTTAAATAAAATAATGTGGAAGGGTTTTTGATAATTAAACCATGCATGCTAGTTTTCCCAGTTCAAGAGCAGTTGCTGTCTCTTAATAATATCTACCATTTTCTACTCTTCTTCCTCAGATTTTCTGTGAAACTGTTAGAGCATGTAAAACTCTTGACCACCAGTATTCGTTGTATTATTGGCATTGTGTCTGATGTGAGTGAATTACTTCCTTATTGCTAGAATAGTTTAGGTTGGAAGGGACCTTAAAGGTCATCTAGTTCCAACCCCCCTGCCATGGGCAGGGACACCTCCCACCAGCCCAGGTTGCTCCAAGCCCCATCCAGCCTGGCCTTGGACACCTCCAGGGATGGGGCAGCCACAACTTCTCTGGGCAATTTGTTCCAGTGCCCGACGACCCTCATAGTGAAAAATTTCTTCCTGATAACAATCTAAATCTCCCATCTTCCAGTTTGAGGCCATTCCCTCTCGTCCTATCACTACATGCCCTTATAAAAAGTCCCTCTCCGGCTTTCTTGTAGGTGACCTTTCTCAGAGATGTAGAAGGGATATCTCTGATGATAAGCTGTTAAAGTAACAAGCAGTCTTGAAGACAACTCTTTCTCCTGTCCTTTTCCTGTTCCTGTAAATGGGGAATGGGGGTATTTATTGTCCGAACAGTATTTACAAGCAAGGACCTTGCTTAACTGGAAATACAAGTTGAAGTGCTCTTAAGAATTTATTTTCTCATCCCAGTCATAACTGGGGCAGGTAAAACCTTTTTGTGCTTTTCAGTCTAGTGCAAAAAGACCTCAGGGTAAGATCAGTACTGTCACACTATAAATAATAAATAGTTATGTGATGAATCTAAAAGAAGGCAGTTTTTGAGAAGATAAACATTGCTTAAAAAAGCCCTCCAACCCTGACAGCCTGAAGAATAATTGTAGCAGTAAATAACATAAATACTTCACAAACAGTTTTCTCCTTTATGCCTCAGCTTGCAACACTGAATAAGTAGTTATTGATATTCAGTGTGACTTCTTTTCTTAATCACCACTGAAAGCACAGTGATGTCCTTAGCAGAGGAAAAATAGACTTGCTTTGTAATTTTTCTCTTTTTGTCTCTGCTTTTGTGACACTCCTAACTTCTGGAGATCTGAGTAGAGGACAGCCCACAAACTCTTACATGTAAAGACCTGTGCTCTGGGCTAAAAACTCTGCATGTGCTATCATAGTGTGTCAAGGAAGAACTCTTAGTACTAAAATCTTGGTTATCCATGCTGTAAGGTCCCCCTTAAGGCTTTATGTATTTTAAGTCTATCATAACTAACAGTAGTAAAAGGTTTGCCCTGGTTTATATATATGCTTTCTGAAATGACAGCCAAAACCTTTTTTTTGCACGTCTTGGTGTTTCTCATCTGTCTCTATATTGAATGAAGATAAACCTATACAGACCTGAAAACAGGCAGATCTGCATGCTGAAACACCTTTTAAGCAGATTTGAAGAGGGGAGAGTTCCAGAGGCTTCATTAAATTCCCCAGAAACTTTATACTTGGTATGTGGAAGGTTTTGTTGATTCTCTGCATTTTTAAATTCAAAATAGAAACCCATTATGTAGTATGTCACGCTAAATTTGCTGATCTCCATTACCTCTTGAAAATTGTAGTTAAGACTCTTCTGAGGAAGGTCTAAAAGTGTGTGGCTATCTCATCTTAGGCAAGGCAAATGAGTGTTCTGATTAAAATTCTGATACTGCTGGCACTTATATGAGTGTGCTAGTAGAATCAGTGTGTTATCTACAGCACAGGTGTACATCTCTTCTTCCTACTTTGTGGAGTTTGGCTTTTTCTCATCTTGACTCTTGTTTGGATGATTCGTTTCTGTAGCTGTCTCAGTAGAAAATAGACATATCATAAAATTGATAGCATAGCTGAGGTTTTCATTGCTTGTCAGAGTAATAATGTTTTAAAGTTGATTTAACTTCTACAGGTTGTTTTTTTTTTAATGTTGAAGACATTAGATCTATTTACTACCCCAAAGTAGAACTGGAAATAGGGGGACTGGAGTTATAATAGCTGCATAGTATGTATTAGTTGCCTTATTCTTGGAAACTGGATTCAGGCCTGTGGGTTTGTTTTAGACATGCTGCCTCGTCTTTAAAGCGCTACACCATCCTACATTGTAAATGTAGAATGAATAATAAAAGCTGAGAACTGGTCTGGGAAAGTAGGGTAGTTTCATAGAATGAGCTCCCATATTAGTTGACTTAATGCTGAATTTGCTTACCGTTTATGAAGAGGGGAGAAATCAGTAGAAATAATGCAGTGCTCTTCCTGTAAAAAATAAAATACTTTTGTTTAAGCAAAGATTTAACTAGTCATTTCTGGCTGTTTTGTCTACAGCATTCAGGAGGAAGATTTCACGCCATTTTCTAGGGTGGTACATCTGCTCAAGATGTTTATTTAAAAATAGAGCTCTATAATTAGATTTTAAAATGTGTAGGCATGCAGAGGACTAGACAGATACCATTATTCATTGTCAAGTGCCCAAGTAGTTTCTCTTGGTAGTCATCTGTTTCTTCTAAATATTTATCTGTTCAAACCTAGGTATGGTCTAAGGGCATGAAGTAGCTATTGGTTTTTAACAGCATTTAATAGATAGGTGTATTTTCTTGCAGAAGTGGAGAATAAATTTCTGTTTCCTACTTCCAATGCTGCTGCCTTGTGAAAGAATACAGGCAGGTCAAAAAGGGGCTCCTCAAAATTATTTCTTTGAGAAATACGGAGCTACCCGCTGTTGCGAACCCAGAGGGGCTATGCTGGGACATATCTACTTCTGCCTCTGGCAAAAAGCAGTTGTGCAATGGCACTTTTATAGCAGAGTTTTATCTATTTGTAAGGGTTAATAGCACTGTTTGCAGTACTTCTGAAGTTAAATCTTGTAAGTAGCTCAGGCGACACAGATGTTTGAATGGTGTTTTGGTATCTTGTGGTGATCCACGTGCAAGTAATACCTCATGGCACCCCTCAGGGAAGAAAGAAATTGAGACTACTACTGTCCTAGTTTTTATTTAGTGAAAGGTAAGAGAATATTCTGCATATTCAAATTTGCCATTAGAATCCAAAATAGAAATGAGCTGGCATGTTCTCTTGGAGCACGATCTATCATTATAGAGTGACCAAAGTGTAGGTATAGTTTTATTGTGAAATGTAATCGATACTCTTTAAATGGAGCAGAAATTCTAGGCTTGTCTCTATCAGCAGAGACTGAATCTCTACTTTTCTATTGTAATATCTCATATAGAATGTGGAAGGACTTTTTATGGTGGATTCTGCAGCACAACCTCTCTGTTGAAGTTGTCTTGAGTTACTGCTGTTCTCTTAATTTAAATTGAATTTTTTTAATGTCTTGAGATTCCAGTATGATTGATAACATGTTGCCTGATAAGGGAAACTTAGTGTAGCATGGATAAAATGGTTAGACGTGTTTCCTCAAAGACAGCAAAGTTCCTTCCCAAAGTTTTCACTAATAGAGGTATTGTAAAACTATTGCATTGCATGATTTGGGGGACTTTTAATTAGCTTGGCATAAAAGCCAACGTATAAGGTTACTTAGAATTATAGAGGCTTAAATAATAATACAATTTACAGAAATCTGAGATTGCTACAGTTACCGTGCTCTCAAATATAAATTTGAATTGCTCCTATGTCTTTCAAATTTCAAGCAATACTTACCTGAAGTAATGTGGTAACTAAAAGCACATTGTTCTGAGAGACTGACCCATAACATCACTGTCAAAATAGTATAGGAAAATAGCGTCACATCAAGTCTACCTGAAACAAATGGAACTGTGAGAGCGCAATGAAAGAACAAGTTATAAAATGTCCCCAAAACTCTGGTGATTGGATGTGCTTTGAACTTAAAGATCCAAAAAAAGGCAACAAGTAGTGAAGCTACACAAGTGTACCCAGGGAAACATGACAACTATTCCCAACAAAAAATGGATAAATACTACTTCAGATGAACCTGTGGTTAATCCATATACCATCTGCAAATGTTTTCTTCTGGGTTTCTTCTTTTCTATGAAAGTGGTAGTTGGATTTGTGTGCATTTTGTTTTAATGTTATGTCTGAGATTTTTCACCATCTGGCTTAGAGTGAAAATTCTGTAAATTCACGTTAAAGGGTTATTTTCTAATTTAACTGTGAGTCATGCTTCTGGTTGCTTCTGTTTAAACTGTAGTTTTTAACTACTTTTTAACTAAAACATTGCCTTAGTTTTCCATTACTTCTAGAAATGCAGATCCTCTTTTTCTTACTAAATTGCTATCAGTGTCACTGTATATGCAGCTAGCCTCAAACTGACAATCAGCAAAGGTTCATTTAGCAGGACAGGTCAGGTATGTAACAATGTTGAGGGGAATCGATTTGTCATTTTATGACATGTTTGGTTCATAACATAGTTTCCCTATAAATTATTTTTTTAGGGGGAAAATAATGATATGTATAGTTTAAGTGAATAATGTTGAAAGGACATCTTTAATAATACAGTAAAACTTATATTCTTCGTATTCTTTTAAATTGGGTGTACACACAAATTAGTATTTATGGTTCTGTGGAAAGGAGCCTATTTTATGGGTTTGATTTTCAGCATTACTTGATTATCATATGACAGTATTTTTACTTTCTTGTTAAATTTGCACTGAAAATCAATTCATTGTCCTCAACTTTCCTAAATGTTTTGGCACTGTGTTCTCTTTTCTTCCTTTTTTTGTGACTGTGATAACCATCTGATGCTAAATATGCTTTTCTTGTTGAACTGATACTTAATGCTTGAACAGAAGAATTTGAAAAACACTTTGAAGGGGGAGGGCGGTGTGCTACTGTTTCACTGAGATCATACAAGCTTTTAAAAAGGTTGTATTTTTCACCTCCTATAGTTATAACGTTACAAGTGTAATTGTATTGACCACAGTGTTCTCTTTCTGCTTAGACAAGTGTGCCATGTGCTACAGAGCTATATTGACTGGCACTGCTTGGCTCTTTAAATTGAGTAATTTTTTTTTTAAAGTATAAACTTCATAGTTGCAAAAAAAATATTTTTGTTCTTAATGGCCAGAAAAAGGCTTCAGTCAGGTTTCCAACTTGTTGAATTATCTGATCTGAGGAGAAGGAAAAACTGTGTAACTTGGAGACACTGATGGACTGTTTGGGTGTTTATGGTCCTTCCTTTTGAATTTAAAGAATAAATGTGTTCAATTTTCCTTTTTACCTTCAGGGACATCATCCTACTCTCATCAAGGTTATGGCTGTGAATCAAAGCTGTATAGCCTTGACCATGGCCATGAGAAACCTCAAGACAAGAAAAAGAAAACCTCTGGCCTTGCCACGCTCAAAAAGAAATTCATTAAGCGTCGGAAATCTAGTCGATCTGCTGATCATGCCAAGCAGATGCGCGAACTCCTCTCAGGCTGGGATGTCAGAGACGTTAATGCATTAGTAGAAGAATATGAAGGGACGTCAGCCTTAAAGGAACTTTATCTACAAGCTAATTTGGCAAGACCAGAAGCCAGGACGCTACAAAAAGACATGGCTGAACTTTATCAGTACAAGTACTGTACCGATGTAGACTTAATATTTCAAGAAACTTGTTTTCCTGTGCATCGTGCTATATTGGCGGCAAGATGTCCGTTTTTTAAGACGCTGCTTTCTTCCTCACCAGAGTATGGGGCAGAAATAATAATGGATATTAACACAGCTGGCATAGATATGCCTATGTTTTCTGCTTTGTTACACTACCTTTATACGGGCGAGTTTGGAATGGAGGATTCAAGATTCCAAAATGTTGATATTCTTGTGCAGCTTAGTGAAGAATTTGGAACACCAAATTCCTTAGATGTTGACATGCGCGCACTGTTTGATTACATGTGCTACTATGATGTGGTTCTTAGCTTTTCGTCCAACTCTGACTTAGTTGAAACTTTTGGTGGAAGTCAGAACTGTCTAGATGAAGAGCTCAGAGCTCACAAAGCTATTATTTCATCACGATCTCCGTTTTTTCGTCACTTGCTGCAGAGGAGGATACGAACTGGTGAAGAAATCACAGACCGAACTCTACGAACTCCAACTAGAATTATATTGGATGAATCTATCATACCAAAAAAATACGCTAAGGTCATTTTGAACTGTATGTATACAGATGTGGTGGACCTCTCAGTTTTGCACTCCAGCCCTTCAGTGGGCAGTTTAAGTGAAGTTCAGGCTCTTGTAGCAGGAAAACTAAACATGACTAGGGCTGAAGAAGCTATGGAGCTTTATCACATAGCACTGTTTTTGGAGTTTAACATGCTTGCACAAGGTATGTAATACTGTCCTTGCTGTAGAATATATGACCTTATTAGAACACGTCTTTAGCTGTTTGGCAGTGTAAGTATGCCTATTGAGTCTTGCTATCAGTGGCTGACAATTCTTTTCAGGAAAGGAATTTATTTTCCATCTGTAAGTTGTAGATAATGCAGCTGTGTTTTCTAGTGACAGAAGAAAGGCCGTGTGAGAGCTTTTAACTGTACTGCACGTCATTATCAAAGCATGCTATTTATGTCAAATATGTATAACTGGTCTTGATATTTCTGATCTTTATCTACTTTTATCTATAGTCCATTTTTGGGGGTGTAAATGACAGGGGGAGTATACAATAGATCCTTGTTGAGAGGAGGAAATACTTAGACTTGTTAAGAAGTGTCCCTATATGTTAACAAGGCTGTAAACTTGAATGGTTATTTCTGTAGTTTATATCAAAGGGAGTACATGAAGCCACCAATCTTGCTGTTGGAAGGTAAATTTAAACAGCTTAATTGCACTAGTCCTAGGTCTTTATTATCTATTTGTTGTTGTACAGAACTGAAGGAGGGGGCAGTCAGTATTTTGAGACTTAAAGTTTAGAAAGTTTCACTTCTGTCCTTTATTCTTGAAGATCAGTCAAATCTTGATACCAAACTTCCTGCCCACAGAGGCTAGCTGGGGTTATTGCAGTCCCTGGTGAGGTGTCGGAGCAGTAACCAGTGAACACCTCTTGTGGTGGCAGGAGCTTTGTTTGCCGTTTCATCTGTTGGTGTTTGAACTATTTAGTGGTCATATTATACATAACAGGATATGGCAGTTTCTTCAGGCCTTGCTGGTGGGGGATGAGAATCTTACTTTTGAGCTGAGAAATGGAAAATGGAATTCACTGAGATAGCAGCGATGTGATTTGTTTAAGCTAGTTTAATTTTTTTAAGAAAATAAGTTTTTACAGTAGATCTGTACATCCATAACTTCCAGCTATCTAATGAAATTTGACAAGAATTTGCCTTCAGTAACTTCTTACAGAGTGGGTGGGAAAAAGTAGGTATAAGCACTGCCGGAAGAGGTTATACTTATAATGGGTTGTCCCAATAGTTATCTCAAATTGAGAGTGATAAAGGTATGGGAAACTAATCAGAACTGTTGTATCTTCTGTAGAGGTTGGTATTAGGAAATTGATTTTTCAGATGATGCTGAAAGTTGAAATAACGCTACTGCAGTAAAACCAGCAGAAAACAGGACATGAGTTTTCTGAGAAATGCTGCCGCAGGAATGCGAATGAGGCATTCTTAGTCATTGAATCATGGAACAGCCTGAGTTGGAAGGGGTCTCAAAAGATCACCTAGTCCAACCTTTCATGGGAAAGGCAGCCTAGATGAGATTATCTAGCACCCTGTCCAATCACAGCTTGAAAACCTCTAGTGATGGGGACTATACCATGTCCCTGGGGAGGTTGTTCCAGTGAATGATTGTTCTAGCTGTAAAAAAAAAAATATTTATATTGACATGTCTCCTGGTGCAACATATACCTGTTGCTCTTTGTTCTCTCCGTGTGGCTCCTTGTGAAGAGAGGGTCTCTGACCTCTTTGTAGCTGCCCTTTAGGTACTGGAATACTGTGATGAGGTCCCCTTGAGCCTTCTCTTTCCCAGGCAGAAAAGACCTAACTCCTTTAGCCTTTCCTTGTAAGGCAGGTTCTTCAACCCCTTGATCATCTTTGTGGCACCTCTTTGGACCCTCTCTGCTCTGCCTGCATCTTTCTTATTTTTGTTGTTGTTCCATTCTGAGTACACCTAGAAACTTAATATTGAATGGAATGCAGAAGTGGCAAAAAGTTTTACTGTAGTCAAAGTACAGTGTTAAATTTATTCCTGTACAATATTTGCAAGTTAATAGTACTTGAGAACTGGAGAACTCAGTAGATCAGCTGAGAGCAAGAAAGCAAAATGAGCTGAAATTGAAAAGGTGGTATAAGTGTACAGTTTCTCAGTTTTGGTGCATGCACATATACAAGTGCTAAGAGGATTTAGCATGCTCAGGGAATACTAATGAGGGATTAAATGGTGAATGAAGCCCTCAGTAAAACACAGAATAATTATGCACTGTTTCATAAATGAACAGGGTGTAATTCTTTCCCTCAGATTGGAAACTTAAAGTGGAACAACTGTGACATGGAGGTGCTCTGATGAAGCAGTGTAAGTTATATCAAAGCAAATAAGCAATGATAGATAGAGGACTTCCAGGAGAAACTTACGCAGACTTATAGACAGGAAAATGGCTTTTGTTTTTTAAATGTTAGCAAATGCTGAAAAACAGAACAGATGTTTTATTTGATGCTGAGTTTCATTATTTCTGCAAGCTTTAAGTCGAGCGTGCTTGGATCAGCCTGTCCTAAACTGGCACTCTTTTCAGTAATGCACTACAAGACCGGTGCTGCTCTAGAATATGGATTCTATGAGTTGGGGGTAACAAGATCTTAATTTTTCTCTGGAGGTTTTCCCCCAATGCTACCTCTAGGGGGGGGAAAACAAAGGCAGCAGCAGGAGCTGTGCTGGGCTGGCAGCACACTGGGTTGGCTTGGACCAGCGGGTGCAACAGTGCAGGCTCGGTCTTGGTGGCCCTCTGGATGAATAAGAGCTGTAGAATTTTGGGAGTGGCCATTGAAAGGGGAGGTAGAGGGGTTCAGTGGCCTGTGGAGGTCTTTTCGTCTTTCCCCAGTAAATGTGTGTATGACCACAAAAGTGGTGAGCTGGGGGTGGGGAGGCTGTTAAATATAAGGGATAAATGTGGTGAAATCAGGCAAGGGTTGAAATTTATTATATTATCCAATACTAGCAAATGTAAATTTGGCACCCCTTCAGATACTGAAATTCTAGATGTTAACTTGAACTAATAAGGATTTTACAAATTGGTGCTGTGTTCCCTAGCTACAGGAGAAAGCAGTAAGCAGTCTGTAGAAAATTTGTATGTGCCAGTGAAGTCAGTATCTAATAGCTTCATACTTAATCTGCTGAGTTCACGTTTAGGTCATTGGTACTGTGCTGATATTGAAGAATTGTTCTGGTATAGTCTTAAAATTAAAAAGAAGCTTATTTGATCAGGCAAAACTATATGACTAACAGATCACTTAGTAAAGTGTGCGTGTTAGTAGTGACCCACATTCTTGTTTCAGCACTTAACCGTATCACCTCGTCCTCCCTTATCGTGATGCTTAACCTGAGGTCTATGAGAGATCATTTGTTTCAGTAGTGTCTCTCCTGTTTCCTGATTTTGTAGCTAGCATACTTCTGTGCTGGAAGCTGTCACTCAGCCATCTGACTTCTAGATATTATGCAGAGCAATGCGAGAAGAGGCAGCGTTACATAGGTGTTGGAGACCACTGAGCAGGCAGTTCTCATGAAATCTTAGCTTGGTCCTCTGACAGCATTTTTCTACTCTGTTGTGCTGCAGGTGTCCAGTTTTGCCCAAGTTCTGACCAGTCCCATCAATTGGCTTTTGCAGTAGCTAATGTCTTAAGTTTCTTCTCTAGATTTTCCTGCCCCCTGGCTCAAGGTTTTTGATTCAGTTCACACATGCTAGCCGATTGCAAACTTGCTAAATCTTGTCTCCTTGGTTTCCTGGAAAATATTTTGGGCATATTATATGTAAGTCTGGATACTCTTTCCAACTCATTTTGCTTACTTTTACTCAGTTTTGGCTGCGTATTTATAACTGAGTGTCAAGTGAAGTTGATGTATTTTAAAGCTTCTGATCAACTGTTTTTATTTTCAACAGACTTTAGTTTGATTTATCTCTGGGGACCTTACTAAGTATCCAGATGTTGTAATTTTTCTTCAGTTTCAGCAGATGATTCAGCTTTGACTCTTTCCATGGAAATCTTCCCATTCCTAACACAGCGATACTCCTTTTTTGAACTATTGTATTTTATTAGATGGTTTCCCTGTGATGAAGTCAGTGATAGTATGGCTACATGCTATGAATCTTTACTGTTCAAGTAAAGCAAGACTACTTTATTTAGAACTTACCCTGGCTTCAGCTTGATTTGTTTCAGCTGATGATTGTCAGCTCTTCCAAGAGGAACTGAATGGGATCTTTGAATGAACTAATTTGAATAAATGAACTAATCAGCAAGCATATCTCACTTATAGAGCTGATCATACTGAAACCCATTTGTACCTAATAGGACAGAGACTGCTGTTACAGATGCTGCAGTATTTGTTAACTACCAAAAAGTGAATCTCTTCACCGCTTTCACAGAGGCTGTGAGGATTAAAGCCCTCTCCAGGAGGTTCAACCATACCCCTTAGTGAAACATTTCTGTGCTCCGCCTACTTATTTCTACACTGTACTCCTGCTTTTGGGTCTTCGTGCTACCTTGCTGCTCTCTGCCAGCTGTACTGGTGAGATCGTTTTAATACAATGACTCCCAAAGATCAGGTTTAAAATTACTTATCCTTACCGCTTCTGTAGCACCATTATTAAAAACATATCAGTGCTGTTCATCGTGTATCGTTAAAATAATCCTCCCTTCCAGTCTTACTGTGATGCCACATCTACTGCTGTTGCAGAGAAGTTTGACTTCAGGTATCTTAGTTTTATTAGATAGCTCTATTAAATGAATCATCTCCTGCCTCTTGGCCCTGTTGCCTACTGTCCAGAATAATCCCACTGAGGGGTGGTACAGTATGTCTTTCTGTTACGGGTTTTTGGATACTGGGACCCTATGAAATAGTTTTGCCTGGGAATCTTTTCTGCCTGCTGATTCCAAAAAGTTTTCTGAAGTAAAATTGACAGAAAATAGCTTAATTTCAGACTTTTTGCTTTCCTTTTATTTTTAGGTGTTGACTTTACCCTTGACAAGAATAAGAAGTAAGAAACTATTTTAGAGCCATATTCAGTAGCGCAGCCTTTGATCTAGAGGCAGATATCGCCTGACATCAAAAGTACCCTTGATCTCAGCAGGACTGAAATACTGAAATGCCAGGAAGCCCACAGCAGCAATATTAAACACACGCAAATGTATTGTGGGAAGATTAGAGCAAGTGTGTCAGTTATATATCAGTGCAGTAGGAATGCTCAAAGGAACTACTCTGGCACTTATAATTCCAAAATAAATTGGGTATGATTAAGTAAATATTAACATAAACCTGACCTGTTATCTCCTTAAAATGCTTCACTTGCACTCAAGTCTGAATCTATTACTTAGATTTTCTATTATGAAGATGAAGGCTGGAGAAAGCAGGGAGTGGAAAGGATGGATCTTCTTAGAGCAGTTACGTTCCAGGGTTCTATGCAAGGGTAAAGAATTCGACTGAGTTGTGCAACTAGGCACATAACTATGACATTACAAACAAATCTTTGCAGAGAAACAGATCTAGTCATTGTTTTCAGGTTTTTCTTTCAGCCACCTGTGTTCTAGGAAGTACAAGGCTTAAATACTGAGCAGTGATGGCTGGTGGCGGTCCCTCTGAACATCAGCTTTTCCTTCCTCAGCCCTTCATTGTTCCCGTGTTAAGTTCTTCCCTCTGGTTTGCTACGGTTGAGCTGGCAGCTTTTTGTTTCTGACCCAGGATTGTTTTCTGTTTAAGCTGGATGAGCTACGCTGCCTGCCGGTGATGCTGAATGTGCTTCTTAAGGAATGCTGAAGCCCAGTCAAGGGCCATTATCAACTGATGGCTGCAGAAGGCCAAAGATGTAGATGCAGATTTCCGGCTTCCTAAATTCTTGCATTTTGCACATGGCAGGAGCAGAAGAGTAAATTCATTTTCATTGCTAGGGAGAGAAAACATTAAAGAGCTTTTGCTGCAAATATTGAATGCTTTAAACATGTAACAATTACCTAACATTTCTGGCTAAACTTACAACTTCAAAAATCCGGCTGTTAGTATCTTAGAATGTTTAACAGCTTTATAACTGCCATATCATAAATGCAACTTGTGTAATTTAAAAATATTTTCATTGTTCTCATCTGCTCCCACATTTAATATTTCAAATGGCTGGATAATATGCTGTATTGGATTTGACGTAACTGACTGAGTTTTCACTGTGGAGGGATGGTTAGCATAACACAAAATGCTGCCTGACCTAACCTTCAGATCGTATTTTATTTTTGCTTTAACAGTTAATCTGAAGTGCTATAAAGTCATCAGCTTTGTATTTGAGCAAAGCAAAAATATAATGCTATATACATTAACAGTGCCATAATAGATATACTTTGAGTTCTACCTTTTGAGGATGGGAGTACGTGACTGTTTTAAAATTTTGTGCTTAGAAAAATCAGCAGAGGGATTAAAAATAGCTCAAAAGAGGTACTGAACTTACCAATAGACTTTAACAGTGTTTGACCACTAATGCCCATTGAGTCTTGCTTGATCGCCAGTGCTACTTAGGTCTTGTTTTCTTTTCTGCAAAACATTCACATAGTTTTGCACCTTCACATAACTTGTGTGCTTCAGAGTTCTGATTTGTGGAATATAACGCATCTGCAAATTACAGGCTTGGCATTAGTTAACTAGTAACTTTAAAAAAAAAAAAAAAAAAAAACCCAAACAACATAAAAAGAGATTAAAACAGTTCAGGGAGGAGATGAAAAAGAAAAGCCCCCAAAAACTTCAAGAAGCTAGAAACCTGTAGCATTCATTTGAGAGAGAGAATATGGTGCTTCCAGGAGGCAATAAATGTCAATAAACTGGGAAAGTCAGCCTGCATCCAGAAAAAGGATGCTGAACAAGATCCCTTGTTCACAGTACAATTAAAGGAAAACAGACATGGTTGCAGTTGCTGCTCACGTGATAACCAGTTAAAAAGGTGTAGTTTGCTGTTTGTGCTGTGTAAGTCTTCTGACTTGGTCATACTGTTTTTTTTGTACCTGATGTTTTGCCTACTGCTGGGGACAACCTAAATTCCTGTTGCCATGTCTCCCAAGTTGTATGAGGTCACTTGCATCTGACACAGATTGTTTGACTGTCAAAGCTGCTGCCCTACCTCCTGCATTAGTCTCCTTGTTTCTGGTCTCTGTGCTGGCAGTAGGGTTTGTGCCACTGGGATCTAATGTTGCTGGAAGCAGGACTGACAGAAATAAGATGACTAGTTCATTGAGCAGCCACCCAAGCACCAGCGTGACAGAAGAGCAGGTCTAAAGAATCCTTAGCAAGTAAAAGATGCTGTTGCATCTTTGGGTCTGTAAGACATCGGAAAGAGGCTGAACAAATGTTGTCTTCCTCTTTTCCTTTCTCTTCCCATCAGAAGCGTGAACTTTACATGGATGGGTGAGATGAGCATTTCTGGAACTTCCAAACATATTGCACTCTAGACTAGCTACAGGTCATGCCTCTGACTGTTCTCTACATGCCAGCAAATTCAAAAAGTATGGTTCCTGATTGCCAGCATGGTCTCTCCTAATGAGAACAACTTAAGAAAACATTGAATAGCTTCTAGATTCCAGTTCAGTGTCAAGATGAATTCTTACTACTTTTTTTTTTTTTCTTGCCTCCACTGGTTTGCATAAGTTTAGGGGAAAGATCTCCACCACAGAATGAACTGTCAAGCTTTTCTAAGTAAAAACCTTGCTTAAAAAACACTTTTGCTGACTAAGGCATTTAACTTGTCTTCAGTAGGTCTGTCAACTGTCTTGATAAGATCCCAAGGTACTAGCTAGCAAGCTGAACATGGGCTCAAGCTATGTCAGCTGGAAGGGCTGTGGAACTGCGCTGGAGAGAGAACTGAGGAAGCGGAAAGGACTTGTTTGTAGGCAGGACCTATTGGTACGCAGCAAAAGGAGTGCGTGGAATAGCCTCAGTTGTCCAGAATGTGATAGTCATCTTTCATTCGTTTAGGCTCCAAGTTGAATCTCTGAAAGATACTAATGGTCACAAAAGCAGTTTGGTAGAGCACTTTGGGACACTGCAAACAGATCTTGGAAAGGCTGGTGCTGCTTGAATATTATGAAATAGTACTCATAGGAGAAAAATGCTCTATTCCACTGTGAAGAACAATATTGTGGCTATTAGATGACTGTGTTTTTTGCCAAGTGGCTGATTGTTAAAGCAAAAAAAAAGCCTTCTGCCAAAGAAGACAAGAAATTGGATTCCTTCCATGGCTAGAATTGGGTTCACCCAATTTAGTTAGGTGTTCAGAAAACACTTCAATTGTTACCTCATGCTTAATTAGGAAGAAATACTTTTAATAATCCCACACTTCTGACACATTGCTAAAATTACTTGGGAAGGGGACTGTTTCATTTGCTAGGCATACTAAATGAGCTTTTCACCTGATGATGTCTTATTACTAGTAGTTGTGCAATAATTGGACTTGACAGAAGAACTGAGACTGAGCTGGTGCTATGTTTCTATAAATCAGTGTTGCTCAGATCTTTGGAACTGCAGTTCTCACAGAAAAGAAGTTTTCTGTCTTTGCAGGGGGCAGGTATCCTTATTGTTTGAAAAATAAATGTCCGATGAAATACTGTGAATGGCATTCACTTTGAGATAAGTCTCTGCTCTTAGAGTCTGAGTTTCCTCGGGATGGATTTCAGTGAGTGGGTTTAGATACTGC
Source organism: Ibidorhyncha struthersii (assembly GCA_013398815.1). Classification (NCBI taxonomy): domain Eukaryota; kingdom Metazoa; phylum Chordata; class Aves; order Charadriiformes; family Charadriidae; genus Ibidorhyncha; species Ibidorhyncha struthersii. Next base: position 622,279 of record VZSZ01011830.1, on the reverse strand, counting down.
CTTTGAAGTGGAGCAGTCCTTATGGGTGATCTTTAGACTTCAGGGAGATGTAATCATCTGAAATCAGCTTGCATGCAAACAGAATAATTGCGTGCAAGAAGATGTGTTAGGATTTAGCAGGGCAAGACTTAGTGCAACACAACAGATGACCCTAAAGAATTGTTTCGAACAGCTGAGTGTTTCTTACTCAGGGAAGCAAACTCCTCTTTTAAGCATACTGCAGCTATTCATGGTTGGCTTTCATTTGCTGGGCCAGGTTTGCTGCTAACTTACATTTCCTTTTTGGGGCCCCAAAACGGAAGATAAGAGGGACTCATACGACCAAGTTAAATACAATGTCAGCCATTAACTGTGTAAGTAAAAATGAATCCTGAGGTGGAAAGTGTCAGACCTCATTTACTCATATTTCTGACACATGCTGAAGTATTTTGAGCTTTTTCTAAGGTAGGTTTTGGGTTTGTTTTTTGTTTGTTTGGTTGTTGTTTTGGGTTGTTGGTTTTTTGTTTTTTTTTTTTAAACACTGGTTTTCAGATTCTTGACCAAAATCTTTTAAGACTTCAGAGTGAGGTTTGTCCTTTAGGCTTCTGAGGAATTCCCCCATCCAGAGGGGGTAGTTTCTCTAACCTGTACTGAAACCCAAGGAGTGTATTTCAGAGCAGTTCTCATCTTCTGCTCTTGTCTGTACCAGTGATGATCGGGCTGATGTTCCAATTACCTCCAATCAATCTTTGCGCTACATTCACTGGTTACGTTTCAGCTAGTCTTCACCATACAGGTTAGAGGTCAGTATCTATAGTAAGGCATCTGTTCTTACTTGTAGTAGTAGTAATAATAATAATATTATGCAGCCTAATAGTAATGGGTAGCTCTGAGAAGTGCCGTATTGCTTCAGTAATCGTAAAAGACAAAGCAGGTGCGTTGAAATGTGATTCAATGCTTACCCCTTTGTCAACAGCAAATGGGGAGTCTAACACTGGACTAATAGTGTAATACTACTGCCTTTAACGCATCCTTCCGAAATGTGTATGCTTTTGCTAGCCCTTCTGCCAGTGGCTGCATTGATATACCGTCTTCCTTTTCTCAGGTCAATCAGGCGTGTGAAAAACAAGCTATACAAGTGCTTGTTGAGGGAAGTTTAAGCATGAACTTAACATCTTAAGCATGAACTGGAGTGAAATTTATCACTGCTGGGGGTGACAGGCATTATTCTCATAAATTCCTTTAGAAAATAAATAAAAATTATTTCCCAAACTACATATACATTCAGACATATTCCTGGAAGTTGCTGCGAACATTGTCATTAAGAACTGACTGTATTTATTCATTGTAAATTTTTTATAGTTAAGTTTAGAAAGTTGTAATGGCAGAATATTGTTCTCATAATTCACATGCTGGCTTTTTATAGTATTAAGTATAAATACATGTGTTTAATAGGACAGGTAAACTTACAACCTACCTCATGTTTAAACTGTTCCTTCCTAGAACCTTCTTTTTTATTAAACTGTTGCTTCCTAGTACCTTCTTTACCTTACTGTTTAAGTTTCCGTTTTCAGTGACTTTGCTCTTAAGCAAGTAGTTCCTTTGACAGATATCCTTCTATTCAAAGTAGCATGTTCACTTGTTGCTACATACTCCTTAACAACTTATCCTTGACATTATTAGTTGCAACAGAAATGGAATCAATGCTTATATCCTGTATGCTGGCCTATGTAGAAAAGTAATTTTCTTTTAATTCTATTAATTGCTGCTAGTGTGTCTTACGTGTATGCAACCGGTTCAAAAATGTGTAGCATCGGGAGAGCCTCTTTGATCTTTGTCTTGACAACCACTAAGTTTACCGTGCTGAACACATAGAGATACAGTTCTCTAAACAACTGTCAAAGTTTAGTTTTTAAATATCCTTGAAACTGAGAGAAAAATGTTGATGTATACAAAGTAAAATAATTACGGTGTAAGCGTTTTGGAATCGAACCTAGCGAGGGATGTGAAGGCCAACAGGAAGGGTTTCTTTAAGTATATAGGAGACAAAAGGAAAACTAGGGAAAATGTGGGCCCGCTGTTGAACGAGACAGGTGCTGTGGTGACAGAAGATGCAGAGAAGGCGGAGTTGCTAAATGCCTTCTTTGCTTCTGTCTTCACTGCTCGGGCCAGTCCTTGGGAAACCCAGACTTTGCAGGTAACAGAGAAAGTCTGGAGGAAGCAAGACTTTCCCTTGGTTGATGAGGAGCAAGTTAGAGATCAGTTAGACAAACTAGATATCCACAAATCCATGGGGCCTGATGGGATGCACCCTCGAGTGCTGAGGGAGCTGGGGGAAGTCATTGCTGGGCCGCTCTCCATCATCTTTGAAAGGTCCTGGAGGACAGGTGAGGTGCCTGAGGACTGGAGGATAGCCAATGTCACTCCAGTCTTCAAAAAGGGTAAGAAGGATGACCCGGGAAACTACAGGCCGGTCAGCCTCACCTCCATCCCTGGAAAGATGATGGAGCAGCTTGTGCTGGGTATCATCTCAAAGCACCTGGATGAAAAGAAGGTTATCAGAAGTAGTCAACATGGATTCACTAAGGGGAAGTCGTGTCTGACTAATCTGATAGCATTCTATGATGAGGTCACTAGATGGGTGGATGAGGGGAGGGCAGTGGATGTTGTCTACCTTGACTTTGGCAAGGCTTTCGACACTGTCTCCCACATCATCCTCACTGGCAAGCTTAGGAAGTGTGGGCTAGATGGATGGACAGTGGGGTGGATTGAGAACTGGCTAGCAGATAGAGCTCAGAGGGTTGTGGTTAGTGGTGCAGAGTCTAGTTGGAGGTCAGTAACAAGTGGTGTCCCTCAAGGGTCAGTACTGGGTCCAGTCCTGTTCAATATATTCATCGATGATCTGGACGAAGGGATAGAGTGTACCATCAGCAAGTTTGCTGATGACACTAAACTGGGAGGAGTGGCTGATACGCCAGAAGGCTGTGCTGCCTTACAGCGTGACCTGGATAGGCTGGAGAGTTGGGCAGAGAGGAACTTAATGAAATTCAACAAGGGTAAATGTAGGGTACTGCATCTGGGGAGGAATAACCCCATGCATCAGTACAGGTTGGGGGCCGACCTCCTGGAGAGCAGCTCTGTGGAAAGGGACCTGGGAGTCCTGGTGGACAACAGGATGACCATGAGCCAGCAATGTGCCCTGGCGGCCAAGAGGGCCAATGGCATCCTGGGGTGCATCAAAAGGAGTGTGGCCAGCAGGTCGAGGGAGGTCATCCTCCCCCTCTACTCTGCCCTGGTGAGGCCGCATCTGGAATACTGCGTCCAGTTCTGGGCTCCCCAGTTCAAGAAGGACAGGGATCTGCTGGAGAGGGTCCAGCAAAGGGCTACAAAGATGATTAGGGGATTGGAACATCTTTCATATGAGGAGAGGCTGAGGGATTTGGGTCTCTTTAGTCTGGAGAAAAGAAGATTGAGGGGGGATCTTGTTAATGCTTTCAAATACTTGAAGGGAGGATGCCAGGGGGATGGGAGCAGTCTTTTTTCAGTGGTGCCCATTGATAGGACGAGGGGTAATGGGCACAAACTTGAACATAGGAAGTTCCATCTTAACATGAGGAGGAACTTCTTTACTTTGAGGGTGGTGGAGCACTGGAACAGGCTACCCAGAGAGGTTGTGGAGTCTCCCACTCTGGAGACATTCAAAACCCGCCTGGACGCTGTCCTGTGCAACCTGTTGTAGGTGACCCTGCTCTGGCGGGGGGGTTGGACTAGATGATCTCCAGAGGTCCCTTCCAACCCTGACTATTCTGTGATTCTGTGTGATTCTGTGCTGCTCTGAACTGTCCAGGGACTTCTTGTGGGCATAAGCACTGCTGTAATTTTGTGGCTGTAGTGGGTTGAGACTGGAATGTATAATTCTAGAATATGATATTTTTTTCCCTCTAAATTGCTATCTTTATAGTACAAATAGAAATAGCATTCTGTGTATATGTAAACCAGATGTACAAATGAAATCAGCGAAGTGCTATTGGAGTTCTTGAGTTACCAACATTGGGGTACTGTCTGTCTTAACTCAGTAACCCCAAGTACCCATGTTTTCAGCCCTCCCACAGTACGTCTCCCCTCATTTCTTCCAAATCTGTTCTGTTTCCGTTCAGGAGACTAAATATCCCCTGTCTCTTCTTCAGAAGACACGTACTCTGTGAAAAAGTAAATGCTCATGCAGCAGTGGGTACGAAGCAACTGTAGCAGGCTCACTGCGAGTCAGACACCTGCCTCTTGGATGCTTCGCTTTCTGCTTCTCTGTTGGAGGAGGTGCTCTCTGTCCGGCCATCCTCTGTGCCTTGCTTGATATGGAGGCCAGGGTGGTGGCCTTAGAGCAACCAGCCGCTGCTTCCTGCCTTCGCTGGGAGTCAGAAAGTGATGCTTTGCTGCCCTCATCCTGTGCTGAGTAGCTGAGTACCAACAATATGTCACAGCTTTTGTTTCTGCTCCTCTGCGTGGTCTGTTTCAGGAGGGTCTGCGTGCAAAGTGATACAGATGAAAATCCTACCCCTGTTACAATTTATAGGCTTTTGTGAATCTGCTCTAAACAGTAGCGACTCAAATTCAAATCTACAACTTTAAAATGTGTTAAATGGTCAGACAATGTATATTAACCAAAGGAGGTTCTAGTAGGACTGAACTAGTTTTTCATCTAGGCATGCTAGAAGACATGGTATTTCACATGCCTTTAAAAGGTAAAACAACTGTATAGCTGGAATCTTAAACCGTAGTTAAAATTATTATCCTTTTAGTCAGAATTTAACCCCATTTGCAGCCTTGGTCTTCAGGGCACTTCTGTTTTCAATCTCACTGGGAGTCCTATAACCCTTTATATTACAGATTTAGCCGTATGTATTAATCCTTCAGGATCAAAGTGCCTCTGTAACAACATCATTGATTTTTGCTTTTGGTTCCTAGGCTGTGAAGATATTATTGCTGAGAGCATCTCACTAGACACCTTAATTGCCATTCTGAAATGGAGCTCTCAGCCGTACGGTTCCAAGTGGGTACACCGTCAAGCGCTACATTTCCTCTGTGAGGAGTTTACCCAGGTCATGACTTCAGATGTCTTCTATGAACTCAGCAAGGACCACCTGCTCACAGCTATTCAGTCTGACTATTTACAGGTAACCTGCAATGCAGAATACAGCTGGTCCTGCTTGAAGCAGGATATGTTATACCATTATTAAAAGTGCTTGGGAGTAACTCATTTTAAATTGTAGGCAAGAGTGGGTTTGTATGCACACTAAGCATTCCTTTATAATATGTAAAAACTGAAATTGAAGTAGTGATTAAGACGACTGTTTTGTTCCTGGCTTGTAACACAAGCCAAACTGGTGGTATATGCCACTGCTTAGAAACCTAATAATAGTTTAGAAACAGCTGCAAATTATTTTATATGAAGCATTTCTGAACCTACCATTTGCCTTGCATGTTAAGTGTTTTATAAAAATTATATGGTGGTAGAAGTTTTGCTGTAGCAACATACATCGAAATTAGGGGCAGTGGGAGCTAATAAGCTAGTAATCGTTCAGACAGCATAATTTATTTTTTGGGGGGTGACATAAAAATACCTTTTCTGACAAGTATTGCACAATTTCGTTTTTTCGTGACTTTCCTTCAGTAATCGTGTGGTTTTAGGGAGAGGAAACCATACTGGCTAACAGAAAGCTTGTGGATTTTTGCTGCCATTTCTCTTCAGGGGAGATATCTTTGTAATGATTACCAGCCTTTTATAGCTTAAAGACGATTGGGTTAGGTTTTTAAAATTGTTTCCATCCCAATCTTACCTTTTTTTAAAAAGTATAAAGTATTAGAGATTATTTAAAGTGTTTTTTTTACTTTAAACACTTCAGGAATTACAGTAACAGTACTGTTGATCTTCCATGAGAGTATGTATTATGACTGAATTTCATACCCTGGTTAAGAAATTAGGTAGATAAACACAAATTTTTCAGTACGTGATTTTTTTTCCTCTAAAAATGTTGAGTGATTAGCACATGTACATAGATATGAACAAAGTAAGGTTGGTTTTGTTAATAATATTACTGAAAATCTTTCTCTTCACCTAGATTGTCATTTAGTTGGTTTGATTATTTTCATAGCTTTCCAGGCTGCGCAGGTGCTGAATTTGTAATGTTAAACAAATAATCCAAACACCTAGTGTTGGAACTGCCCCTTTAATTAACTTTCATTCAAATTTAATACCTGTAAGTTTTCATGATAGATAACATTTGTCCATCTGTAGGAAAAGTTTGTTTTCCTCTTGCTAGGGATTCAGTAAGAGACATGAATCTAGAAATCATAGTGGTGATATACCAGTAGTACTACCTTAAAATATTTGGAGCAAGTGGTATAGGAGATCATAAACTACAAATACTTGCTTCACTCTTGGTACAGTGGTGTTTCTTTATAGCTGTAAAAGACCTGTGCATGTGACTTTTTTTGTGTGTGTGTGACTGTAAACTGGGCATGTACAGATTGCTGACTTTCTTTCTACCAGGCAAGTGAACAAGATATTCTTAAATATCTGATTAAATGGGGAGAACACCAGTTGATGAAGAGAATAGCAGATCGAGGTAAGGAACTTTTAAACCCCACAGTACTAAACCGAATAAACCAAAAAGCATGGCCGTTCTTTTTTGTGGGTAATCTGTAACTTAAGGAAATCTAATCTAATTTATTTGTAGTATGGTCAAAACTAAACAAATCCACTTTTTTTTTAAAAAAAAAAAAAAAAGCTTTTGTTCTCTAAAAAAGTGACTGAAGGCATTCTGAGGGAGCTGGGATTGCTTAGCTTCAAGAAGAATAGGCTTATGGGGGATTTTAGCAAAGTCTGTAAATATCTAATGGCATAAAGCAAAGAAAATGGAGCCACACTCTTCTCTTGGCACTCAGGACAGGATGAGAGGCAGTGAAGCATTAAATGAAATACAGAAAATTCTGTTTAAACACAAGAAACCATGAAGATGGTCAGACAGGTTGCCCAGGGTAGTTATGGGGTCTCCATCCTTGGAGATGTTCAAGACCTGACTGGACATAGTCGTGGGCAACCTGCTCTACTCTGCCTGGAGAGGTATGGGGAGAGGGTAGTGATTGTGGTTGGACCAGAGTTCTGGAGATCCTTTCAAACTGCATGATTGTCTGATTTTTAAGTCTAGTTGATTTTTCCTGTTGTCTCAGAATTATTTTTCTTGTAACTAATTCATCAAATAAAAAAAAATCTGCACTATTTTTTACTTTTTTGTGCTCATGCAGGCTTCTTGCAGTAGTCTTATTCTTAGTTTACAGTGTCAAACTTTGGCTTCAGTTTGAATACGTTTCTCCCACAGAAATCTGTGGTAGTGAGAAATGAGCCATCAAGTGGCATCAGTGTTCATCTTAAAGTAGATGTAAATGTATTTTTATTAGCTCAGATGCATATTATTGCTACAGTGGTAACTTCAAGGGCAATCTCACATGCGTTGGATGTGGGAAGTAGGTTAAATACATATTTCCCAAATAACAAATGTAAGCGGCTTGTAGTTCCTCCCCACCCACGAACTGTCAATCAGATAGTACAACAAGAGGAACAGAAAGGGAAGAACCTGCCTGTGTGAAAACAGAGTGGTGCTGGAATGGCTACTGTCTTTGGAGGGCTGGCCATGTTTTTGAAATCCACTGTTATTGCTTGTGATGCAACTGCTACATGTTGTAGGAAATGCAACAAAAAGTTAGTTAAAATATGTATGTTTAGTGACCCAAGTAAGTATTAACCTTCTGTTTTCAAAACAAGATTTTCTAAGTGTTTGTCTTAAGGCAAGTTGACATGTAATGGAATCAGTTAAACAGTGACAGCCCTGGACTGGGGGAGAAGCTGCTCATTTGGAGTTAACAGTGCAGGTTCCTGGTCTGTGGTGTTCATTAAGTAAAGAGCTTATTTATCTTCACTGGGATCATCAGATAACATGATAGGCAAAAGCAGAAATAAGAGCTATACCAAATTCTGTCAGATTAGGGCCAAATTTAGTCTAGTAGTTTAGTCTAAATTCCTCAGTATGCTTCTGATTTTGCAGCTCTGGATGTGTGGTGGTGTCAAATAGCAGAAAGTGTTAGAAATTGTAATGTGCTGTGGCCAAAACTTGAGCTGCCTGTACTGGAGGGAGGATGGGTATGTTTGACAGGTTTCCTTAATGAGTGAAGTTCATCAAATTTAGGTTGGGCACAATACCTGAAATACAGGTGAAGGTAGTTAACTGGAGAGGGAGAATCACCCGATGTGTCATATGTTGTCATCCTGCAATCTCTAGGAAGATACATGTTTGTACCAAAAGTGGGTGTCCTGTGACCATGAGAGCAATTTGAATGGGCTTGACGCAATCATTAACGAAGGTGGATTACATGAGGAGGCTGGAGTAATTTATCCCAGTGGACTCTTCAGGCATCAATTTGTAGAAAATAAGTCCCTGAAAACTGCTGGGAAAAGGGAGAGGAGCTGTGGGAGGGAGTCATTGGAGGAACTGCTAGCAGGGAGGTACAATGTTTTCATAGCATAGCTCTTGGTAGAGCTTTGTAATAAACGTTTACCCCAAACACTATTTGCCTATTTTCTGCCTGGTTACACTTTGAAACTGACAGCTGTGCAACTGACCCATGCTCATATAAACTGAATCTGTCTCTATGGATGCTTCATGTCAGATTTTAAGGCATGAAATAGTTTTGTGGAACAATGCTGGTAAGCACTGATTTAAAATTAGAATTTTCTTTCCTTTTCTATAACTTCCTATAAGCCCTGTAACTCCCGCTTTCCTATTTAAACTTTTTGATGTAAACTTAGTATTTCTTGTTCCTTCCCACAGAGCCTAATTTACTCAGCGGTACTGCTCACAGTGTGAACAAGAGAGGTGTGAAGAGGAGAGATCTTGATATTGAGGAGCTGAGAGAGATCCTGTCTCCACTCTTACCTTTTGTCCGCATTGAGCACATCTTACCCATGAATAGTGAAGTACTGAGTGATGCAGTAAGTCAGTAGTCTCATACAAATTCTGTCTCTGGGTTCTTTGTACTTCAGATTCTACAGGGTTCAGGTTAATTTTCTTTTTAAGGATTAGGTCTTAAAATGTTACCGTTTAGAGTAATACATGTATAACTCTTTCTGTGGTTCAACTTTCTGTTCTTTAAATCTATCAGAAGGCTAAAGAAAAATCAGTCGTGTAAGGATTCAGTGTAAGAAATGCATTTCTTGCAAGTTTTTCCCATATTTATATCTAAAAAACCATAAAACTCTTTCTTGATTCTTAAAGATGAAGAGAGGCCTGATCAGTACTCCTCCTTCAGACATGCTACCAACATCAGAAGGTGGAAAGTCAAATGCCTGGCTGCGGCAAAAAAATGCTGGAATATATGTGCGGCCAAGACTGTTCTCGCCCTATGTGGAGGAGGCTAAGGTAATAATCATTAACAACACTTGACTGTTGTTAAATTGGAGTCATCTGGGGGTTCTGTAACAGGGAAAGATTTTGGTGTGTTTTGTCTCTCTTTGCATGTACTGGCCTGAAATACTAACATTTTCAATTTAACAAGACTTACAAGATTGATCATCAGGCTCAAGTCTCTAGAACTGGTCAGAAAAATTTCAACAAAATTTTTTTTTGTCGAAATTGAAATGTTTGTGAGACAGATCTTGATGAAATTCCACCGGAAACAAAGCAGCGTTCTGAGGGAAACCTCCCTGGTTTCCAGCCAGTTTGCCGGCCCAGCTCCTCGGCAGCCCTCCTGGCAGGCGGATGGCAAGGTGAGAGCCTGAGAGTCCCAGTTTGCAGCTAGTCAGCAACCTCGGTGCCAGGTCTTTCAGGCTCCCCAGCTCTCAGTAGTGGAGAACTACTATTCCACTCAGCAGAGGACTCTGGTATTTCATCTTCTTGTTTGGATCGGAACTTACCCAAAAATTCTTTCGATCCTCCGTGAAATGGAATAAATATCTTGTGTCCGATTTGACTGAAGTCCTTCGTGTCCCACTCTAGCAGTAGCTTCCCTATTTAATATCTTGCATGAGGACTGTCAAACTGAAGATCTTGTAGCATCTCTGATGGTTGCATTTAGTGACAGGGTGGAGGTGGCTCTGTGTGGGGCAGAAACATGCCATATTCTGTTTGATGGAATTGGGACCCTTGTAGGTCGCTGACTAATGCCACCACTTAAGGCAGCTCTGACTTACGTCAAGAGCTCGTGAGCCCCAGCAGTTCAGGTGACTGCAGAACAAGAGGATTAAGTGAAGCGGTGCACATCCACATCGCCTACAAACTCTGAGCACTGCTCTGGTGAATTCAGAGCTTTTGCCCTGTGCCTAAGAAAGAAAATATTTTCTACAGGTGTGAATTGTTGTTGACATCCTCTTTGAGGGGAGAAGTAAAACTGCTTTGCATTTTGGGCACAAAGGTTAGAGATCACCAGGTGACACTAAAGCAGCAAAGGAAGACTAGCCAGTTAAAATGTTATCCCTGTATCTTGGATTGTTAAAACTAACAAAAATGTGTTAAAGAACATGCGATAAAAGATTTGACTCTTAGTTTTCAGGTATATGGTATGGGAGTGCTTTCATAGTAATCTTAAAGTAAAAAGTGCATTCTAAATTTTTTTTCCACTGTCAGGAATCCTACTTGTTTCTATTAGTTTCATATTATGCTGTTAATATTTTTAAAAGCATCGTTAGCTGTTTAACCTTAGATAGACTACTATTTGTTGTTTAATTATTGTGAAATGCAAAAATTGTGAGTGACTTCTGGTTTGGTTTTTTTACTTCCCTTTTAGCCTCCCATTTTTTTTTTTAATTAAATCCATTTAACATTAAATGAGAATCTTAAAAGGGTATGCATAAATTCCTTTCTATTCTTTAAGACATCTGAGGGAAACATGTTTCATTTTTTGACTAGTGCCTTCTACTCAATGGCACAGAGAGTTGAGACCTATAGGCAGTAGTTGACTGAGACACAATCCAGAGGGTCTGGCCTCGAAGGTTACTTCTAATCTAACAGGTACAAAATAAACAAAGCAACCTTCCCAAACTTTATTCAGTTGCCTGGTCGTAGCTCTGAAACTCAACTCTGATCATGACTGGAAAAAGGAATAGAAAATGCTGTGGAAAAGCCAAATACTCTTTGGGACCTGGAAAAGTTATGGTTTAGACATTGCTAGACCTGTGGCCTCGGGACTGTGTTTGCAGCCAGTCCCAGTGGGTATGTGTGTGCAGTGCCTTCATGAGGGCTCTAATGGCTGTCGTTGCAGTCAGTACTGGATGAGATGATGGTGGAACAAACCGATCTCGTTCGTTTGAGGATGGTTCGAATGTCCAATGTGCCCGACACCCTTTACATGGTAAACAACGCGGTGCCGCAGTGCTGTCATATGATTACCCACCAGCAAGTTAGCACTAACCAGGCCAGTCCTCCTTCAGTTATAGCCAATGAAATCCCAGGTAAGGCTGCTAGATCACTTGCAACGCTGATTGATCTCGTGTGAGTGGATGGGTACTTGGGGCCGGGGAGAGCGAATGTGAATTATTGAATATTATGATTTCCTCCGAGAGTAGTACTGCACCATTTGCGCTTCTTCCCACCCAGCAGTAGTCCCTTTTGCTTTGTTCTACTCTGAAGACGTTAACTACTTTTGGATGTGATAGTAAGTAGTTAGAAAGTAAGCTACTAGAGGGGGTAGTATTTTAACCTGCTTCAGCTGAGCAATTATTTGAAAAGCCTTGGACTGGTTAAACTTACTGTAGAACACTTGCTGGAGCCTGGCTCTCTGTTCCCAGACTGGTTCTCAGTTTTCTACAACCAGTCATCTTGTAGTTGTCTGCCTTTTAGGGCAGTCAGCTTAACTCAGTTTGCCAGAAAAATATTGGAAGTAGGTACTCAAAACACACCACTCTCTTGTTTGTTTGTTTTCAGTTTACCAAATCCACTTTAGCTTTGAAGTCAAACCAACTTCATTCCTTGTGTGGCAGAGTAAGTTTTTATAGGTGGAAGTAGATAATGGCCTCTCTTGACTTCAGGATACTTGGTGTGACATTCCCCATAGGCAAGCCAGGGAAACATAGTCACAAAACTACTGTGGTATATTTTGTCATTCATGATCTTTTGGTATGAAACTGGAAGAATGTATCTGGTGGGATTCCCAAAGCGTCTAGCTCTTCCCACCTTTCTCCCGCCCCATTAATACTCAGTGTGCACAGAGAATGCACTGGCAGAACCAGCAGCTGATGACAGGTTGGGAGGGTCAGTGGAGGTTTTGGAGGGCAGGATTAGACAGCTAAATGACCAAGATTAAATTTAAATTCGGTGAGGAAATTGGGAAACATTGTGCTTATGTAGGTGTAGCCAGCTGTGTGCATACAGGATGGTGAGGGAAGCTCTGTGGAGAAAAGCCTGAAAGTCAATGTTACTCAATTCCATAAAGAGTAACTGTCGTGCTAAAATACAAAAACAAATGTGCCACAAGACATGTGAAGTAGTTTGGTCTCAGATGGAGCATTGTGTTTAGCCCTTTAAATGGCCATACCGGGTCAGGTCAAGGATTTGTCTGCCTAGTCTAGTATCCTTATTGCAGCAGTCACCAGAAGTGAGTGCATAAGGAAAGAGTAGCAGAAAAATCACATAAAATAATTCCCTGTAAAACTCTGTAAGCTCTTCAGCCATTTGCAGCTCAGAGATGTCCTATGGTGGATGGTGTTTCTGTGTAGCTAGTAATTTTAAATACATTTTTAATCCATGAGCTTATGCAGTCTTCCGTTAAACTTGCGTAAACTTTTGGTCTCCATTTTTAGATCAAAAGTATCGCATTTCAGTAGGTATGGATCAGTTTGAGAGTCTGTAGAAAAGAATAAAGATGACAAGACAATGGTCATCTTCCTCCCTCCCCCACTCCCTATTCCCCATTTTATAAGCTCTTTGTGTATCAATTATGTCTCCCTTCAATCAACTATGTTGAAAGTGAGTAGATGAACTATTCTTACAGATGCTAGAGCCAGAACAAAAATAGTTGTTGCAATTGCTGCAAGAGAATTTAAGTTGAGGTGTTAAGAAGGTTTGAAACACTGTTCAGTTAAACACCGCAGTAAGTTTTCTAGGAAGGTTTGTGGAATGGTTCTGATCTATTTGTTTCTTGTGATTCGGGAAGAGACTTGATAAAAGTCTACAAGGAGCTTCTGAAAACTTCTGTAATTTGATGGAAGTGCTACCTGTTTGTTTAGAAACTTACAGCTGTCGCACCTCAGCAGTACATTACAGTTCTCAGGCTTCTTTCCCCCTCTACAGAAAAGCATAAAAATACTCACCATGAGTTGAATCAAAAATTATCAAAGTCACATCTTATTATGAAATACACTTCGCTCAATCTTAGTTTCCAAAGAAGCTGAGAAACAAAGCAGGTTCTCAGAAGACTTCAATGTTTGGCAAAAGTTCTCATGTTCTGAAAAATCTGGCTCTGGTGGCAAGCATGAGACTTGTTGGAGCACAGGTATTGTGTCCTGGTAACTGCATGCCCTGCTTAGTTCTGTAATTAAGCAAAAGAATTGATTGTTTTGCCAGTGCCTTGTGCTAGGAAGAGTAGATGGAGCAAAATTAATTTGCAGAGAAGAGTAGATGGAGCAAAATTAATTTGCAGAGATTGAGGCGTGCACCAAACGTGTAACTTGTACAGGAATCCATCCCAGAGCATAGATGGAGCACCGGAACTGCCAGAAGGAGAGCTAGGCAGCATTGCCACCGGGCCCTTGGAACAGGGGGTTCTTTACAGCTTAGGTATTCTCCATCTGTCACTTGCATCTTCCCTGTACCCACTGCCTGTGGACTATATTTGCATAAATGCTGTTGGCAGCATGTCTTGGTGCTCTTATTACAAAACTATTATAAAATGAGTTCAACCTCTGCTGAAGTCTGTTCTATTTTGAGGCTGTAGTGTTCTGTAGGTTTCCTCAGGTATTTTCCAGTTTGTTTGAACTAGAAATCCTGCCAATACCTCCTGAGAGAATGGTGTTTTTATATATGTGATCCCTCTTCCATGTGTTTCACGTGAATAATAGTGTAAAAAAAAAACAAAACCAAAAAACCCAAAAAAACCCTCAAACCACAGAAACAAACCTGGGTTTGAGAAGACTGCACTTTTTCATGAGGAACTTAGATGATTTTTATGCCTACTAGTTTGGAGAACTGCTTTAAACTACTCTAAAATCCTCCTTTTTCAGTGTTAGCAAAATGCTGGTTGTAGCTAAACATCTGGCTGCTAAACTAGGACTTTTCAGAACAATTCCTTTGGAAAAGTGGGGTTTCTTGAAATAATTATTTCAATATGGTTGCATAAAACAATAAAATTTTAACAGGTTTATGTTGGCATACAGTTTGTGTAATTTTTTCAGAATGCTCTTTCTGTAGTTATATGCTGGTATTATGATCTTGTGATTACAAAATTCCACTAGAAGTATGAAGTGTATGCCAAAAAAATCAATGAGTTCTTGGCCTGTAGAATTCATGAGGGAACATTCAGTTGCTATTTAAGGTATCCTGGCCCCACCTCAAATCGTAAAATTCCTGCATCATAAGGTGTTTACAGAGAAGGCTGTATTTGTATCTCACTCTAGCAGAAGCTGGAAAAATGGTATATGTCCCTACTGTTTGTATGATATGTGTGTTATCCTGTGTGCCTTAATGATGCTTCAAGGAACACATAAGTTGAACTGTTCTTGGCAGAATGCATCTTAAAAAAAAAAAAAGCCAAGTCAGCCTGATGTTAGACTCTTCCTTTAGAATTAAATCTAACTGTTGCAATCAAACTTGCTGTCTCACAGTTCAAAAAGTAATCTCTATTATCCCCATTCCATTCTCTATTACCCCTCCAGTTCCCAATCTCCTCGTTGTAAAAGAGATGATCAAGCGGCTGCAGGAGCTGCGTCACACCGAGCAGGTGCAAAGAGCGTATGCTCTTAATTGTGGAGAAGGCGCCACAGTCAGTTATGAGATTCAAATTCGTGTGCTGCGGGAATTTGGACTTTCTGATGCTGCTGCTGAACTCTTGCAGGTATGAAAAACTGCTGTGTAAGGCCCCAAATGCTTTGATTCTGTCCTGCTTATGAATCGACTTGGATGTGTAATCTGCAATAAGAGAACTACTTTGTGTGTGCACATGCAGGTGCAAAAATGCTTTGAAATGCCTGTATAACTGTAGAAGTGTCCAAGTGCAAATTACAATGAGACTGTTGCATTTGATGTATGTGATTTTTATAAGTGTGAAAGTATAATGTATGAATATTTTTCTCAAGAGCTGCTGCCCTTCAGGGTGCTCTTGCTGCCACAGATTTTGGGGACAAAAAAAATCTGCCAAAGAGGCAGTTGATGACAATAGTCAAACCATAACTAGAAATCTAGGTTACAATTTATTCTTGGATCGAAGAGGAGGAAAAGTCCTAACTAATACAGTAGATCTGCACAGTACGTGTGAGGACTAGGATATTGGAAATCCCACTTCTATTTGTATGGCGCTGTTAGAGCAAATGAATTTGTTGCGCAACTTATTCACACAGTCTTGTGTTTTTTAAAAAAAGTCTTTATTACATGGTAGCTGTAATCTCCTCGAGTGCTGGTGAGGTTTTAGGTGGCACAACTAGCCTGTTACAGTACTAGCAGATTTCTAGTTCCAATGCATGTTACTTTAGGAGATTTTTTTCTTAATGACTTCCTACTTCCTTACGTTACATGCCGGGTTTTTCCTTTGCAGAATCCTCACAAATTCTTCCCTGATGAGCGATTTGGGGACGAAAGCCCACTCCTGACAATGAGACAGTCTGGACGATGTCGCGTTAACAGCACTCCCACTGCAGAAACCATGTTTACAGAACTGGACTCCTTTGTGGCCTTCCATCCACCATTGCCCCCTCCTCCACCTCCATACCACCCACCAGCAACTCCTATTCATAACCAGTTCAAAGTGGGCTGGAAACAAAGGGTGCCAAGTCAACATCCCTCCCGTTCCTTTTCTTACCCATGTAATCACTCGCTATTCCACTCCCGAACGGCTCCCAAAGCTGCGCCGCCTGTCTACTTGCCCAGTGTTAAAGCAGCACCTCCTGATTGCACTAACACTACAGGTCTGGGGAGACAAACGGTGGCTGCAGCAGCGGCAGTGATGGCAGCTGAGAAGCAAGTAGTAAGTATTATGATTTCTCTTCTTCTCCCTATCTCTGGCCACTCAAAGTTGCTTAGAGAGAATTCTTATGATGAAGTCACTTGGCTTTCTTAAGTAAAAAGAGCATCTTCTCTGGTTAGGAAGAGAATTTTCTACCAAACTGGCTGTCAGCATTTTACATCCCAAAGGCATGCCCTAATCCCTGGGAGAATGAATGTTCCAGGGCTGAGTGTTTTGGATGGTCAAGTTGGACTTTCAAATCTTCTGAAATAAGTAGTTTGCTCTACATTAAAACAAGCCATAAGTCAATATCAGTAGTGGGCTGCATACTGTAATTCACAGGTAGAAATAGTGATGATATTTTGGCTATTCACAGGTAGGTAGCCCTGAAATAAACGGGTGTGTATGAAGGGAATCTGTGGAGAACGCAAAGGCCTTAAAGCTGTGGAAAAGATTTTGAAAATGAATAGGACAGCAAAAATTGGTAATTGCAAGTACAGAAGGGTTCATTATAGTGTTTGAAGATAATCATTATAGTTGCTGAACTGCAATATGATGCAATGAAGGCAATGAACTATAACGTACTAGACAAAGACAGCTTTGAAGTACATGAAATGCTAAATAAATAATATGGTAATTTATTGCTGCGGTGAAAAAAACTTTCAGTGCACAGTTGTGTCATGGTGAAAACCTGCTCTTTAGATGCAGATTTAATCTGGATCTCTGAATGGAAACAGGGATTTTATATTTTTTTTTCCTTCAGCGATTGTCCTAAATACGTTGCACTCCTTTTAATATTTTAGGTTACAACATTTAACTTCAAATTTGAATTGTTTTCCGTTGTTTGTTCAAGGGGGGGGTTTAGCATGTCTCTCTCTATTGATCAATATTGAATTCGCTAAGGAAACCATATAGTGATCTTTTTAACATTGGAAATGTTTCTGCTAGAATGTTTCTGTAAAAAATGCAAGGAGAAGCATAGACTTAATGTGGGTGATACTTTTGTTTTGTACTCTTGCAATTTGTGAATCCTAGTAATCGATGGTTACTGAAATTACTTTCATTAGAAATGATAAATACAAGTAGAAATTTTAACTCTGGAAGACTGCAATATGCTTGTCTCATTGCAGGATTGAGGATACTTGTGGGGAGAAAAATGGCGTGCAACAACTTCCACGTGCTTTGCGGATACAGTCGGCCCTGTAGCTGATGCTCCCCCAGGCCCTGAGGCTGTCACGCATACGCACACGTCTGCCTGCAATTAACTTTAAAATATGAAATGCAAGCAGAAGGGTTGCATCTATAGCGATGGAACACATGTTTCATGGCTTCCCTGCACTGGAACTGTGTGCTATAACAAACCTTTAGGTTCTGCACTGAGTACCTTGTTTAGTTTGATAATCTCAAGTGGCTTAAAGCAGGTTTACCTTTTCAGAGTTTAACAGTATACTGCATATTCAAGACAAGATGTGTTTAAGAAGGAATTATTACTGTGGCGAAGGAAAGAAGTTGTCTTAAGCTAGCAGGAAGGTGAAGGTTGGGGGATACGTGTGTTCTTTAAACAGTGTAGGAAACTTGCAGGCGGAGGTTGATCCTGGCAAAGGTAGATTAGGAAAATGCCATTTTGAATTACAGAAACCATCTGAAATACAGTGTGTGTGTAGCTTTTGCTTTGTTTCCATGGACCAATTTCTTTTCTTTTCCAGTGTACTCAGCCCTTGTTAAATGAACTGATGCCAGATATTGCGATGGGTGTGTCAGCAATGTCCTTAAAAGACAGAAGATTACCAGAGCTCACGGTCGACACAGAATTAAGCCAGACGGTTACAGAGGTAGGGCCCGGTCCACCCCAGCACATTTCATGTATTCAGAACAGACACATGCCCACTTCTCGAAAGAAACATGCAATAGAGCAAAAAATAGATGCTCGCGAAAATCAGCAGGAGTACCCTGACTTCTATGACTTCTCTAATGCTGCGTGCAGACCTTCTACTCCAGCACCCAACAGGCACAGTCCTTCACCTTCACAAGGCATATACTTTGGCCCAGATTTGTATAGCCACAATAAGGCATCACCAAGTGGCTTAAAGTCAGCCTATCTACCTTCCCAGATATCTCCTAAAAAGCAAGAGGACTCTAGGCGGGAATACCTGCTCTCCCAAGACGGGCATCAACACAGACAAAAGAATGAGCCAATACACCTCGATGTCTTAGAACAACCTCCCCAGCGCCTGGACTTGGCATTGGCTACCCAGGAAAACGCTGGTAACGGCGCAGTTCACATCAGGGGAAGAACAAAAATGGAAACCGATTTAACCTACGGGCTAACCTCCAACAGACCTTCGCTCTCCGCGTACACCTCTGAAATGCAAGAAGAGAGACCTGGCAGGAGACTGGCAGATGATGAGCCATTGGAACACGGTGCACAGAGAAACGCAGATTTGGAAAGGGAAGATGCAGTGAGCAGAGGAAGGAGGTCTCCAAACAAACCAGACTTCCTCTATAAGAAATCTGCCCTATGAAAAAGCAACCTCCGCCACTTCTCTGTGCCTAAGAGTTGGAAACATCCCATTCTCTGCAACTTCTGGCCTGACTTCAGTCAGGCAAATTCATTCATGCCAGCAGATAAATTCAAATTTGCTCACTTCTTTTGTACATACATTGCTTTATTAGAGACAGCATGTTATCAGTTTGTTTTTAATGCTGCTTCTGGTTTTATTTTGTGGGAAATTTTTTTGGAGCAAATTCAATTAAGCCTTTTAAAAAAGAAAAAAAAAAAAGCTGGTACCTTTTTTCTACAACCTGGTAGCCTTTTGCACCTGTACATCTATTTTAGTGTATTAGTTTTGTACTAATATGTTAAACTCTATTGTCACATTTAAAGGACTGTATTTTCATACTTTTGCATTTTCCCTTTCACCTGCCAATTCCCTATGTGCATTGGGTTGCACATTATGAAATGTATTTTCTTATGAGATAGTAACAATGCGTTTATTTTTTAATTATAGGAATTCCAAAGAACAGCACATCAAAATACTACATTTTTAGTTAAATTTTTTTTGGTTTATTCAGATCTGAAATCTTCCTGATTTTTATGACTACGGCAAGAATCCGGTCTAGTGTTTTGTTTGAAAAGTTCTGGCAGCTGGTCTTACCCTTATATAGCAAGCCCACTTCAAGAATTGTATTTGGGGTTTTAAGAGTCCAGGGGGATATTTAGGAGTCCGATTTCCGGTGAAATTCACTGGGATCTGACAGTCTGATTCTGTGTGCTTTCTGGTTCAGCTGTGACCATGGAGAACTCGGAAGCACTTACTAGGCAGACTAGAATTGTTCATTTGCCCATGCAGAAATAAATCTAGAAATACTGTAAAAACATAATAGTGATAACTTGTTCTTCCAGCTACCCGTACGTGGGGGTAAGCGAAGACTGGAGTTGAGGATTCCTGCTAAATCCTGGAGTGTCAGGAAGACAAGGCAGAGTATCTTCGCTGTTGCCTGAATGGTGACCCTCCACTTGAGAGGGTTCCCTCTCCACCAGAGGTGCTGAGGTGGCTGCTCATTGCCTTGCTTTCTCCTGCCTGTGATTACAAAAGGGCTTCACTCTTAGTGACGTCGTTCAGTGTTCCTTACCTGATCTGAAGTGTTGCTGACTTCTTAATTGCAGCTGTTTGTGAACAAAGTCAAAGTGAAGCGTAACTGCTTTAGCATCATGAAACGTGTGAAGCTTTAGCACTCTTAAATCACCCTTCCATTTCCCGACTTTGCTTTTTTAAAGCCCAGAAATGAGATTAATCCATTAACGTGCTACGAAGAGGGAATTGCAGTGATCTGGGCTGGCTCCCTGCCAGGGAGTTAAGCAATGCGCCCGGCTGTAACAGTTATAGTTACTAAGTGCATCCGTTACACTTCCCATGCGGTTTGTACCACAGATTCATCGCATTTAGGACAGGGATCCTGATGTCACTGCAGTGTAGTGATTATTGGTAAAGGCCTGTTTAGGGTGTTTTGTTTATATGCAGTTCCTAGAATGAAGAATTTCCCTGTAGTAGAAAACTTTAATCCCAAACATGACCTAAGGACTACTTCAAGGTCAGGTTGAGTTGTTTCCTGTAGTTCAAAATGTTTAACGCTATTTAAACAGAAATCTTGCTGGAACTTTACTTTCAGTTTTAGTTGGTGGCAGATTCGTACCTAACCTCTTCCCTTAAAGCGTGCACGGCCTGGTAATATCACCACCACGTTATTGAAATATATTGACTCCTGCATTTCCAAACTACCTAATAGCTTCTACATAAATGAAGATGTGGGTGTTTGAACCAAAAAATCCTCGTGCCTCCTGTGTATACATCCATAGGCCTCCTGCTTTGAGAGCTCTGCAGACGCTCCTTTCGAGGTGCAGCTGTGGAAGGTGTGGTGGAGGATTGGAGGAGAAACTTAGCTAAACTGCGGGGGTGATGTGTCTTGTGGGTGAGGGGACACGTTTAGGGTTTTTTTTCCTCTGTCAGCCTTTTTAATCTGTCTTTTTTTTTGGGGCAGAGTCAAGACACGTGGTGGTCCCGGCCTCATCACCAATAGGTAGTATTGCCATGGGGCTGAAGTGTGGGACGTTAAAAGCAAGAAGGTGTCAGTGGGGGGACGGTGCTGTTGCAGGTTGGGGACTGAGGTTCACTGGGTTTCTTCTGAAGATTTGAGCGCAGTGCTGTCTGACTGCGTAGCTCTAACCGGACACTTGGGTCTCATGCTCACCAGCGCTAGAAGCATTAACTTCCATCACACGCAAAACCCCTGAAACTCCCTGCATTTGCATGTGTATGTTGGTAGCTTAATTACTAAAAAGGTATAGCTGCCCTCAGAAGACTTCCTATTCTGAATAATTTATTTTTACCGAAAATCAATAGATGTTCTTTGAGAAAACTATTTTAGTTACCATAGTTCGATATGGCACTGTGTGCCTGGACAGAGATGGGGCTGAAACCTACAGATGTAACTTCTAAGCTTGAAATTTGTGGGGACGTGGCTGATAAGTTTTAAGGTTATGGCTTGAGGGAAATCATGGAATGCTTTAGCTTTGGAATAAGCTGGTGAGAAATGCCTCTGGGGGGGACATGGCTGCATTTTTAGAATACAAAATCGCTTCTGAAGTCTCAGAAGCTGGGCAGTATTAAAAAGAGAGTTAAGTGCTTAAAAGTAGGTGCAAAACAAAAGACAAGTCCTTCTGAGGCCACAAAGACAATCGGGCCGTGTAGACAATCTGCGTTTTCACTTGTATATTTTGAGTTGGGAGGAAGGTAGTGGCTAACGGCAGCTGATTCTTCGTGGAAAAGAAGGATTTGTCAAATTACTGGAACTGTATTTTTGTACTCCAGGGTAGGATTTCCTATCTAGGAGGGAGGGGAGAGAGTTCATCTTTATTCTTCTTCACAGAAGCATTATTCGGAAGTTAGTGTTCATACCGCATCTCACCCACAGAACTCGCCTACCTGTGCTACCTGCTACTTCGTGTTCTCTGTCTACTGAAACTTTGGTGCAGAAGCTCCTTGTTTACATGAAGCACTTTCTGATTAGGCTGGAAATTAACATCTTTTCCTCCTGTAAATTTGATGGAGATAACAGATTACTGATTATATTTTGCTCGAGGACAGAGGTATGAACGTTAAGTTTCTTGGATGAGGGAGACTCGTGCTCCTTGTTCTTTTAAAGAGGGAGCTCAGACTTTCATTTAAGAGCAACATGCAAAAACTTCCTATTCCCCTTTCCCTGACCCCCTCCTCTTTTCCTTAATATATGGATGAATAACTTAATTCCCGAAACAGATTCTTCCTTTGAAATGTTTTGTTGTTCCACAGAGTTACTGTAGTTGTGTGTTAATAACTGCTGTGTTGGTTGGCAGTTTCTTGTTGTATTTTTCCTGTTCTTGAGGAGTTTCATTTCTGAAAGTTAAGGCTGTGGCCACCCGTACTTGTAAGCCTTGGTTTTTGGTCCTGGAAGGTCCCAAATGTTTGTCTTCTGCGTTTCATTGGTTTGGGTTTGGTGGGGGGTTTTGGGGGGGTTTGGGTTTTGGATTTTTTGGGGCATTGTTTCTTTGGAAAGAGTACTCACGCTGTTTGAGGCACTGTTTGTTCTTCTCATAACGATATGTGTATATGGTAGAGGTGGTGCTGAGCTCTGCCTAACGCAGGGAACAGCTGAGAGATAAAAGTATAAAACTGTATCTGGGGTTTCTGTAATTATCTGTACTGCCAGAAGGTGGCCCTGCCTTCGGCAACGTTACTGTTTTGTTTCTTGTCCTTGTGTTGTTACTGGTATAAAGTCAAGTGCCTTCAATGCTAAAGGCTCAGAAAACTTTCTTAAACTGACTTCATGTCCTATGCAAGTGTTTTTTCTACAACCTGCATAACCAGTACTTTGTAAAACTTGTTTACGCTTCAATTGTACATAGTGTTTTTTAAAAAAAATAATAGTATTTTTATTTAGGTACCTCCAAACTTGAATTCTAGTCTTGTGTGATGCATTGTAAAACAATACATTTCTCTTTTGAGTACCATTACAGTTGTAAAAAGGTTTTCACTGGTTCTATTTTTCTACTGTTGCTGAGAAGCATGTAACACTGACTTTATCCTACGTATAGTTGGCATTTCAAATAAATGGCTTGTATAGAACATGCTTATGCGACTTCTTCCATCGAGCCATTGCCAGGGGGCTGCTGCAGCAGCGCCAGCCCCCGCACTGGCCCGACCCCGGACGCACTGTGAGCGGGGGCCAGCAGGAAGGAGCGGTGTGACACAAACTGTAAGGTGCCCGCTAACAGGGAAGGAAGGCTCTTAAAACTGGTGAGGATTGTTATTCCGTGGGGGGGGGGGGGGGGGGGGAGGGGAAGCGCACAATAATGCTTTGAACATCAAGGCTGTGATACAAACCAGTGTAAAAAGAGGGATTCAAAATGGGTAGCACTGTTCAAGCAGCTCGTTAAGAAGGGAAAGCGCTTCAGTGAAATAGTTCAGTGAGTTCCTCTGGCTCGAGGTTCATTGACAGAGACTGTTCCCTGTTAAAGGCAATCGTGTTACTCGTAGTCAAGGCAGAGGGACTAAGCCCTTGATCGGGGAAGTGTTTATTTTCTGAGCAGCGCAGCTGGACAAAGACACTCATTAAGCACATGGCCTTCTCTTCCTGTGCTGCAGTTCTCCTGCATCAGCTGAATGTTCATTAAATCTCTTTCACAGAAATGAGCACTTCGCTATTTCAAAGAGACAACTTGAGTTCGGAAGCGCCATCCAGCAGGAGAAAATGGTGACTTGTCTCGCTTTGATGTACAACAGCAAAATAGGGCGGGGTATGGCCTGGCATACAGTGGGGGAAGAGAGTTTACTGACAGCTTCGTGCCCACAGCCAGGGACGTGCTTTTAAGGAGCAACTTCCTAAATTGGACAATTTAACATTTATGGTTAGAGGCTTTCTCTTCATTTTGCAATGGTGTTCCGCTAAGGCTAACTGTGTAGCAGAGAGGATGCCCCTCCGTGGAGGGGGCAGCCTTTGGGGAGTGAGCACAGGCAGACAGATGGAAGCTGGAAAGGGGGAGTGTTAGGGGCTGAATCCTCTTCAGGCAAACCCTGCTCTGTGACCAGGCACAGACACGGGCAACGCGTGTCATCAGTGCTGACCCTGTGCTGTGAAACAGTAGCTGTAATAACTCCTCCTTGTGGAAATGAACACACTTGGTTCGAAAACGCACCTCCCTCCGTGGGAGGTTGCTGTTGTTTCTTGAGCACAGGGAGGGGTGGGATGGGGCCTCGCTGTGGTATTTACCCATGCGCTGGCAGCTCTCACTGCTGTTCTATATGCTGGGGGGGACAGTGCAACTCAGAGTGCCCGTTTGAGCTGGGAGGTGGAAGCTGGGACACTGCTTGTCTCTGGGCACCTTCTCCCCCAGCCCTTCAGTGCACTGCAGTGCAGAGGAAACATCATCCTGTTCTGCCTTTTCTCCTGCTCAAAAAGTGTCAAACACAGGCTGCTGTCCCACCTGCCAGGACACCGTCTAGGGACACCAAGGTATGCCTTGGCTGCACGCCTAACGGGTCATCACTGTTTCACTGGATCCTGGATAAAAACAAGCCACTACAGCAGCATGTCAAAACATTGAGACAGCACAGATTGAAACAGTTCTTTAATTTGTAGGTATTTGAGTTCGATACGCAGTTACAACTTCCGTAACAGTAGCTACAAAAAAAAAGAAAAAAAAGCACATACACTACCCAGAGTTAAATTTAAAAGCAACTAGTCATCCCGCATGGAACTAAACCCATGAACTGAGCCTCTACGCTAGGACTAGCTCTTGCAAATAAAGTGGTCAGAAAATATTAATGGGGAGAACGATAGCAAAAGGTCTGATTTTTCTTCTCAAAAGCCATTAATGTGGAAGCAGATTAGTACCCCACGGTAAAGAAATCCTCCAACTACATCAAGCAGGAGTTAAAAATTAGAACTTCCTTAAAGTATGTTTTGGGGTTTGTGGGTAAAGAAAACTAAAAAGTACATTAGGCTCCAAACTTACGAAAAGTCAGTATTTCATTGTAGCTAAGTGTAGATTCTTAAAAGTCAGTGAAACTTCTCCTGTTCTATGATTATCACAGTGATTATAAAAAGGTCACACGTTTTATACGGTAGCAAAGTGCCAGGATGCTGCAGTGTCTTTGAGAATGTTTATGAAGTAGAACAATTTGCAGTAGGTTTTTAAAATCAAAGCACATTAGAAGTCCTACAACAACCCCCCATGCGTAATTTGTAATTTAGTACCTCCTCCTAGGTATTGTTTATATTCCAGTCAGCGGATAAAGTTCACGTGACAATTTTTTGCCTGTAAAACATCACTGTACAATATTAGAAACACAGTTTTTAAATTTATAAAAACGCAACCTTCTGTTGCATCAAGCCGAACCTGTGATTTCTCATTTTTCCTCTGCCGAGGGAGCGCTGCCCCAGCACAGAGCGAGCCTGCGGGAGCCCAGTGCTGTTTTGTTCCCCTGACGTGACCCGAGCATCAGGAAGCAGTTTCCCCCCCCAGCCATGACGCATAACGCACGCCTGCTTTACCCTTCGGGAGCCCTGGCCTCCCTCCGTGCAGTAAACGGACACTTGCTTTGCGCGGGGAGCCCTCGCTAGAATCGCGACACCCCGAAGCGATAGTGCAGGGGACAGGAAAAAAGGGAGCAGGAAAGCAGCGCGCTCCAGTCTGGCAAAGCAGAGCGAGTGCGTGTTCCCCGTGCTGCAGGGCAGGCGGACCCTACCCAGGCTGCAGCGCAGCTACAGGCACAGTGACACAGGTGACAGGCTACGGGGAAGGCGCAGTGGCACGCTGTTCTTGTAACAAGCCATCCTCCCCTTGAGACAAGGCCAGCTTTCAGAGGAACGCGGAGGCCATCGGGACTGAAACCCCTATAAATGCAATGTACCTGTTAAGAACACTTTCAGTCGCTACAAATAAAGGAAGTGTGAGACAAAATGAAGCTGCTTCTTGGACAGTTGGATTTTGATGAGAAGCCAAATACTGAAGACGCCTCTTCTGTTGGTCAGTGAGTATCGTTTTCCCAGCTGTCCTTTCCGACCCAAACCCTCTCAGTCTAACTACAGTAGTACTGCATCCTGTTAGTCCGTCGTCTTTTCCGGGACTGAAATTCTTCAAAGAAGTGCTGAATGTCTTCTCTTTTAACCACCTAGGGGAAGCAATAGAAAACCCAAGTTGTGGTAGAAGAATTCAATTTAATTATCCCTTTTTTTTTCCCCCTTGCATGCATCCCACATGTAACACACAAAGCACATAAAAACGGGTATCCTGAAACCTCTCCAGCAAAACAGCTTTCCTCTCTGGCCCAAGGGAAACGTTTAATGCCCAAATTCTATGATAAGAGAGGTCAAACAGGGGAAAAAGCCCCCCCAAAAGCAGAACGAGCACACGGAGCAAAGCTCCCGGGGCATTTTTAATGGGTTTAACCACTTGCTTTTATCATCAGAAAAATTAACACAAAGCAAGATTTTCACTGGCTCGCTGCAGACTCGTTACAATGTAACTCAGAATGGCAATTTAGTAAATAAGCCAACAAAATGCATGTGTTGATTACTAATAGCATGCAAATTCCTCCAGAAAACAAGACTGTTTGCCAACATTTAGTCAATCCTTATTCTTCTAAGGATTTAAATCCAATCTAAGAAAAAACATAAAAGTTAAGAGCTTTTTTCCCCTGAATACTTTCCCTAGAGCAACAGACGTTCCATTTAAATTTAAGAACTGTTCTCAGTACTTTATAGACTGATTTCTGTAAGGTCCCTGCTATCCCTCAACAATGTCATTAAGGAAATAAAACTTTTAAATTCCAATCAAATCAGGGATTTCTAATTTCTACTGCAGTACCAGCAACTCCAAGAGACAGGAAAAAAAATATTATAACAGCAGCATCACATTATTCAACACCCACCCCTTCAACAGTACTTTAAAACACATTTTCTGGCAAACAAATTCTGCGAGTTGTGCCTTACCGTTCCCTCATCTGCAAATCTCCTGAGATAGTCAGTCAGTTCTGTCTTTAAATCGTTGTATTCTGGATGGAGAAGTGAAAGCAAGGGGGAGAAAACAGAAAAACAAGAAGATACCCAGCTTTAGTTTAACACTGGCTCAAGAAGACAACTTGTTCTACTTCCTCTTGTCATTCTTTAGATTTACTTGAGACAAATTGAGGTTTGAACTGGATTATAAATAATAATAAAAAGAAAGGCAAGTGCAGGTAAACACGAAAAGCCTAATAATATATCAGACGTGCCTAGGTAGTCTGAGTATCTGTTCAGGTGATCTTCAGAGAAATGTACAGAAGGACAGTGAGTGAATTAGTACAATTAATTAAAAGACCACCCCTGCCCCCAGCTTCCCACTGCAAAAGCAGGGGTGGGCAGCGGTGGGAAGTCCTGGCCTGTAACTCAGGACAGGGCAAGCGTCCTCACCGCAGTGCCAACCCCTCACTGCCAAGAGGGAAACATGGCTCCAGTTATAAAACACCTCAGCGCTGCCTCATCAGTACGCCTTGCGGCAGAGCTGCCCCGGAGCGCGCTGCAGCCCAGCTTTGTGCCAGCCGGCTCTCCCCCGGACAACGGGAGATGGCCAAAACAACAGATCAGGGCAAGATAAATAAGTCAAACAGCAGAAGTGTAAATTAGTGGTTAAATATTCATGTTACAAGAAATTACTATCAGTACAATATCTAAGCTATCAAACGGGTAAAGTTCCCACCCCATCTAGTTCCTCGATGAAAGTTACAGTTGTAACAACGGGCCAGAGAGGACCGACTGCCCTCGAGCAGTGCTGATTGAGGCGTGCGATCCGCCAAACAGACTTCTACAGGTTACCCCAAACCCAGTGTGACACCACGCTGCAAGACCGGATACTAATCTCTTCTGGGAAACTGTTCAGTTATAGCGTTAAGGCAGATTCTAAAAATGAGGTTGTATTTACCACAGATGAGTTCGACTTGCTGGACTCTGTTCATGCTGTTAAGGGTGTCCATTAAAGGATCTCTCCTCTCTGTTTCTTGGTCACTGGTACCTTTATTTTCGTAAGCCAAGACAGTGTCACATTCATCTGTCAGGAACTGGACTTCAAGCTCTGAATACATTTTCTGGAGAATAAAGTAAAATTTATGTTACAAAACTTCTCCGATGGAGATGCTCTCCCCCCATCCTTTTAGTGTTCAGTATCACAAATAGTAATGATAAAAATAACAATGTAAATTTTGCATCCAGCATTTCTGACAGCTCCCCACAAGGACTTCCAAAGCAATACTGGATTCAAGCAGCAAAGAAAATACAGACGTTTAGAAGCTCCTTTGACACAGATTGTATCTAAAAGCTTCTCTTCAAAGATTCGCTGGGAGCTCCTCCCTGCCTCCCCCACTTCAGCGTCAGCGACGGTAATGAACGCAGAACACGTACCAAACAGTCTTCACAGGTGCACAATTTGCTTCTCCAGTTCGATGGCCAAAAGGTGGCAGTATCTTTTTTTAAATACTGCTTGCTTTGGAGTTCTTTCAGCTTGCAGACTGGCTCCTCGCTCTTAGCAACCACCTGAATTAAAATGAGTGTTCAGCGCTCTGTAACGTCACTTCAAATACCCTCCATTCTTTCCAGCATGTCATTTGCCTCATGCAAGGTTCTTCTTTCGTCTCAGACACACTTATTTTTATAAACAACCTACACTACCATTTCATCCACACGAGGATTCTGATGTGGTTTTAGTTTCCACTGGAAATTTCTGTAGAAACATACTGCAATAGCCATAAATGTTCAAGAACTCAGAGCTGGACTACCATGCAAATGCCGCTACGATGCATAATACCCCTGTGTTAGAACAAACTCAGAAGTCACCTGGGTGTAAAGGGATGTCTAACCTACCTGCAAACAGACAGTACACCCTCGTCACCCACTTCTACGTGGGTGTTGCACCACCTCCGCTGTGCTCCATGGAGACCCCACGTTTGAAGTGGCGGTCACTGAAGGGGAACGCAGAAGCAGACTGAAAGCATTTACCTCTTCACTGCACCTATAAAGAGGTGGCTTTCCTTCACCTATCATCAGTACAAAGATGTACAGGACAGAAAAGAAGGTCCGTCTTACCTCTGGACGGGCAGACCCAGAGCTAGTGGATGGTTCATTAAACTGTTCCGTTTGCTTTTCCTCCTTTGTTTCTTGGTGTTCCGCTCCACCTTCTTTTTTTACTTCTTTTTTCTGCTCTTCACTTTCCTCAACCTTCAGGACAATCCCTTCATCTTCAAGGGAGTTCACTTTGGTCAAAGCAGGAACTGGAAGATATAAGTGAAAACACCGTGACAGACAACGTACAAGCTTCCACAGATGTTCTCTCCGCTTTACAGCGCAGTGTCAGCGAGCACCTAGATCACCGCATACGCTGCAAGGTCCTGGATATACTTTATGGCTGTCCAAAGGCACGGTGACCTAGATATACGAAGAAACCGCTCCCCGTTTCACCATAGTCTTCTTCACCTCTCATACTCCTAAAATACTCTGCTTCCCAAAATCTAAGCCCGAAGAGAAGGAAAAGGGTATCACAATTTGAGATAGTTCTGTACTAAGATGCTTGTCCTTCTTGACACCCCTCAACAGTTATCACAGGTTCAGTAGCTGTTGTGTACTTTTTTGCTGATTTTGTGTCAGAGTCCTTCATTTTCTCCAGACACACACCCCAAAAACTCCATGACAGATTAACTACACTAACCACTTCCTTATTTAAAGGAAGTTTTTCTTTTAATGTCAACTCAAATGCGTGTCCTGTGACATAGCTGCTTAGAGGGAGGAAAACCAAAAACAAACAAAAAAACCCCGTTCTGTACTGTATTTACATTAGAAGGAAGAGAACTCTGGGCAGGCCAGCTTGGAGTCCTTAATATTATCATCGACATCTCCGGCACAAAAGAGATCAATCACCAGCTGATATAAGCAACATTTACAAGACTATGTGGAACCAGCTCTTTCCCCAGAAATAAGTCATCTACCCTTCTGGTCCTGCAGAGACCACATAGCAGACAGAGGCCTAGTGTGACCGCAGGGAACGCGTGTCCTGAGCGCAGCCCCAGCCCTACTCAGATTAAGGTTTTACACATTCATTTCAGGTCACTCTATCATTCACTCCTTGCTGCTCAGAGCCTCTTGGACTCAGCTGTTTGCCCCTTCAGTTCTTTGATCCATTTTAGAAATTAAATTAATCGAGATGAGTATTAAATCTTCACCCATCTATGTGCTAGCATGCCTTTGATAAAACAAATGAAAAGTGAGTACCACAGAATTAAGATTTAGGAATGAGAATTGCATTTTTTTATTTTTTTTTTTTACAGAACAGTTACTGCAGCCCCGCATGTTCCACTGCTGAAGGCGATTGTCCAGTATAATGAGCAACATTTCTCCAACCACTTAAACAGTATTATGTCATTAATCAACCAAGTATGAGAAATACATGCTAACAAAATATTGGCTCGGATATCTTAATTTTCTTTACCTGCTAACTGTGACGCATAGGCCCATAGGAAATGACAGTGATTCATGCAGGCTTGGCATACCATCTCATGGAAGTCTCCACTTTCAGGGGGAACTGCACCAAGATGCTGTCAAAAAGAAACAAGCATACAGCAGTGAAGCCTTCGCTGCAAATTAACAGACTCAACTCTAGGTTTAGAGGAAGTAAAACATCAACCGCCATCACATTTTCAGCACAAGCATACACTCCTGCTAACTTTCTACAGTGATGATCAGTATAATTTAAAGACTGGAAAGAGCTCAGAAAAATTCCAGAAAAAAAAAGAAATAATTCCCTCTTTGTCTGCAGCCTTTTATGCCTTCTACATACGCAGAAATCTCAGTCCTATCTTTATCTCATTTCTAAATATTATTCTTCTGAACTCTCCTGAACACAGGACAGGTAAAGATACCTATTGCACACTGCATGTTTAAACTCTTAAATAACTTGTGATTACTTCCTTACATGTAAGAGATTGTAAGTCCTCACCCTGAACTTGAGAAGAATTAGGTCCCAAAGCTCTCCATAAACCGGTGAGAGCAATATAGGCAATTAAAAGCACTTACTGGCTTTCTTTTGAAAAGCACTCTTGCAAAGCTCACAGCATGCAGCATAACATTCTCAATACATACATTTATACAAAAGAATCCTACAGTTTATCTACAAAACCTGTAAGTGAAGCCAATCATCGTTTCGTTTTTTTTTTTTAAATTCTTTGATCCTGTAACTTCAAACCTGGAATTTCACTTGTGTCCTTCGAGGCACAAGAAGCTGAATCCTTAATGCTTACATGTTAAGTAGGGCACTCACTGGAGTGCTGAGCTGCTTTTAAAAGATTTCCCCAAAGTTCGTAATCAGGAACCAACAGTGCAGTTTGTTCCTTGCTATTTAAAGTAATTAAGGTTTAAAAAGCATTCTTTGGAATGAAGAACTATTCAGGTAGTTGATAATTATGTGCCTCGGTAAGAATCTTCTTCTAATCTTCTACCAATTAGAATGTTCCAATTAAAAAGATGGTTATGAAGTTATTTTATTCTGCAGCAGTAAACCTTCAAAAAGGCAGAACTCCTCCTAGGTTTTCTGGACTGGAGTGGACAGCAGCACAAGATTAAACTTTCAATATTCCTTTGCACAGGATGAAAAGAAATACCTTAGAAGTTGTGTAATAACCGTTTGAGAACGACAGCAAACCTTCCCAACTAAGACTAACCATACAAACTTAACCAACACCAACTTATTTGTACGCATATGGCAATTCTGCTACTTATGGTTTCCTTACCCTTCCATGGAACCAGTCTTCACACACTATGCATTGGATCATCTCGTCTGGAATCTAGATGAATGGCCATATTATTAGCATTAATAGCAACCTCCAGAATCTTTCACGAGCCTCAAACTGCAGTATTATGCAAAGCCTGCTCAAGTGAATTGCATTTCCCTCTTCACCCACCCACACGGAGCTGCCATTAATAAGCAGTTACTGCTTCATTAGTCAGTTTGCTTCCCTGAAGTTCAACAGCATATGTAATTTGTCTTATTATGAAGGCTGTGGAAATTCCCATTTATTATTACAAAACTAGTTTTCCCAGTACAGCAAGACATTAGCTCACTAAAGAGCTGATAAAAATGAATACACTATTTGTACCTTTCTTCCTGTAAACAGAAATGCATGAAGCAGCAGCTTAGCAAAAGAAAGATATTGTTATTCATGACATCATCAGTTTTACATAGGAATGCCAGAATCCTCACTTAACTGTCCACAACGCAGTACAGTACAAACCACTTTGTTATGAAACAATTATTTATGATTTCTTTAGAAATGTTTAGCTATCTCTGAACTGCAGAGAAGTGAGTTTATAAAACACTTTTTTGTCTTTGAAAGACTTGTGCCTTCCTTATTATTTAAAACACCTGACTTCTAGGACTGCAAACAAAAGTGTGCGTGTGCAAACCAAGTCATGTATTTTAGCACTTCAGCCAGAGAAAAAGTGTTCTGACTGCCATAAAGGAAAGCTAAAGCCAGTGCCAGAGGACAGACTCTCGCCATCTCAGAAGCCTCGTCAGAGCACTGTTGCAGGCATGAGGAAGCAGATTCTGATCTCTCCTAATATGTGCAATGTGTTGATTCAGTGCTTGACACATTTCTCAAGATGATGAGAAACCCACCCCGTAAGGGAACTCTGTAACTTTAGAGAGACAAAAGCAGAGAGAACTGCAGCAGCATTTTCTCCAAATTATGGTTTGTCCTCCTCGTCTGCCTTTAAGGCACAAACACATTCTACCATTTAAAAAAAATATGATAAAATAATTACTTTATACAGCACAAGACAACCAAAAGCAATAGAAAACATAAGATTTCTTAAAGTGGGATCTTCCCTGCAAAGCAGCTCAGCAACCACCCTTTGCACAATGTTTTGCGTAAATACCATCTATATGTGATTACTACTGGGTTTTGTGTTTCTTACCTCATCTTCAGGATCAGGATAAGGTCTTTTACAAGTACAGTATAATCCATAGAAATTGTCATTATACTTATTTCCTGAATTCACCTTGCCCTTTTCCTAGGAGGAAAGGAAAAGATGTCTCAAAAGACAAAGCAGACAAAAACAAAAGACAGAAAAATGTATAATCTAGAAAAACCTGATTCCTGTTCCACTTTAATTCCCAAAAGCAACCATTATACTCATCAGCTTGACGATCCAAAAAGAAATACATTTTACAGACACCTATGCTATACAGTGCTATGCAGCAGATAGGGCACATAAGGAATACTGAAGTTCAAAAGAAAAGACGAAAAACAATCTTTCCAGCTTTGTAACAAATAGCAACTGTAGTGTTTGTTAAGCTACTGCTGCTAATCTAAAACGATGTAAGAGTTTTGATCACCAACCGTGCCTGTCTGCTGCCATTACAGCAACGTCTATAGATGTGTTGTGCACCTTCCCCTCCGCTTTTTTAAAAATCCAGACTGTGATCCAAACCCAACTTTGTTTAATGTTACCACTGAGCTTCCACTAAATTCAAGTCATATAAGCCTCACTGTACAGGAGAGGATTATCTAAATTACCAAACACGCTGAATTAAATTCAATTACAGATAATACCATTTAAAAAAAAAAAACAACAAACCAAACCAAAAAAACCAAAACAACTAATACAGCTGCAGCCAGAGGGGTCCAGAACCACACATACTTGCAGCCTAAGGCCACCATCGGCCCCTACAGAAACAGCTGTGACCATTTCTGGTGTTACTACAAAACGCTTTCTGTCACTACTCTGACAAAGGAAGAGCAGACAACGCGAGCACCGGGTGTCCATGAAGTCAGCCAGATTAATGGACAGATGCTGAAGGTCACTTAACCTGTACAATTGATTTTGCACTGAATGGAAGGAGGAGGAACAACCACGTGATCCATTTCATTGACTCAAATGAGAAACAGTAACATCTTCAAATTGTCACAGGAGTCTCTGTAGGGATCACTGGACTGTAGCCCTAGGCTGACTAGCTCTGGATCTGTCCCAATTCTGCCAGAACAAAATGGGCATACACATACCACTTGCTGTTTCTACATTTGGACTGTTATTACCCTGGCAGCAGCACTGCAGGCAAGCCAAGAAGCTTCCAGTCGCTGCCTCCCAGATTACTAACTACTTGACAAGTCCAAAACGCCCACCAAGTATGAAAGTACAGGGGGATTAATACAGTAAAAAAATATCCTATCAGTAGGCTCTGGTGACAACGTATCAAAAAAGATTAGGGAATTAATGCCATGAGGAAGAAGGGAACCGTCCCTTAGAGAGCAGCACAACCCTAAATTTCCTTAACGCAACTGCAAAATTGCACCCCAAAAGGTTCTCCTGAAGCCAGCTTACAGCTAAAGAGATGTATTAGTGCAGGCACCACAACATGTTCCTGGCATTACACTGACCACGGATGCGGAACTGCTGCGTTCATGGATGACGAGGACCAAATGTCCTCTCTCATCTCAACATTTCCCTTTGGTCCCTCAACAGTTTTACGTCCTGCTGTAATACTCCCACCTTGTTTAACTTGCTGGAAAAACCAAAGGCATCGCATGAGTCAGCATTGGCTGAGGCAAGGCACCAGCCTCCCAAAACTGTTGTTTAGATTCTGTATGTATGAAACCTGTGTCTGAACTTACTGGGAGCAACTTGCACTGCAGATTTTTGAACTTGCTATTTCCACAGTCACAGCGGAAGTTCCTGGAAAGAGAAACATAGCATTCCAGGGCTTTTATTAACCGAAAACACATTAGTTTTTGCGGCCGTAACAATTCCCAGCAGTTTATTAGGAGCCACAAAAACATTCTTACAGCTATTTAAACACCAGCATCAGTCAGAACAGACCAAGTGGCCCTGCAGCCTCACCCCCTCACACGGTGCTCTCGGCAGACCTCGGCTAACACCACCCTCTGCGACAGCGCTTGGCTGGCAGAGCGCAACGGCACAGCCAACGCCGGGCACCGCAACCACCACACTCAAAACAGGCGAGGAGCCGTGCTGGCGAGGGAGGAGCGTGAACAGGCCGGTTTCCAAAGGCCAGACCCACGAAGGAGATTAAAGCTCTTGTCTCCGACTCGAGACACCCAAGCTCTCACTTAACAGAGCTGGTAAGCCAAGGGAACGGGGGAAAAGGGTACCTCGGCGACCTGACCGCGGTTGCCCGTGCAGTTTTGCTGGGAATGACGTATTTTGTAGGAGTTTACACATCTGAACGTTGTCCTACCCCACCAAAACCTATTATACAGCGGCGGAGGCTCTGGGGAAGTTCCCCGGCTCACCTCTCACCTCACGCCCCAGCCCC
>VZSZ01011830.1:560190-586301 GCA_013398815.1 Ibidorhyncha struthersii | reverse complement strand
GGGGGGGGCGGGGGGGGCGCGCGGGGGGGGGGGGGGGGGGGGGGGAGGGGAGGGGGGAGGCCCCGCCGCCCCCCGGGGCGGCTTCCGCTCACCCGCGCCCCGCTCGAACCCCGGCAGGAGATGACGAGGAGGATGATGAGGAAGAGGAGGAGGACGATGACGGCGAAGACGAAAACAACGTGGAGGCGAAAGCGGGCGCCGGCGACCCGCCTGCGAAGCGGACGAGAGTTCAGCAGCCCTGACGGTGGCGGTGGGGACCGAGCTTAGGGCGAGAAAGGGACGCGCCGGCTGCCGGTGCCCCGGGTCGGGGTAGGCCGCACGGCCGGGCTGGCGCCCGCCTCTCTTCGACCCGTGTTTTAAAAGTGAAATGTCGATCCCGACGCGATCTCCGTACGGAAAGGCTGCGCCTGGGCGTCAGCGGCGTGTTGCTTACGGGGGAACCGGCGTTACGCTGAGAGGAATTTGGGGAGCTGCCAAATACAAAACTGTGCTCGCAAGTCTTCCGAGTGCTACGTTTTTAACGACTTTTTCCCAAGTCGTAGCATTTCTTCGTGGGATTTAAACCAAACTTTTAAAATAAAGTAATAAAATCTGGAAAGAGTTATTATGTCAGATACGATTTTAAAATGGTACAAGACAATTTCTGTTTGTATGGAGAGAAAGCAACAAAGATCACTATAGTATTCAAAATTAAAAAACACCTGTAGGATGCTGCCCATTCCTCAACAGTCCTACAAGAGTCCTCTACAGCCCTACCATGGGAGATTATTTTTCCCTATTATATAAAAGGTTTATTTTAGTCACCCATCAATCATTTTC
Organism: Ibidorhyncha struthersii; assembly: GCA_013398815.1. Taxonomy (NCBI): domain Eukaryota; kingdom Metazoa; phylum Chordata; class Aves; order Charadriiformes; family Charadriidae; genus Ibidorhyncha; species Ibidorhyncha struthersii. Next base: position 585,482 of record VZSZ01011830.1, on the reverse strand, counting down.
CTGGAAAAGGTCATAGACAAAGTAGATTGAAAGAGCTGGGAATCTCAGTTTCAAAAAAATCCTCAGTTTTCGTGACAGCCAGGAAAGTGACAAGTCAACGTGACTTCGATAAATTATCTTTAATATTCCATGATTCAAAACCTGCTGTCTGTCCTAAGCCTGTTTTCTCCAAATGTGGTTTTTTTTTTCTCTCTTTTCCATGTAGCAGTCAGTCTTACATACTTTCTTCCATCACTGAGTTTTATCCAGGTTGATTTTTGGGCTCATTTGGTAGCTAAGTCAAATAAAGTGAACATCACTGGTTAATATTCTGCCTATACAGATCTCAGCATTACCTAAAAATAAGAAAAAAGAAGAGCAGAGTCATTTTTTGAGATGCTTTCTAAGAACAAAACTTTGGGCAGAAACTAGGTGAAATGTACTAGAGTTCTAAGTTGGTCGCTGTAGTTTATTTTAGAGGGGAAGAAAGTATAAATACTTGAGTAACATGTAGGAGTACATTATACGTAACAGTTCTTGGCTGTATAGATCAGCAGAACACAATCCCTCTGCTAAGGTAGCTCATTCTTTCTTTTGATGATGATGCAGCCTCTGGAATGTCATTAAGGTAACAGATGCTGCTTGCAAGGAGATAGTTGTCAATGCTTCCCATATGTTACTTTAATTCCCAGTTTTTGTTTGTTGTGTGCTTCCGTGAAGTCATAAAACATTCTCAGTAGCCCATCCGTAAAGCTTACTGTGCAGCCTGAGAGTCTTCTCTAGCAGGTACTGACTGACTGATTTAATAGCTTGAAAAGCATTTTTTTTTTCATTGTCATGTGTTCCACTGGCATAGTTTATGTATTGCAGAAACTGAGCAATTCATGAGACGTGTATGGAGGACAAAGTATTGGAATAAATCATTAATTTTTATGAGCACAAAATTGCATTTATTTGAGATGGGAGGGGAGTTGGAAAGGAGGTTCATTAACACATTTTGGGTATCTTTATGTACTCTTATTCTAAGAAATTCACACCCCTGTTGTTCTGTTTAGCGGATATGACAGCGGCATAACTGAGGAGAAAAGACCAACTCTGAAGACCAGGGAGCTTGTGTTGCTGAGGACTTAGGGTGAGAGAAGATTAAACAAATTAATTCTGATCCCTTGTCAGGCTGCAAAATCTTGAAGTGATAAAATGCTTAAAGTGTTTTAGGGTAGATAATTTATTGAAGGAAGTGGCTTATCAAAATGGCTAAGGCAACACTTGTACAAAAAAACTAGCCTGATAAGTGTATCAGAAGGGCTCCATGTGACCTGTGCTCAAGTGTTGACATCTTTTGAGCTCTGTTCTGCAGCTTTGAAAGTTTGTTGTAGAGCTACATCAGAGTGCAGCTTATTCCCTTTGTTTTTTCTTTTTTTCCCCCTTCCCACCCCTCCTGGCTACAGTCCTTAACACCCCAACAACAGCGTGAACTGTGGGATGGCTAAAAAGCAATGTTTAACATTAAGCATGTATTTGTGGTCTTTAAACTTTGTGTAAATAGTCCACTGGCAAGTGACAGGCTGAAAACCTCTGGTCTAAAGCAAGAAACTAATTCTACGAGTGTGGGAGTAAATGCAGGTAATACTCCAGCAAGGGGATAGTTCTTTTTTCTGTCATCCTAGACACAGTAACACACCGCACCTGAGCTCCAGAAGATCTCAATGAGCATCGGGCCAAGAACAACCACTCAAGTTTTTGCCTTTAAAGAATAATTCCTAGTCTTTATTGTGGCCCCAAAAACTTTCAAACAATGAAAAGGGTACTGGAGCTTCATGGGGCCCTGTATAATTCTAAACCGTAGGTTTGCTTGTCACAGAATTGCCCTAACTCAATAAGAGAACTTCATTTTTCTGAGAGTTGCTGCAAGGTAACTAGGCACAGGAAGCTTCAGTGTGGTATGTTTGGGTTTTTTTCCTCTCTCCACATCTGTTTTAGGAGCTACCCTACAGCTGTGTTCTGAACCCCTGCTGGGGAGCCCCTTTCTCCCCCAGTCTCCCACCCCCTGTACGGTCCTTCTAGCCAAACAACTGGGAAAAGGTACAGGGAGCAAAAAAGAGAACCAGCTGGTGTTGCTCACTGGTTGTGGCACCCTTCTTCCAAGCAACCAAGTCAGAGAAGTCAGTGAAGCATACAGGTTTTTCCACAGCTGTGGGAGAGGCACCAAATTTATCACAACTTACTTCTGTCCAAGTTTGAAGGGATGCATGCTGAAGTTACAGTCTTCATTCGACATGCTCTCCCACAGGAGAAAGTAAAGAACACGTTCATCAGCAATTAAAAAAAATGTGGCAGACATTTTCCTGAGACAGGAAGGGACTGTCAGGTGAAGGTGGAGCAGCTAATAAAACTAACACTCAGACCGCCAGAGCGCGATGCCCAAGCAGTCTGACAAAGCATTATTCTGTGACACGAACGCAGTAAAATCTAAGCTAAGTGGCAGAGATGAACATTAATCAACCTTGTGTTACAGCCACTGACTTCCTTGGCGCAGAAAATTTAAGCTCTGAATGATTGCTAAGCTGGTAGAGTTTAGCAATCATCTGAGGACTTCACTACTGCCTCTATTATTACAGCTTCTGCTTTAGGAAGCTCTTCAAGATTAGGTCTGAGCTAACTTATTTTAAGTTAAAAGAGCGTGAGTAAAAATAGCTTTCCTGTCTCTAAGTGGAAGTTGTAGCAATTCATCTTTTCTGCCCACTCAGTGAAAAGAACTGAATAGATTTGTATGAGGAAGTTCTAGTGTAAGCTACTCTCGCATCTTTTATTAATGCCATTGCTGTAGAAACAGATTTGCACTATTATCTGTCATTTACGATCAAGAACTAATTGAGAAGTACTGTAGTCTTTGAAGAAGTGGTAAAACTTCCTTGAGCTTGGATATCCCAAAAGCTTGTAATTATGTCAATTCGTGTTACAGACAGTTATCTTCTGTGACCGAGAATTAATTAGCCTTGACATTATCTACAAATCTTCAGGATAATCAAGCTTAAAGCTATTTCACTACTTCTTTTAAAAAGACTACAGTAAAAAAAAATAATTTAATCAATTTTTGTAGTCTTTCCTTTATTTTGTGGGTAAGACTTCACCTGTTGATGTTCCACTGGTGCCAAAAATGCTGGAAGCACCAGAGGAGCTACCTTTCCTCTTCTCCTGCTCCTATTGTCTCGTATTTCTGTGCACTGTTTTAATAGTTTATACTAGTTCCCTCCATTGCTGCTTTCCACCTCAAGCTCAAATCCTTACAGACATTGTGTTTGCTTGAATTAGATTGTGTGTCTTTCTGTAGCTAGTTGTAAAGCTCATGCCTGTCGACAGCTTTAATCCAAAACCAGGCTTCTGATGGAAAAGTCTGCAAGTCCAAACCTCCGTTCTGTAAGTCACTGCTGCGCCCAGCACGTGCTCCACATCCAGACAGCTTGGCTCATCGCATCAGGCAGGCTGATGAATTTGCTAAAGGCCACATGCTTGCACAACAGAGACTTAGGCAGTTCTCCCTCTAAATTTCTATATTTGATGCTTCCTCTTATGTTGTTTTCTTTAAGTAATTCCATCTAGACACAACATAACTGCTCAGTTTAAAAACTACAGCATCAAGTTAAAAACATAGTCCAGCCAGAGGTATCTCCCTGTTACACAAAGGTAGAGAAATGAAAAAGGGATTCAGTTTCAGCCAGCCAGCCCTAAAACTTCAGGCTACAGACAAGTAATTAGGGCACAGAGCATAAACAAACAAAAAAAAAGATGAACCAAACACACACTGAGGGAAGGACAGGAGAGTAAGCTACAGCAGCCAACTGCCAAAAAAAAAAAAAAAGAGGCCATTGATATGTATCTGCATTAACAGACTTCTGTTTATAAACATTGAAAAGTTTATTTTATAGATAAATAGGATGGTGATTTTTAAAGTTAGGAAACAACACAACTTAAAAGCTCTGACTGCCAAAGATACGAGTCAGAGTTTATACTTAAGTCTTACTCCAGCATATTAAGATGGCAGCTTCCTCCTTTTCATATTGCACTTAGAAATTAAAACCTTCTTGTAAAGGCTACATTGTTTTCAGGTCCTAGCACCGATGCTGGCATTTGAAACCAGTGTCTCAAAATATTTCCAAATGCAAACAGAAAGTTTAAGGTGTTGTAACTGCCACGCTTAAACATAGCGACACTGAAAATAGTGTTCTCTTTTCAAAGCAACAGAAAGATGATATTCTCCAGGATTCCCTTAAAGTAGTCAGAAATGGATTAGCATTTGTGATGATCAGGTACTGACAATCACATACCATTCAAATTATAATCGAGGAGTTTAGTTCATAATTGTTTTGGGCCTACTGCTTTTGAAGAGAATATTTTGCACCTTTTCCCATTTGGAAGGTTACTTCCATCATGGCTGGCTCAAAAGTTTAGTTATTCTAAGAAAAAAACAAAAAAGGACAAGAAGAAAGAAGAGATTCGATATTATTCAAAATACACAATCTAGTAGTGCACATTAAATGCTATGCCAAAATAGTCCTGAAAAATAGAGGTTGAAACTATGGTAAGAAATCTCAGGGGAATTTCAGTACAATTGAAGAAATTTGCATTCATTGCAAGAATGAGAAGACAGTTTCTTCTTCAAATTTCCAGAAGAAAGGTGGTTATCTGTCTTACAACCTGTTCATAGCATCCCCCCAACCTAGTACCAGTTAACTTTCCCAAATCCAAAGTTTTTCCTAATACATCAGTGCTCCCAGAACATGGTTTTGCATCATGTCCAGAGTGAAATTAGAATGGTAGTAAATTCCAATCACTTCCAATCAAATTCCAATCAATTCCAATCAAAGGAGATTTCTATAGATAGGAGAATGAAACATAAATTAAGTTTTGTACAGATTATAGGCCAATGCCAGCATAAGCTGCTTCTGACATCTTAGGAAAAGAGTTTAAAGCACCAACCTCCAGGCTTATGCCACTCCCCACTGCCTACCTACTACAACGCAGTACTGTTGCAGTCACTGAATAAAAGTATGCTACCACAGGAAAAAACCTTTTTCCCTTTAAAGGTTTGCACAAACTTTATTCTTTGCTTCCTGTATTTATATCTAAACTTATTTTTAAAAAATTCATTAAAAAACAGCACTGATGTAGATATTAATTACTTTAAATAAAAAAAGAAAAAGCAAAGAATTGTGTCAAGTGCAGCTTTTATAATCATGTTCTGATTTTTTTCCTTTTACATTTACCACAAAAGTAGTTATCTTTTCATTGATTTTACTCCAAGGGAAAACAAAGGAAATCACTTTTTTGCGCAGAGGAGTAAAGTCATGGACCAGAAACTTATTTCCTCACAGGACGTTTCAGATGGAGTGTTGCAAATTTGCATCGTTAAGGCAAAATGAGGAATACTTCCATTAAGTGTCACATAGGGCTCTCCCACTCTGGCCATTCTGATAGACCCATATTTAAAAACCTTTGTAGTTACTTTTTTTTTTTAAATAGAAAACAGTCACTCTCTTCATTGCTTAACAGTTTGAAAGAAAAGGCTCTTTCCTGCCTTCACTCAGAACTTCAGTCTTGTGATTAGATCAGGCATATGCAATTGCTTCAAAACAGCTACAGAAACTAGAAATAGAGCTAAGTGTCAATCAGTTGTAATCTACTGATCTGATTAGAGGCCTTCACAAATGTTTGATGACGATTGCAAATAACAGCCAAGCAGATAGGAATGATGCAATACCCAACAGTTTTGGGGTCAGCTCTTGTACAGGAATAGAGGAACAAGAACATCTGTAAATATGGTATTAAAAATATTATAGTCCATAGCCAAAAAGGCAAGGATAGCAGTCGTACTTTTAAGGAGTGCGTCCATGTGGTTCCTTCCTGTGGTTCCTTGGGGTGTTGCTGAATGTGCTCCAGTGCTAGTTTGTTGTAAGTCTCGTTGATTTCAAAGACATAATAAAAAGCCGCAGCACTTGCTAGCAAGTACAACCCCACACCAATCCATCCCATCCTCTGGCGGAAGTTCATCATTCTCCATGCTCTGCACCTGGAACAAAAGGCAACGTATACATTCAGTACAGCTTGGAGAAAGAGGGGACAGAGATGAAGCTTGGTTTTCATAAGTTAACTTTTATAACTTTTCATTATACATTAGTAAAAACAGCACACACATCCATTTCTGATTTCTGAAGATCCGAGTTCTCTCTACATCAGAGAGAATCAGACTACTATGACAGTAACAAGCTAATGGTAATTACATACAATGCTCCATCGATGGCTCTGGCTAGTTTAGGGGCTGCTAACTATCAAGTTATCCCAGGCTAAAGTTAAGTACTGAGTGAACAAAAGAGAAGTCATGAATTGGATAAGTTACTTACCCCATCTGCCTTCAGTGCCTCTAGCCGCAGGGTGGGGATAACACAAGACTTTCTATAAATACGGAAAGTTTGTAAAGTTCTTTGACGTCTGCAAGACAAACACGCTGCTAGCCAGCCAGTAACAGGAGCATCACTGCTTGTTTGCAGTGCAGCACCATCCAGTTTTATTAAGCTCTAGCTGAGTGCCCACCTATGAACCATATAAAAGGATGTTTTCAATTTGAACACAAGAAGATGATACATACTAAAGGTATTTGTAGCCATTTGCACACATGAAGATACTGTAAGCATGTTACTTGCACCTAACTGTATTTCTGCTCTGCCTGGGTGAACTGTTGCAGTATGCCTTCTGGAAGAAAGGAGCTGAGCATCTCTGCTAGTAACTGACTCAGTGCAGAACAAACCAGATACCAGTCAACTGGCACTTTTCAGAAGAAGCACAAATTATTGAAACACCACAGACACTACTGGGCTCTAATTTAGCTGCTTAAGATCTGTGGCTGGCTGTATGGGTCTAGGTGACTTAAAATGCTCTTCAAACCTGTCACAAATGCTCTAGCTGAAGTACCTCCACTCATACTAAGAAGTCATCACCACCTTCCCTCAAGATAGCCCTTGGGCAAGCCAGGGAGAACCACCGCTTCACTGCAGCTGGTTAGAGTTCTCCTAACAAATATGCCTTTTCAGACTGTTAGGGTTTTACCTTTCTTACCTTTTTTTTAAGTGAGTGGTAAAATCAATTTATGTAGTACTATTTTAAGAAAATATATCAGGCTTTACAAATACTAGGCAGAAATGCTTATTTAAGGATGATTTATGCATCCAGAACAATAATTACTAATCAAAGCATGAGACAGTTTACCATAACTGATAATAAAATAATAATAATAAAAAAATTGCTACACCTTTCTAAATCCCCCTTCCTGAGGCCACACTAATCTGTGTGGTTAGCAATCTTCAAAAACCTCCTGGTTTTCTGTATCTGAAGGATATCCTCAATCCTGACCTGACACAACCTGATCAGGATTGCCCTGCAGAAGTTGTTCTGGCCCTCACACTGCTGAGTTTACAGTGGCTAAAAGAGCGAAACACACAGCGACAGTAAATACCTGAGAATACCATTACTTATGTCTGTGATAGCTATTTGTTGTTTAGCTTATACTTCCATATAACTTAACAGTATGTTGCCCTTTAATACACCAAGTTAATACATTTAGTAGGGCAACCAAAAAATTTGTGTAAGAAGCTGTTAATCCACTGGGTAAAAACTTAAATTCCAGAGTCCACGTTTACCTCATACCTAAGTCACTGTCTGTTGTTTCTAGTAGTTCAGCATTTTAATGATGGCAAACAAGTAGTCGCCTTCGGGGAAAAATAAATTTTCAAAAGGAATGCACGTTTTGAAAACACAAACGCTATTAAAATTGCAATAGACTTAACAAGGTAAACCTTACTTGTTTTTCTTCCTGCCCCTACTGGGCAGCAGTAGCCAGAAGAGGAGCCTGAGCTCTGGCTTACACCGAGAGCGGCAGAGATAACACTTAAGGGTTTTCTCGTTCTTATTTACCGTTTTTACTTGCACCTTTCTGAGATACCCACGACGGTTACCAGAGCCGTTCACCCCCCATTCCGCGGGTGCTCCGGGGCTCTCCTCCCGCAACAGGCCGCGCGAACCGGCCGCCGGCGACACCCGCAGCGCTCAGCCCTCCCGCCAGCGTTCGACCCGCTCTCCGGGGCAAACCGACGCCGGCAGTCCCTTACCTTCCTCCAGCGGAGAAGGAGGGAGCGGGAGGGCAGGCGGCCCCGCTCCCCTCAGCCCGCGCCGCCGCGCCGGGAGGCGGAAGGGCCCATCGACCCGCCGCGCCGCTGCCGGCCCGCTGCCATCGCCGCCCGGCCACCGCTCCGGAACCGCGGCACTTCCGGCATTGGGAGAACTACTTCCGGTGCGCGCATGTCTGCATCCGAGGCGAGGCGGGGCGGGGCGGGGCGAGTTGGCTGGCGGCCATCTTGGCTCGGTCTCGCGGACCTCTGTGGTGGGGTTGGCCTCGCCCAAAATGGCGGCTGGCTGGTATGGAGGCCCGCTTGTGAGCAGTGCTCGTTTCCCTTATTCACCCTTCGCTTACTGCCGGCCCCGAGCCACCATCCTTTAAGCGCTAGTGCTGCTTCGTGTGGTGGTGGTGTTGGTGGTGGTGGAGGAGAGGCCCAGCCGAGCCGTGGTGCCTGCCTCCAGCATGCCATGGTGGGCAGGCCCGTTCCCCAGGGGCCTGGCACAGCGCTCACCTTCTCCCGCGCTGCCCGTTTGAGTGCATTTGTTTTAATGGAGCAGGCATGAGAGGAGAGAAGAAACTCAAAACAGTTGCATTTTGACAGTTGGCTGCATTAGCCAGGTGTGACACATTGAGGGATGTTCCAATGGTGACTTTAGTTGTGGAACTGTCTCCCAACAACTGACATAGATGTACTTAAAAAATAGTATATGTTTATACATAAATATGCCTTACTGGTGTATTTCTATTGAATTAAATTATTAGGAAATACGGTATTGGGAAAAAGCCTTCGATGAATCCAAAAGATGATATAAATTACCCCAAAAAATCTGATTTGGTCAGATGTGTACAGTTCACAGAAGTGCACCACAGTGGCGTTTGGAAAGTTTGCCTCTGCAGAAGGTGTTTCAACATTTGTCTGAATTCAGTAACTGTTGAACGCATGTTTCCTGTGCTAGTTAAAAGAATTCAGTAACTGCATAGCATTATATATAAAATGAAAACTTTTTACTAAATAATTGTATCCTGGAATCATGAGAAAGCTACTGTTTTCTTGTACTGCTGCTCGGAGCCGTTGTAACTTCTTTCTGAATTGCTTCACAAATTGAATCAACTATGAGTGAAACAGATTTCAAATCCGTTTGATTTGTCAAAACCATGACTGTTACTCTCCGTTAGTGTTGGGAATGGTTGAGTCATTGGCAGTCAGCGCTGAATTCTGTCCTCTAAAGTTACAGAGAAGCAGTGGTGGCCACAATTCACTCATACCCAGCTATAGTTAAAAAGAAAGCTAAAAGAGAATTTAGAAAGGGATGTCAAATAAGAAATGAAAGATGCTAAAGCAATAACATTTTTTGTTTGGGTGTAAATAAACGCATACATGTAGGACTTTCTGCCATTTTTCTTGGGGGATGTACTAAGTGCTTGTGAGGCAGTATATAAAAGCTGCTGCAAAACTAAATTCATGATGGTTTATGCTCCTACGTTTGGTGTTTCAGTGAAAAACGTTAGAAACTAGTGTTTTGGATTATATTCAGAACTGCTTATGACTAAATGCATGGTGGTGTAAATGTCATTGGAGAAAAACGACACTGTTGAGAGCCCGCAAAAGTCAGAAATAAGTTCCCCCCCGACACACTGCAACTTCACCTTAGGCCACGCTGCCTTTTTTTTTTTTTTTTCCTTTGATGCTCATTCAACTAAAGGCTCAAAGACGTGCATCTCCTTGGCCACTGTGAGGACACTAGATGGTGCTCGACACCACAGGCAAAGCCAACCTTTTGCAGGGCAGGTGAAACCCCGACTCCCAATTCGGAAGTTTTGCACTTGACTTCAGTTGAATGAGGATTTCATTGTTTTTCATGAAGTTCTGGTGAAAGATGTAGGTGTGAATAACTACATACAACTAATTATCCCTGGGACACTGCTCTTGGCTAAATGCCATTCTTTCCCTTCTTACAGGTGGTGAGGTCGTGGTTGATGTAGAGGTGAAAAAAGCTCCTGTACAGCTGACAAACCTTCTGCTCAAGTATGGCTTTATTGCATTTTCTTCTATTGGGGTTAGACGTAATGATGGGAAATGGAATAGGTACCGCATAGAGCCTATCGCCTTTAAAATAATCAACCTAGATGTAAAAGAGAAGGGTTTCAGTCAGAATTAATGTGTGACTGTGAATATATGGCTTGGCAGTGGATACACATGCTAAGTGTAAAGCCTGCAGCTGCACTTAAGATTCTGAAGAAAAAGGAGTGAAATGTGCAGCTTACTCCTATTTAACAAGTCTGTCCTCTGAAGGGTTGGAGTCGATAAGGGAGGACAGTTTAGGATTTAGCCTGCTCGATTTATGGGTCTTTTCTTCTGTGTTAACCATAGGCCTGAAATTATGGTGATGAAGAGAAAGATCTAAAACATTTGTCAAGTTGTTATAGCAAATGCAAGCTGCCTTTGAAAGGTTAAGCATGACACTAGACAGTGATTTGTAGTATCTTTGGGCAAGATCTCAGTTTGCATAAATTCTGTGTCATGCTTAACCTTTGGCATAGTATAGGAAGGGACAGAGCAAATAGCTCAGGTGAGGATTTGTTTGGGTTTTTTTAGCACCAGCATCTTTGCGCAGGGGGCGGGGGAATATCAAAATTAGTGGAACAAGAAGCAGCTCTTTCTCAGCTTTAGAGGGGTTTCAGGCTAAATTCCAATCATCAGGGCTGGGAACAATAAGGAGGAACAATTTTTACTGTCCATATTGAAATGGAGACACACCTGGTGAGACTCAAGCGTTACAAAGAGGACGAGAAACAAAAGTCTGTTGAATCAAAAGGAATTAACATTTAATGTTCAGGCCTAGAATTAGAGAGTTAATCATGGGATTTTGTAGTGTTTAAAAAGAAAAAAAATGATTGTTTCAATGACTGATGTGACACATGAATTATTGCTGGGATTGTGAAACTAAGTATAAAAATACTGGGTTTATCTTGAAGGTAAAACAGAAAAGCATTGGGAGGGGTGATTCTATGATTCATTGAGGGCTGGCTGCTCCATAAAGGGCAGGAGCCAAGCGCGGTAACACAGCTGATAACGCAGAGCTTCACTGCCAGAAGCTAGTCCCCCAGTACCTGAGCAAAGCGAGCAGGGCACACCAAATTCAGCCAAGAGTCCAGATCATCAGGCAAGCAACAAGGCAAGCCCAAGGTCAAGCTGGGAAGGCAGCCCCTGGGTTAGGGTCAGGTCCAGTGAGGATAACTGGGGTCAGACATAACATAATGATTGCCAGGCAGGTCCCTACTTATAAAAAAAAGACTGAGGTCAAGCTAGGAAGTCAGTCTGTAAGTCTAGATCCAGATGAACATGGCTAGTCACAGTCATGACTGAGCCAGAGACCCATACTCCTACAACATAGCTCAGGTATAGACTGAAGGCCCAGGGCTCTGCTTAAATTGGGCTCCTGAGGCCATGGGTAGGGCGCAGGTGAGGTTTGTTGGGGCTGTTAAGGCCTATTAGTGCACTCAGGGTCCTGACAAAGTACATAGGACACATGAGGACTGACAATAGGAAACAGAAAGACTAGTTGTAATCTTTGCATCAAACAAAATTTTCATAACTTAGTATTAAATGAAGGTCTTTACTAGGCTTAGATTTTGGCCAAAGTAAAAGAGAAAAGGTAGAAGACCTGAGATAATTACCAAACCAAAATTAGTTGGGCTCCCAAATGTAAGGCAGATGCTGAAGGGCAGAATGCAACATGTGTTCTTTGGGTGGACAGAGATTTAGCATAGTCGTAGGTAGGTTCTCATTATTGACTAGTAACAAAGAAGTGAGAATCTAATTACAGAAACATTTCTCTGAAACAAGCATCTGCCTTCCACTTTGTAGGACACTGATTTTTGATTCATCAAGAACAGCATGTTCCTGGACTTTTTCCTTCTTAATCCTAACTTTAAGACAAACTCTTGGCTAGAGATCAGGGATCCCTATAGAGTCCATGTGTGTTGGAATTCCAAGGAGAAGACTGGCATAAAGGAAGAGAACAGAGCATAAGCCCATATACTGGTGCTATGAAGATCATCACACCTTAAGCCAAGAGGGTTAGACTAGTTCTAGAGTAGGGCTAAGCTTCTGAGGAGTAGGGATGAAGCACAGAGCTCCTTGAAAATGCTCACTTGCTGGCTTACGGAGTAGGAGGACACTTGGTAGAAAGGAAGACTTTCTTCTGACCCTGATAGGCTCCCGTCTTTTCTTTGTACTCAAAAGGTAGGGCACAGGAGAGCATACTGAAGAACCACTTCTTTGGAGGAAGAAAACACATGGAAACCCAAGCCTCCTGTGTCATTTGCCCTCAGCTCCAGATGGGCTAACTCCCCTATGTGTAACAAGATGAGTTAGTACTGTGTTTATAAGGAAATACAGAAGGGAAGGGTTTTTCAGTAACACACCTGAAAAACTGAAGTGACATATTGGAAAAAGAGAATGCCTTTGTTTTTTTTTTTTTCTCAGAACAATATTTATAGTGCTCATGTGAATTTTTATTAGTGAGTGAATGAATGCCTAGTGCTTTTTGCAGCTTGTAGGGGTTTTGGTTATTACATGTAGTTGCAGTGAATTTCATAGTATCCTGTTGTGGTGTAATAACTTGTTTTGATCAGTTTCTTATGTTATCATTTGTTTTGAGTCAGAAACATTATTTTCCCCTCAGCTTCAATTTCATATGCTTTATTTCATGTTTTATGAATCCTTATTTTGTATTTTATAACTCTTGTTTCTTCTGAAAGTAAGGCTAGTCTTCTGATTCCTTTGTTTTCCTTGGGTGGTTATTTTGCCTTTCCTGGTGTCTTTCTTTGAACTTCTCTGTTGGAAACATCTGTTTTCTTACGGGGGGTAGCACATTCAGTATTTTGGGAGCTTGTAAGACACTTTTATATATGTTGGCATTTTAATATTTTATTCTCATTTTGAATCGAAATATTATGTTTGCTTGTTTTGGCTACATTGACCACATGAAGCAGAGGTGAGCTGTGTGTAATCCATGGTGATCTTTTCCTTCTTTGACTTGCTGCTTATACTTTGAAATATTGAGACCTTACATTACCTGGATCTTTAATTCTCCGTTCTTGAAATTCTGCTCTAGCCTTTTTTTCTTAGGAGCAGCCACATCTGAGTTAAGCTTCAGGCAATCATGTTATCCAGGTTCTCTGAATACCAGCCAAACTTTGTTCTTGGTTCTAGAAATATTTACCATCTTTACAACAAGCTTTTTGATATATGCAACTAGAATAGCTATTTCATTCTCCCAAACATCCCCAGTAAACATCTGCCAAAGGCAGAATTACATACATCTACCCTTTGTCAGAGGGCCTCTAAAGAACTGAGTCTTCGATGAAGAAGGGCCTTGGCATTTTAGACTGAATTTTTACACTTCATTACAGTGATGCTCCTTGTTCATTAGTTACCACTGAATATAAGCTTCATGTTTACATTGTCTGCGGTCAAAATAATTCTGACAGGAAGGAGATAAAATCTTTGCTTTTACCTTCTCCTTTCAGCCAATTACAAAGTGGCTTCAAACTTTAGCAAGAACTGACAAAACATACAAAAAGAATACCAGCAGAGATGTTTGGTGACTGAGTATTTCTCTCCATGGCATTTATTTAAACAGAGGACAAACACAATTTATGCAGAAACAATGCAGGTATTGATCTCATGGCTCCGGCAATATGACCCAGCATTGTACTGAGCTAGAAGGAGAGCTACCCTGCAGAATTTTGGTCAAAGCAGTTTTCAGTTATAAACTGCATTTCAGCAAAAGCATTATTCATTACAATTTATTGTTTTTAACTAAATCTCCACAAATAATATACAATAAAAAATCACTTCCAAAGCTGCCATTAAACTTCTGAGAAATATCCATGATTTCAGCTAAAGTCTGCTCATACTGCCAGAAAGGAGCAGTTATTGTATTTCCATGCTGAGTCTGCTGCTGCCAACACATTTGTTCATATAAACAAGTTAACTGAAAAGTCACCCATGTTAAAAAGAAAAACAGATTCATAACCAAGGGTCTGCAGGCCGAAAGCGCTGGCTTCAGTTAGCTGGCCTAAAAGAGGTACTTTTCAACCATCAGCAGAAAAACAAAGAGTAAAAAAAAAAAAAAATCCTCTCTGAAGGTCACTCATTAGATACGCACTGTCCTTCCTTCTTCCCTCTATATACATATTCCAAGAGAAACATCTGACCATCTGAGGGAGTGACAGCTCTGTCCTCATGAGAGGAGGCTGCGATGAGACTCTTGCTTTTTTTTTTTAATTTCCACTAATTATCTTTCCTTCTGTGGTGCATTTGTGAAGCAAGTCAGTAATACCATAGAATGACTTCAAAGAGATTTAGTTACTGTCTCTCTGAGATTCCCAGTTCCCGGGCTGTGCCTATCTTGCATAGACTGTGAACTGTGTGCAGCAGGGAATATCTATATTTAGACTTTCCTGAAGCATAACTTTTTTTTACTAAACAACCACTGACAGAACATAGTTCACATTAGGCCTTTTTCCCACATTCAAAGGATCCCAGTTTTTTTGCATAAAGCAAGATGGCANTGAATCTAAACTTTTTTTTTTTTTTTTAAATTGTGTACATGTCTGTCTGTATTCTTTTAAGAACCTCTTCACTGTGTCCTGTTAAAGCTTAGGAATTAGTGCGTAGTTACCAACTTCTAAAATGTACTGCAAGAGGCATACGTGTAAGAGATCCATCCATGTAATGTGAGGGTTGATAGGTTCTTAGTCACAAAATGTTTGCATACATTATAAAAAAACAGAACTCCCACCTTCCTACAGACGTATCAGTATCTTTCTTTTTCTATCACTTAAATTCATTCTGTTCTTAAAAGCTTTATTATTTCTCATTCTCTAGAATACTTCAATCACTAGTATTTAGCCACTTCATAACATTTTATTACTTGAAGATTTTGCACACTGGTTTGTCTTTCAACCATAATCGTATGTGGTTTTATTTTCAGAACTGTTCTACATATTCTTTGCTTATTCTTGAACCCCGCAATTTAGGTTTTGCATGTAAATAATGGAAAGGATTGTGCTGGGCACTTCTGGTGCCTCAGAAAGTCACACAGTCAGCCCCATTTATTGATGATATTTATTTAGTTTAACCAAAACGGATAGCTTATGTTCTTCTAGTAATAAACTCCACATTTCAGTTGCCTGTTGAGCTGCCTGCCTTGCAGTTCTCCCATTTTTTGGTCTCTTCAGTATTCCCTTCATAGTCCCTACAGAAAGAAAATCTAAGCCTGGATGAATAACAGACTTGTCCGAGGCAATGCAGAGTCATTGTCAGAGGTAGGCTGAATGACAAAAGTACCTGATGATTAATCCTAGGGTCGGACCTGGAGAGCACCTTGTTACTTATTCAAGTGCACACCAAGAGCTTCCAGCTCAGCTGAAAAGTCAGCATCTGGGGGGGATTTCATATAAATTTCATCAACTGGAAGTAAATCTTCATCCTCTTCTGTATGAAGGGCTCCTGTTATTACATACTTCAGTGGAAGATAAAAGCCAGTTCACTGTAGTTGTGAAGCTCATAAGTACTCACCTAGCCTTTTACCTGAATTTGACTTTTTCTGAAGCCGATGCTAGAGGCCTGTACCAGAAATCAGCAGAGACCCAGAATGACTCAGGCATTTGAATGGAGATGTTAACAGCAGTTGATGGTTACGGTCAAAGGGAGAATTTTGTTAATTTATTAGTAAGTGAGTATTTGTATTTCATTTAACAAAAGCACATTAAGCAGTATTTGCAAATCTTTGAAACAAAAGGTATAACCTGCTTGTTCCTTACTGTGCAGAGTTTGTAAGCTGCTGCTCTTGTCATACCTAAATGAAATGAAATTTCAGGCAGTAAGGCCTACATCATGCTCTGTCATAAACTTCCAGGTGAATATTTAAGTGTCTCCATCTTAGCACACTTGTTATCATGTTTGTTGGCATTCATACAGAGGTGGTATGTCTGCTTTTCCACACAAATGTTTGTTCCGTTTGCCTTTCACCAACAGAATGTAAACATAACGGTGACAATATGAAGGTACTTAGAAAGTAAAGAAATATGCTCTTATAAGACTAGAACAAGTTTAAGTGGACCCAAACCAACATCTCCATGTGAAAAAGTATCTAGCCTCAATTAACATCTCACTGAATGCGTGTTTTTACACTGCTTTGTGTAACAGGACTTACAGGACCTCCCTTGCAAAATGATACCTCTACATAGTGGAGAGCTTGTTTGCAGTATGGTCACAGTGTTCTGGGTAACTGTCACCAGCTGAAGTGTTTCACCAGTAAATTCAGTGCATTAATGATGTCGCAAAGGATCGGGATACAAACTAAAACCTGTCATAATTTGGGTGTTGAAGCAGAGGTTACAATTTCAAGTTTTTTCATCTTCTATTCTGTCACTTACCTTTTTTTCACTAGCCAGACAGTATAATTGTCAGGTTGTTTCACATTTTCAGAGTGCTGCTGATAAATGCTCTGGCAAAACAGCCTCCCAAGCAGTGGAAAATCTTTAGCTTGATGACCAGCGTAGAGGTGGAGGATGAAAGTAAAATCAGGCAGCCGGCTGTTATGCTGGAGTGGCTTCACACCATGCAAATGCTTAGAGACTTGGTCAGCCACCACTGGGCTGGTAGGTGAGAAGAGCCACACTAACTTGGGAGGATCAGAAAGGACAGCAGAATGTAAGGTGTAGATGCCACTTCTCTGGAAATCTGCACAAATGTGACCCCCAAAGCACAAATGTTAGCCAGCAACATGAGAGTTTTGTCACTGTAGACACCTGGAAGCTCTCCTTTCCCCAGCTGTGTGGAGGACAACAGAGAGATGGTGAACTAGTCCTTTGGGGCTATTGTCATTGATAGCAAGTGGAGATTATTAACAAAGAAGAATTCAGCTTTGAATTCTCTCAGAATTGAGTAGGTGAGATCTTTTGACAAGACCCACATGCCTATTGTATCTCATTCTCCCCCACCCCCATCCAGCCCTCATCATCTTCAGAAGAGGTCCTACAAATTGTGGTCAATCCCCCTGGCAGCCTCTTGCTTTACTGCAGAGTAGCCAAACTCTCAACTGAAACCACTATCAATTTTACCCTCAAGGCATCTGGACTAAATTCTACTTCTCTGGCTTATGAAACCACTTTCTAGAGAAAATTCTTTAGTCCAAGTAGCTGTAAAAATTACTCCAGTGGAGGTATGATAAGAAGGATGGAGGTTTCTGAGGAAGTGTGCATTATAAATGTTGCTGTGTTATGCACTTTGTATGTGAAAATAAGGGAGAGCATTTTAGTGAAGGCTGGGGAACACAGCCAGAAAAGACTTTCAAGTTATTTGGACTTTTTTGATAGACAAGATGCCTGCCTGTACTAAAATTTCCTGTTCATCAGGGATCCAGGGTTGCAGAACAGGATTGTGGGGCAGGAAGCTATGTTACCCAGTGAACAACAATAATTTAAATAAGTCCCATGATGTAAAAGGCTTATGCATTTATGAATTTATATTATTAGGATTATTATGCTATTAGGGAGAATTGTGCCCAACTGAATTTCTTTTCAAGAGAGCAACTTTCAGGTGATGCAAGCCCATTATTGATCTGACAATACCAAAGGAGAGTACAGGGCAGGCTTTAGCTAGAAAATTGAATGTGAACACAAAGCGGCTGTGTTCTTTGGAGATCTTGTCTGCCTCGGCACCATGTCTGGTACCCTTTGCCACAAGGCCTCTTCTTTGCATAGTGGTTGAAACACTTTTATGACAGCTCCTTGACATGTCCTGAGGCTTCCTCTGCCTAAATGGTGGCATGAATTCTTTCGTCTGTTTTAGGGTGTTTCTCTCCCTCCCTGTTTTCTCCTGTCAGGCCTCCATGTTGAGTAAGAATCCCACTTCATAGGCTCGGTGCAAATGGTGCAGAAATAACCACTACACAAAGTGCTGGGGTTAAAGAAGGGCATTCTTCTAACCTGCCCCCCATCTGATTTGTTTAGATTGTTTTCCCAAATAAATAAATGCATAAAACAGGGAGTGTGTACGTACCTGGATTTGCTTGCACAATTTCAAAAAAATTACGTAGAAGGATAGACCTCTTTAAGACATTGAACTCCTATGTGTGTTGGGACAGTCGGCAGTCAGGTAATGGAAGTTGTGTCCCGATGGAGGGAAAAGGTGCAGTGTGAGCTCACCCCTTACCAGACTGTGGGAATCTTCATAGGCATGGGTTATTACAAACTTTCCATCCATGTGAAAAGCTTTCTTCAGAGGTCACACCAGAAAACTGAGGCACAAGGCAAGCAGGCTTCATCGGCTCAGCCACTAACGGTCCTTTTTTCCCCCCAGGAAGCTCTGAGAGAAGGGAAAATCCCAAAGGGCAGCATAGGAATTGTACATTCAACTCTAAAGGCTTCTCTTGTATATGCAGTATATTAACATGAGGCACAGAAGTGGCCTGTTTAGAGATGCGCAGAACCACTAGGAAGATTTGCAGTGATCCTGTCTGGGGAAGCATCCCTTGAGCTGTCAGAAAAATGGTTGGGAAGCGCTACCTGTCCAGGCAGCTCCATAATGACACTAGCATGTCCCATAGTCTGATGTTCTTGTTGTCTAGGTTTTATTTACAGATTGACAGGCACTGAGTATGTGAGATAATAAATTTAATATCATGGTGGTACAACAACCAAGTATTAATGGAATTTATCATACATGGAACTGCAAGTGTCTTATAGGATCTAGGCAATTTAAAATGTCTGAAAGATTATGATCTTAAGTGAGCTATATATCTCACTTAACAAGCCTAAGCATCTAGTAAAAGCTCATAGCTATAATCAAATTGTGGGCTCAGTTGATCATTCCAGCTTGTCTTGTTTTTTTTTGTTTGTTTGTTTTCCTTTTTACGCTACAGCTGATTATCTCCTGTTTTCCGTAACTTGCTTGTCTCCTGAATTTCCAGTTCTCTACATGACCTTTGTCTTCCTTCAGAAGAGCTGCATGTAGTAAGAGGTAGAAATGGGATGTTACAAGACAGAGAATGTTGGTAATGTGGAGGAGATGTATATGCATAGTTTAATCTTTGGATATGAGATTGGTATTTTAGCAAGAAGAAAAAAAGCCTCTTTTGGTCACTGAGTAGTGAGATTGGATAACATTTTGAAATGCTCTCAGAGTGGGGAAAAGCCAAGGACGGGGATGACTGGTGGAGCAAGACAGGTACCATTCCTGACTCCAGTACAGTAGTAAGATTCAAGTCAGTGCACCACTGATTCCTAAGTATGAAATATTTTCGAGCACAAAAGGAACAGCACCTAACTCATAGCAGGGCTTTCCCAGCTGTGTCTCTGGATGCCAGTAGCATCTTTAGTTAACTTCAGTATAGCTGTGGCATGTCCTAGAGAACTCTTGGCTGTCCAGGAGAAGCTCCTTTTGTTTAGGATTTGGGTTGTTTCAAAAAACATTTCTAAACCTTGCTGATGAAGCATGAGTTCGCTCTGTGACTGCATTGCAGGCAAAAATTAGGTCTGTCCTTCTATAACATGCTCATATGTTTGAGATACTATCAGATGAATTGGTTTGTTTTTTTTTTTCTTTAATATGCTACAGTTAGTTGGCTTTGGAATAGTGCTGGCATGGGCTTTGGAAATGCCTTTCTGCATCTATTCTTTTTGCATTTGTAAGTCTAGAAATTGTGGTAGCTTCTGAAAAGATGAAAATTGCTGCCCTTCCCAGACAGAAAAAAAGTCAGTGTCTCCTGATGTGACCATGCAGAATCAGAAAGCACAATGGTTTTCTGAGGCTTGTGGCCTGTGAACTTCCAGTGAACTCTAAGGAAGCATTTAAACAAAACAGGAAAAGGGTCCTCAATCTTTGGAGGCATAAGCACGAGAAGAAAGTGCAAGTGGTGGTGTGGCACTTCGGGCGACATCGGACTTTTATCTTTCCTGTGTTCTCAGTTTTAGCAATTTAAAAGGTTCAGCTGTAGCCACAGACATCTTGTGGAAGTGGAGGAGCACTGGAATGAGGACGTGTGCTTTAGGTCATCTGGAACAATGTGTTCGTAACACAAGAGGCAAAGACAGATGAAAGCCAGCAAAATATGGGATAATAGTGGCAGGGCTCATATATGTCTAGGTCACTTTATACCTAAGAATTATACATCCATGTCAGTCTTATTTACATTCATCATTTTAAAACTAGTAATATTGTTTTAAAATATAATAAATCCTAGCAATACAAAATATATATGATTGATTTTTTTGTGGAAAGATAGGTCATTTTGCTGGGAGCTGCGCCCAGAATTCTCATAGGTACTTAAAACTACCCAGTTAAAAAAAAACAAAACCCACCACCTATAACCTGAATAACTCTGTTAACATGAAACTGTAGGTAGAGCAAACCTCAGTCCAGCCTAATCCTTACGCAAGTCTCAATCCAAACCTAATGCACTGTCAGGTCACCCAAATTCTTCAGAGAACAGTCTTTCAGGACTTATTTGCACACATAGTTTGAATCATTTTAACTGTGCTGAAGCAATCAGGTAAGTAAATCTCTCCATGTGTCTTTAACAAAAGAGTTTGCATGAGCATTATTTCCATGTAGCTTATTCCCATAATAGAAGGCAAGAGAGCTATAGCAATGTATAGCAGCGCAGTCTGTATCCACGCTTGGGATTTGACTAACAAACGTCATTCAGTTTAAAAAATCTGCTCCTACTGAGATAATTATACTGGCACAGGACTTCATCTTTTGCATCTTGGCCGCATGTTTTTTGTGGTTTTAAATTCTTTGTGTGCTGATGATATGCTTTCCTTGGCTTATGAGCTCATACAGAGCCTGCACCCAAAGTGCTAAAGCCAACCGACCAAACTTGGCAGCCAGACCCTTTCTTACTTTCCTGCAGCATGTACGTTCATCAGAGCTCAGGACAGCCAAACTTTTGAGCTGTACATAAAGAAAGACATACCTTCTCATAATGCTGCTTTCCTTGTAGTTTAAAAAAAACAACCTAGTTATCCTGTTTTTATGACTGGAACATAAGAGCTTGCTGTGCTACCAGTGCAAAAGGTAGCAATCTAAGCAGCGCTCCACTGGGCTGGTGACGGTTAGCTCAGGAATCCCTGAAGGGCACTGCATTGGCCCACACAGATCTGGTCATCTGCCAGGCATCGTTGTTACCCTCTTTTGGAAGGTTTTTGAGCTTTTCTGGCTGAATTCCTTCTTGTCTTCTCTACATGATCTCAGAAATACTGATGAGTCTCAGCCAGTCCTCACTAATCCTTCTTTTCTTTATAACATCAAAATACTGCAGTATAAACGGCATAGGTTGTTAGGTGAGTAAGGGAGTAGTCACATGGGTGAACACCATGCTTTCCCCAGCCTCTGCTGCTGCTGTCAAATGGGTTTGCCACCAAAAGAGGCAGCTCAGTGCTTTCTCTACCTGGCCTCCCTCTTCCAGCCTCTTCACTGCCTTCTGCCTTGTGCCACTATAAACCAGTTGGAAGAAGGACGGTGATCCAGACTGGGGAATTGGTTTGGATTAAGACTAAAATACTGTTGTCGACATTCTGACTTTTAGTCCAGCTCAGTTCCTGGCTCCCTGATCCTGCACACACACAGCCACGTGAGCAGCTGGGCTGTTGTAAAGGAGGGCATAACAGAAGGTGAGAACAAGTGGCAGTTTTTGGAGGGACTGCTTCTCTAAACAGCAACGCCTGGTTTAGTTGACAGTTTGATTTCCAGCTAGTGAGGCCAGTCCTCCGGTGCAGTGTCTATGGGCAACGGCTCATTCAGAAAAACGGCTCATTCCAGGAGACAGAGTTGGGCTGAAGCAGCCACTAGATGGGCCTCCTCCCATGAGCCGCTAGGCTGGCTGAAGCGTGTCCCATGCCCAGAGTTAGCCTTTGTAATTTTGAACACAAAAATCAGAAATGAGCTTTCATCCCCAAGTACTAACTTTCACTGGTTTATCATTTAAAAGCTGCTGGTCCAGACTACATTCAGAAAAGTTTCCAGACAATAGCTGAGATTATAATGTGTTTTACCAGAAGTTAGGCAAAAACCAACCATAAACTGGAGAAGCTCGGCTTCACTCACACATACCCTCTAGCGAACCTCTGTGAAAAGAAGTCGCATCTGGTCTTCTTGTGAATCTTGCAGTGATGAATCAGTTGTAGATGCAGCAGAGACCTGAGGAAATGGTAGCCCATCACTCTTCTCATGCGTTTCTCTCTAGCAGCCTCACCGGTGATGACCAGTTCCACGTGCTGTGGAGCACCAGGACTCTTCTTTGAGTCTCTCAAAGCCAAGAAGAAGCTGCAGTGCAGCACATGCAGGGGTTTTTCGTCTTCCCTCCTGCCTACAGGCTTGTTCCAGCAGTGCTGTGTTAACACATGATCCGACTTGGTGGTTTGACCACCTGGAGAAAGGGGAGGCCTGTCCTGATATGGAAGGCTCAGCCCTTCCTCCTGCCCATCTGCAGCAGAGTAACATCTGTCCTCTAATAAGAAAAAATAAAAATAAAATATAAAAAGCTTAAACTACAGGCAGTGAAAATCACTTCACCTTCTTCTTTCCACTCCTTGCAAAAGATCCTATCATGATTTTGCCAGGTGCTGATCAAATTGCTCTTAATCATTCATTGAGAAAATATACTTCGATAACTAATGAAGTGAATGGAGATACCTCATCTTATTCCAAAATGAACATCCATGGAATTTCACTAACTTGTGCCACATTGCACGTGTCCCTCCCTCATCTGAGCCCCTGTGGTTGTTCAAAGGGTTAGAAGACAAGGTGTGAGAGGTTCCAGCTAAACAAGGGAAACCTGCTTTGACCTGTAGCTGAAGCAAAGATGAAGAGGAAGATAGTTCTGATTGCCGGAGGGCTCAAGATCTTAATCAACCCTCACCCCTTTAATTAGCATGAAGCAGCGCATGAGTTGCAGCTTACAGCACTGGGCCACAGAAAGTCACAGGAATAGTCAACTTGCTCCTGATCAGGAATTGGGTAAACATTACCCTGGGTCTTGGTGTGGTCACAGGTTTGGCATTGCCTGAACTGGCTCTGCAATGTAAACACAGGATTGTAATTTATTTAGCAACATTCTGCAGCAAAATGCAGTACAGTGGCGCACCAGGTGAAATATCTTTCCCCCATCTGAAATTGTTCAAGGGTTAAGATTCAAAAAAGGCAGTTTAAAATGAAGGCATTTACCAACTTTCTCCTTCCTAAGATTGGATCTGGTCTCTGATACACGTCACTCAAGTTTGTCTATATTAGTGCAAAACAAATTCCTCCTTTGTAGCTCCTGTGCTTCATTTCTACAGGAGCCAAGAATGTTCAACACCTCTGAAAACCTGCTCTCCCGTATTTGGAAAGAAGTTCATAAATCTCTGTCTCTGCAGACTGGGTTTTAGATTGGTCGGAAACAGTGATATTTCTTAAAGAAAAAAACATTCAGAAAGAAATCATTTAGAAAGATGCTTCAATAATGTCATGTTTCAATACACTCATATTCTGTTCTGGTACTGCTATGAATTTTGAGCTTAACCTACTGATGAAATTTTAATAAAGTCTAAAATAAGTCCAGTGATAGCTGAAATAAAGCACTGGTATTATCAAAATGAAGTACTTCAAAACAGAAAACCCAAATCAACTTGATTCAGGATTCTTACTTAACTTTGATAGTGTTTGATAAAGTCTTGTATTTGGACCTTTTTGAGTTACAAATTTTCCTGAAGTTACCACATTTCCCCAAAATGTTTAAATATCAGTGAAACATTCTGCAGCAGGGATCATGCTGTCAAAATACATTTACTAATTACATTAATTAACAAACTGTGCAAAAATGTGTATGATTAAGATAAAAAGTGCTCCGAAAAATAAAGGTTGTAACATACCAGTGGCAAATAATTTAAGATGAAGGAGAAAAATAAACGTGTTTATTCCTCAAAGCCACCACAAATGGAGAAAAAGTACTATTATACTCTGTATAATAAGGCTCCAGGGAGACCTTAGAGCCCCTTCCAGTACCTAAAGGGGCTACAGGAAAGCTGGGGAGGGGCTCTTGATCAGGGAGCGGAGCGTCAGGATGAGGGGTAACGGTTCTAAACTGAAAGAGGGGGGATTTAGACGAGATATTAGGAAGAAATTCTTTACAGTGGGGGTGGTGAGACACTGGCCCAGGTTGCCAGTTTGTAGGTGACCCTGCTCTGGTGGGGGGTTGGACTAGATGATCTCCAGAGGTCCCTTCCAACCCTGATGATTCTGTGATTCTGTGCCCAGGGAAGCTGTGGCTGCCCCATCCCTGGAGGTGTCCAAGGCCAGGCTGGATGGGGCTTGGAGCAACCTGGTCTGGTGGGAGGTGTCCCTGCCCACGGCAGGGGGGTGGAACGTGATGGTCTTTAAGGTCCCTTCCAACCTAAACCATCCTATGGTTCTATGATTCTGTGGTATACATTTTCAAAAAACATCAGTATGAGCTGTTTGCAGGTGATTCCACTCCCCACCTACTTTCTAATGTACTCTTGATTTAGGATGACCTCACTTTCATGTAAATAACGACAGGAATGTAAAATGGTCTCTACCTACTCCCTAGGTCAACAACCTCTTTTGTATTTCTTAAAGGCTTTCCTGGCTTTCCCCCTTCTTTCCTTTGAATGGATGCTTCTACCACTTTTCCGATGCTCTGCTGAAGTTATTAAACGGCATCTGTTGTGGCACTGTTAGTCAGCAGAACTCGCGGAGCAGTTTCGACTGTGCCGGGCTCCAAGCGGGGTTCACAGAAAGCACCGTCATGGGAGCATCATCGGCATCTCGGTTCAGGACTGCAGGTACTGCCAGCGACTCTGCGAAAGGCATAATTATTATAAAAGCTGTGCTTTCCCTTCCCAAAGGGACAGAAAAAAGTTCAGGCTGGATGATGCTCATGTCAGATGAAAAGGAGAAACGAAGATAGGAAAATTATACTCGTGCTGTGAGATACCACAGCAATTCAGACAGAAAACATTCTTCCTCTGACACGACGCACAGAACGGCTGCCTCGTTGGTTAGGAATGTGCAACCCAAAAATCAGAGTGCCAGCTCATGCCTGCCTTCTGCTGCCTCCTGCGGAAA
>VZSZ01011830.1:413734-559045 GCA_013398815.1 Ibidorhyncha struthersii | reverse complement strand
GGAGCGCCGGGGCGGCCGCCGAGGCGGTTGGGGCGGGCGGCGGCCGCGGGGATGAGGATGGGGCCGGGACCGGGCCGCTCTGAGCCTCGACCGTGGCCTGCGCCGTCCCTCGGGCGTTTTGTGCACCGTGCGTAATTGCCTTCAGCCGGCTCTGCCCGCCGGGACCGGGGGGAGGCAGGGCTGCCCGGTGCCCTCCGGCCGCCCCGCTCCCTGCCCCCGGGGCCGCGGCTGAGGTCTCCTGCCCGCCGCTCACCTGGGCGGCTGCTCACGCTGCCGGGAAACTCGGTCTCCGCATGTGTGTCAGTGTGTGAGGGCCCGGCACAGCCCTGGTGTATTGCCTGGGTAAACGTCTGTCTGCCGCTTCCCCAGCGGTCTCTAGTATTCCGGGTGAAATACTCTCATTTGGGCTCTCTACGCACCTTGCT
Organism: Ibidorhyncha struthersii; assembly: GCA_013398815.1. NCBI lineage: Eukaryota > Metazoa > Chordata > Aves > Charadriiformes > Charadriidae > Ibidorhyncha > Ibidorhyncha struthersii. The sequence goes on along the minus strand of VZSZ01011830.1, from coordinate 558,620 downwards.
AAGATTTGGAGCTGAAGCCGAGTTGCTATTAGGAAGAGTCAAATAGCTGGGAATAACTTTCCTTTGTGTCGTGCAAAACCATGTAAAATTAGGGTATATGAACCCCAGAGTGAGCTTGTGTTCACCTGAGACGTGAATGGGAGGTCTGAAGGTAATATAACTCCATGTATTTTCCACACTCCTAGAGGTAAAGGTTAGTTCGATAAGCTGTAATTAGACTGTATCTGAATTGCTTAGAGGATAATATATGCAGTATATTACACAATTTTATTATTTAATTGTAAATGTAAACTCCATGTGGGTCCAAGGTCTTGTGACACATGCATTTCAGCTTCTGATATCAAATACCAGCTTTTTCTTATTTGTTTCATTCTAATAGTAAGTTTATAACAAGTATATGAAATTAATTTTGATAATTGAAAATCTTCTAAATAACCCATGTTGTGGTTTCTGTGAAGTCTGTTCAAACTTTGCAGAATGTATTTGAAGGCTCATAAAATGCACTTTATTAAAGCATGTCATGCTAAAACCACCAATCCTTGTGAGATTTCTGTTGGCAGCACTTGCTCCTTTCTGTAAAGATGAACAAGGCAGAAGAAACAAAATTATTTCAAGAACCTAACATAAGCTTTTACATCAGCTTGTATTCTTGGCATTCTGTATCTTCTCTGTCAAACTTCAGCGAAATTTACCAGAGTTCTTGAAAGTATAGAAAAGGCCAGGGGTTCTGGTTTAATGTCTTTTTAAATTTCATGTGCTTCTCCAAACAAAATACTTTGGGATAAATAATGCTAAGCTTTGACCTCACCTAAGAGGTTTTCGGGTAGTTTTTCTGACACTCAAAAATATGCTTCTAACTCTAACAAGCATAAGAAAAATGTCATTTTTAGGGCCTTGAGGTTTGGTGTAGGTTGCTTTTCATGCCCAGAAACTAAGGGGAATCTCAGAAAATACATAGAAAGGTTTTTGCAGTAATTTGTCTTTCATTCTTGGTATTATGTGCTGTACTTGTTTAGGAATCTCCAAAACTGACTTTCTGACCTCCGCTGGCCTTGTTTCTCTTCTTGACTAGATTCTTTGCTTAATTTTTCTCTGCTTCAGAAATTCCGTACACTTGTGTTACATAACATGGATCTACAATTTCTTTGTATACTGTACAAATTTATTAATAGTTTTAGGTCCTTGGAGTGCTGTGAAAATTGACCCCAAAGAGTCTCTCTTGTTATACTTTACTAATTTCTTGATGAAAATTAGCCTATCGCATTCTGTACAGGCTAAGCTCACTTTGAATAGCATTTACAGACATTGGATAGATATGTCTGTTCAGTCATGATTTGATATATTTAAAAGCATTTAATATTAGCCTTTCTGTAGGAGGGGAGTTAAGTGTTTGATTTAAAGATCAGTACAGTCACTGGAGCAAGTGGTGCTGATAATCTTGGTTGCTCAGTTTTCCTTCCCAGTAACTTCCATTGACACTAGTGGGAGGCTGAATTCGTTTAGGTAAAGATTTCAAGTATTTTATACATCATATCTACTTCATTACTTGTGTGTTTGTAAGCTTTTATTGCTGTAGAAAAAGCGATGCCAAGCTCAACGCGTACATCTTAACAGAAATATTGTGTACGCTAGGAAGTAAGGCAAGCGTAGTCATTCCTATACAGTGATTCATGCGTTAGAGTGGACTATGTGTCTGTCTGTCTACTCTATGTACTTTATGGTGACTGTTACTTGGAATGTATTTGCCTGTTGCCTAGGGATATACTTTCTGGATGACTACAAAGTTCAGTTTTGTTTGTACGAGTTCGCAATGAAGCAGTTATATAATCCACGAAAGTAAGAGAAGCCTCCTAATGAACTCCTGAAACATGCTGGGTTTAAATCAGGGGCATTGTTAGGATGAGAAAAATCTGCCAGTGCAGCCACTTCTAGTGCAAAACACTGCTGTCCTAAAGGGATCGTGGACAGACATTTCAAAATCTGTTTGAACCATCCTCTGAGAGATAGTCTAAGTGCTGAATTGCTTTCTTAAGAGTGGTTCCATATATTTTTTTTTTCCAGCAGCACTCCTAAGCTGAAATGTTCTTATATTGTCCTAGCTGAAATGAGACACGAGCGAGTGTGAGTGGACCAGCAATTAAGGTGCAGCTTTGGGGCATAGGCAACCCTGCCTTCAGGTTTCTGCTCCACAAAGACTGGGCAAGTCCATTAAATACTTTCCTCGTGTTTGTGTCTTTAAAGTGCAACTTAGGCTGCTGGGTTTTCAGTAGGTTTCCCTCTTAAATTTTGGCATCTGAATTTTTCCAGTTTTGTTACTGGACAAGTTACAGGCACCTGCCTTCTTTTCTTAAGTTTTCGTTTGGTTATGTAAAGTTCTGGTAACGTGTGACTGAACAGTGTTTTGGGGCTCTTGCCTAAGGTTTGTACCCACAAGGTAATCTTCCTTCTATCAGTGGCCTTTGAGCTCACCTGCACTTTTGGTCCTCAGTGTGGCACACTAGATACATCCTACCTGAGCTGTATTCTTTGTAGAGCATGACAGCCTTGGCTGTGCCTTCCAGGTGTAGCCCAAGGAGATGAAAGCAGTGCCTGTGCTGATACCTACCTCCATGTTTATAGCCCCAACCAGCGGTTCCCAAATTGTTGGGTTACAGCCCACTGCAGCCCTTAATGCTTCTACATCTCTTTCAGACTTCTGAGTGGTGGGGTGAGCAAAAAGGCAGTGTGGTTTCATGGGCCTGTTGCAGAGGATCAGTGGTCCCTTGAGAGCTGACCCCTGGGAGGACAGAGCACTTGCCTGGCAAGTGGGAAACCTGGTTTCCAGCCTGCAGATGGTGTCTCCTCCCAGGGGAGACTGAACCTGAAGATGGGCCAGGCTCGCTTTGATGCCGTGGCTGAACCTGCCACTGTGTGTGGAGAGGAATGTGAGCTCCCTCCCCAGCACCAGGGTAACCATCCTCTGCCGTGTCTGTAGCACTGTGGCAGGGGCATTTCTTTAGGAGCAGGTGTGTCCTCGGCTCTGGTGTCTGCTTCCCACAGCAGTTTTCAGTTCCACCTAACAACTCCTTTCTATGTAAGCTGTTGGTGGAGTAAGACTTTTATGTTCCTTTCTGTGCATTGGTACAGTTTTAGTGGAGAGAAGAGTGCCTCTGTGTCAGCCTTGCTGAGAAGAGGGCGTTCCTGTTTGAGTTGTGATGTGGGATTGAGCACTTTGGTGTGGAACAGGGCATTTGGTACAGGCTTATCTCCTCAGTGAATTTATTAGTCAGGAGGCAATTTAAGAAACTACTACTGCCAAGTTGTCCTGTGCTTCTGAGTGAAGCTGCTAGGTCACCGTGCTTTGTGTTGAACTGGGTATTATCTGCATGCGAGCATATATGCTGCAGCTGCAAGTCCCTGAGCAGGGCCTCTTGCAGGACTGCAGCGTGAAAATGTCTGGTTTCTGCATCTCAAGTAGTCTTTCCTGTGAGTCCTTATGTTCGGCTCTACCAAGGTGACGGCACAGTCTCAGAGCCTTAGTTAGCTGTCTATGGGCAAAGCATAGAGTATCTATAGGCTGCTCTAGCCAGCCACTAAACACCACACAGCTGCTCACTCACTCCCCCCGGTGCGGTGGGAGAGGGAATTGGAAGGGTAAAAGTGTGAAAATGCATGGGTTGAGGTAAAGACAGTTTAACAGGTAAAGCAAAAGCCATGCATACAATGAAAACTAAACAAGGAATTCATTCACCACTTCCCATGGGCAGGTGTTCAGCTATCTCCAGGAAAGCAGGGCTCCATCATGTGTAACGGTTACTTGAGAAGACAAATGCTGTAACTCCAAACATCCCCCCTTCCTCCTTCTTCCCCCAGCTTTATATGCTGACATGATGTCATATGGTATGGAATATCCCTTTGGTCAGCTGGGGTCAGCTGTCCCGGCTGTGTCCGCTCCCAACTTCTCATGCATCCCCAGCCCTCTCACTGGTGGCATGGTGTGAGGAGCAAAAAAGGCTTTGCCTCTGTGTAAGCACTACTCAGCAATAATGAAAACATTCCTGTGTTATCAACTCTGTTTTATGCACAAATCCAAAACATAGCCCCATACTACAAAGAACATACTACAAAGAAAATGAACTCTTTCCCAGCCAAAACCAGCGCACCTGCTAAAAAGTAAGACAAGGTTTCTAGGGACTCCTAACTGAGAATTTAGGAGCCGGTGATGTAAGTGTGTAGTTCTGATGTTTTCATGTGTCCCTGCCACCGCTGAAAGGATCAGTTCCTCCTCCTCCTAGCTGCTTGGTCTCGTCCTCTGTCTCAAGCTGGGTTTAGTGGTTATGGAGTTGGCAAAGACTCTCAATACAATCAGTTCCCTGCTCATCACATTGACCTTGGAACGGTTGTCACTGTGCAGGTGCACAAGCACTAATACAGGGTTAGAGAAATGGAGACGCGCCATTCCGTTACAGGGATGGCAGAGCTGTGGTGTGAACTGCAAATGATGGTAAACACTTTTGGATACTCATATTATCTTTTTGTAAAATATGCATAGAGGTACTGCCAGGTCTCTATGCACATTGTGAATAACAAGACTTCTGTTCATGCCGTACGAGGAGTGGTGGTACAGCAAAATGCATGTATCTGTTCAGAAAATGAGTTGTTTGGCACCAGTTCAGAGTAGTGAGGTGCAGCCACTTACAAATGGCTGTTTGCTCTATAAAAGCCTCCATTTCCTTGGTAGTTGTTCTGCATGTCATTGTTAATATAGTATTTTCTGGGAGCCACGGACGTGCAAGACAGTAAGGTTATGGCAACATGAATAAGTTACAGTGGTATGAGGTGAAGTGAAATATGCTTCATCCAAGAGGAGGTAATTTAAAGTAATCCGGTTCTGAATGATAAGCTACTTCTCAGTTATTTTGGGCAAAAGCATTCACATGTGCAACTTATAAGTTTGCATGGTAATGTGGTAGCTTTTCTGTGTAGCTATATACATGATGAGTCAGAATTTCTTCTTTATAGCATGTAGAAAATGAGCAGCAAAGGAGTTGAAGAGTTGCATGAAGATGTGATCCATGTCATGATAAATCCTGTAGTTTGAGAGACAGAACTGTGTTTGTACATCTTAACGTCCAGAATATTTATGGTCAGATGTTTTTTGTGCTGTGTGGTTTGGTTTTTTGTTGTTTTTTTTTNTTTTTTTTTTTTTTTTTTTTTTTTTTTTTCTTCATAAAAGCAGGGTGAGCATCTGGGAGGAAAAAGTTCTCAGGAAATTACAGAAATTCTGAGAAATTCAAATTCTACCCAGAAAAGAAGAAGATGGAAGTGAGGTAATTAAGAATGCCTTCTAATAAGGCCCAGTTGTGTTGATTTTTAGTGACAAAGCTGAATTGTCATCTTTCCTCTTTGGGAGATCATCCATGACACACTGATAGCGTTCATTGACACGCAGGAAGCTAAGGCTTCTTGGTCTGGTTTGGATTCCCAGGTGCTACCCACTGCTGAAGGCTGTTCTGAAACTTGAGACCATGTTCTTGAATTGCTGCCTGCATCAGTTCAGCAGGCTTTAGGTTTTGTGCAAGGGATGTATTTTTCTTTGGGTATGTAGCTCCTGTTAGAGCATACATCACCTGCGCTGAAGACCATTTGGGTATGACAGGTCACTGTGGTGGGTTTGTTTGTTTGTGGGTTTGTTTTTTTTTCTATTTTTATTGAGTTATGATGAAGCTATTTTGATGCTGATACCAGATCAATCTGCTGAACATAGCAACCAATGATTTTTTCCTACCAAAATATTAGCATACCTAATTTAGATTTCTGTGTGACTCAAACTTGGGTGTTTTTTTTTTTTTCTTTAAGCTAAATTGATTCTTCAACTTCTGCCCATTTCATTTCTGTGATTGATAGTTAAGCCTTCTTTTAGTACATTTGAGAAGTTACTCTGTTTAGTAAATCTACCATAAAATGGTAAACACTGTTGTCAGTGCTGTAGATCTCTCTTTTTCTCTTCTAAACTTTATTTGTGGTCCCTTGTGTGCCATGGCCTGTGCACAAGAACCTAAACGTGAGTTTTAAGATAGATTTAATAATCATGCTGGTTTGAGGGTATTAAATTAATCTGTTTCTTTATATAGCAGGCCATGAAGTATATTGTATATTTTTTCCAGGAGGAACTCAGGGGATTTTCTTTAACCCTAATTCCTCACAAAAAAACCCTAAATACTACTTTTGTTAAATGTCTGGCTTGTGCCAGTTAGCTTTTACAGCCTTAAAAGCCCTAAAAATAAAATGTACGTCTGTTAATCAATAGGTCCCATTGTTGCTTGTGTTAGTCTGAAATATTATATCATGAGAAGTTACCAGGGGCCGGATGGGTGGGTAAGTTTCTTAGACATCAGCTCTAACAAAGACTTACAACTGGCCTACTAGTAGAAATTATACGAAGCTGTGAAAGAGTGTTGAAGGTAGTAGGAAAAAAACCCTATGTATTTCTTGGAGAAAAAGTTCACTGTATTTCTGGGTTCCTGCTGCTTCTTCCAGTAATCTGCAGAGAAGACTTTACTTCGCAGAAGAACTGGATATATGGGAATTTTCTTAATCTCTGAGAGCGCTTATTGGTAGGCAGCCTTCTCACAAAAAGCTTTCTGCGTTATGCTTGCAGAACCATTTCATGGGAACACGGAGCACAGCCGCTCTGCAACAGAAGTGACTGTAACAATCAGCCTTTCATAGCGACTCTGTTTCATGATCTAGCAATCATTTACCTCAGCTTCAGGAAGTTTGTGTCCTCCTTATGGTACATCCCTTTACCGCAAACTGTTTGAACTGATATGCAGCAAGGAACAATAATAAGCTTGGTCAGGTGGCAGCTCTTCAGAGAGAGATCTGCATTCTTTTGCAGATCGCAGGCTGAATACAAATTGACAGTATTGCCAAAAAGAAAAAAAAAGCGAATGTCATCTTGGGGTATGTAAGTTGGAACGCAGCCTGCAAGGCACATGAAGTAATGCCTCCGTTCTGCACAGCATTGATAAGGCTGCTGCTGCAGCAGCCTCACCTACTGCCTTTGGTTTGGGGCACGGCATTTCAAGGAAAAGGCAGATCAGCTGGAAAGTGCCCAAAAGAGAGCAGTGAGAAGGATCGGGGTCTTGAAAATACTGTGTATTGTACTGTGTTGTTCAGCATAAAGAAGAGGAGGCTGGAGATGGATCTTCGGACACTCTAAAAAGCTGTTGGGGGCGGGGCGGGGGGGGGGGGGGGGGANGTTGTAGGCAGAACAAAAAGTAGCGGGCTTCGGTTATGCCGAGAAGATGGGATGATACGTAAGTGGAAAAGATACTGTGATTGTCTAGGTAGACAGTGGAATTCATTGCTTGAGACTTCTAAGACTGGTTTGGACAAACATGCTAGGAATGATGTGGGTCTGTGGTCCCGTTTCAAGATCGAGATGTTGACCTCTCCTGAGGTCACTGTTGTCCCCGGTTTGGCGTAATCTGTAGTAGCACAGGAGGTGCCTGAGAAGCAGTTCTTTGTGAACATTAAGTAGTTTGAAGTCCCTTTATGAATTCAGGAGTCATGACTTGGGAAGTCTAGGCATACAGTCTAAATGTACGCAGCTTTTTGGAATATATAGGTTCAGCCTGAGAGGAGTGTTAGAGATGACGGCAAGTGTTTGCTCTGCCTTAATGTACTGCACCTGGGAAGCATTGATTGACAGTATATCTCATGATATTGGCCAGATAATGTGCTATTCATCTCAACAGTTGACACTTTTTGGTGCGGTGATGTTCTTGAACATTTTCCAAGGAAATAAGGAAGCAGAGCATGTGAAGCACACTAAAATAAATGTGATAATAGATAAAATGAGCACCTGTGCTGGGCACATCTGTGCCATAGTGCTGTGGAACAAACCCGCTTCTGTCTGGTTGTTGTCTTTTTCTCGGTTTTGAGTTCAGTGTTCAGTCCTCGTAACAACGGTTTGTTTTGTACTGATGGAATTTAACTCCTCAGAAGGTGTTATGCCCTTTATGTGATCAATGAGGAAACTGCTGATACTTCCATACTGTCCAAAGACTACACAAATACTCAGCCACATACTTTAAGAATGGCTTTCAAAATGACTGAGTTTCATTGAGGGGGGGATGTCTTTTAGTTCTAAGTAAAATGTCCTTAGTTGTAGCTCTCTTTCCTCCCAACTGCAGTGCTTTTGCTATTTTGGCTGGGGTGTGGTTGCCACTTGTACAAATTTTGTCAAATAATTCCTGTGAATTGGGAACCAAAGCAGAAGTCTGCTCTTTGCCACAGCCGGGCTCCTACCTGTGCGGGCAGGAGGGCGTGTGCTCAGTGAGGTTACCCTCAGAGCTCCCAGGGTCTGCTCTGTAGAGTGGAGAATGTCATGTTTCTAGATCTAACACCACTTTTAGAAATGTAATTGGCACAGCTGGGCCTGGAACTTGGGAGCAGGTTCAGTTCATGTTGAGCTGTTTAATCTTCTCTCCTTGGATGCAGTTAGTGAAGATTTATACTGCGTCTCATTTTGTCTTGTCACAGACTGCTGAGTCATGCTTGCCTGGGAGAATTTGAAGTCCATCCTTCCTCTTCAAAAAACCAGGCTTATTTTCTCTCTTCACACTCCTCACACTCCTTCCTCCTTGTCAACAAGCCATCTTTGATCCTTGCCTTCTGTAATGCACTGGTTCTGCATGTTCAGTCTGGGTCCCAAGGTACTGCCTCATGAAACTGAATTCCTCATGCTGCCACTGGCAAAGGAGGAAAAATACTTGAATGAGACATACCTGTAGCAAAAGAAAAAATACAGAATCTTAGCCTGCAAGGCTGGGATGCTCCTGGCCGTCATTCTGAAGGGCCATGTTTGTCCTGTCAGACCACACCACCAGCATGCGAGTGTGTTGAGGGAATCTCTCCACCTTGAAGAGTGCTAATGGGCTAAAAATCGATGCTTGAAGAGGTCTGGTTTGAGTTGAATGTTCTGGCCAAAAGCAACATAGTTGTCCGTTTCTGAAATGGTGTGTTTTAAAGTGCTGGTGACTTTTGCTGCTTTCTGTAATTCCCCCGCCCCCCACCACGTTAGGGATGGATAAGTACATGGACTGGTGTCATGTGTTTTTTTTACAGCAGAAGGAAGTAGTTCAGAGGATCCTTTGGAAAGAAGGCCTTCGGCACTACATGTTGTAGTGCTTAGTAATGACTCTTACTGACTAACCTTGATAAAGTTATCTGCGTGTTGGGGCAACTGGTTAATAGCTGATAGAACAAGTGATGTCTGGGGTGATTAATGACGCTGGAAGGAAATGATATCATAAAGGTCCACTTGTGACATGCCACGCCTGCCCCATTGGCAGCCACAGCGCTGCAGTCCTTTCTCCCCGCTGCCCCGAAATGACGTTTGTGGTTAGAAGAATGGGTGTAATGACTAGGTTTATTCCTTCTCTTGTTAGCCTGCTTTCACTACAAGGATGGAAAGTGTCATAATTTGTATAGGCGGGCTACAAAACACTGCCTGTTTCAGCAATGTGCTATGTTTTAGTGAGTCCAGCAGTGACCATTTAAAACCCGATGGGGCATGTTATTTCTTGTGTGTGTTTCAATGAGAATCTTGATTATTTCCCTGTAGTTAAAAAACAAACCACAGAGATGAATGTAAATACTGATAACTGTTGCTCTTTAGCTCTGTCTGCGTGTCATAACAGCTCTGTATAGATGCTTCTTCAGGAACATGCTGTTCGGTTCTATTACAAAAAACTCATCTCGGTGCAGGAGGCTTTACAGGCTGAGGATCCAGTGCTCTCTGCCTGCTGTCACTGGAGTCTGGTACTGGTGCAGCCCAAATGAGCTCTGCCTGCTGCTGTTGGAAGGGCGAGAGGGTAGCACGGGGTAATGGTGAGGTTACTCCCGCACAAGGTTATCAGTGCATTTTGGTTTGGAGCAGAGGCCCTAACTGCTGGGAGGTGTTTCGGTTGACAACCCAGCTGAAGAGCATGAGGCCAGCCAAATAGACCTGAACCCGGCCAGCCAGGGCCTGAATGATGGTTGTAGCAGGTGCTTAGAGAAAGGATGAGGCACAGAGCAAATGTGCTCACCTTCCCCTTGGGAGACCCTCCTGCCTTCTCTCAGTCACTGGTTTACAGACTGCAGTGGCAGCAGTAGCGGCCATGGTACCACAGTTAATAGCCACAGATGGATCTGCTCCACATAAACCTTTTAATGCATTTTTGAACTCACTTTCGTTCCTGATATCACAGGAACGTACGGAGGCTGTTAGTGCATGTTGGCTATTCTGTAGTTTTGTGAGTAAAATATGAGCAAGTATAAAGTTGCTTCTGCTGTTTTGTGTTTTTTTTTTTTGTGTTTTTTTTTTTTTGTGTTTTTTTTTTTTTTAAAGCTGTTAAGGAACAGGCATTACTTATTTTTAAGTGTATTTATACATGTTCATTTTACTAAAACACCCTGGCTCTTGACCAGTGAAAGAAAAATCATTTCAGTCAAGATGTCATAAGTTCAGAAGTCAGTTCTTCCCCAAAGAGAAAAGACTTTCCTGCTAAAAATAAAGAAGCTTGCAAAAGAGAGAAGAGGAGGAGCTAAAAGCTGAGTGCAGCTTAGGAACCACCTTCTAGCTTCATCTAGTGCATGCTAATCTGTGTCTGACAACCAACAGCGGAGGGTTTTGTGCAACCTAAAAACTACTTGTAATTGAAGAGAGTCCAGATCCACATTTGCGGCCTGACCAGGTTAAGTGGTAACACAGCAGAGGAGCACTCTCCAAAGTGAAGTACAGTGTGAGTACTGCAGTAGTGACAGAAGTTCTGTCTCTATAGCGTTTATGTCAAATGTACAGTTCATTTCCAAATAAAATCTGCACTTGTCTTTTGTCTGATACTGAAAGAATTGAATTTTTCTGGTCTTTCTGTTGGTTTTCAGTTAACGTTGCCCTTCTGTAGTTAAGTATGGCTGTAAGAGTTGCTTCAACTTGGAGTTCCTTCACACTGTTGTCTAAAATGCTTTTTCTTTGCCAGTCAGTCTTTAAGCACAGACTTGCATGCACTCATATCAGCCTCATGGTTTTAGAGTTTCTATGCTGTCTGGCACAGGTGCGTGCCGATAATGTGTCGACTTAGGATGTTTCCATCACGTGTGGCTTTAACATTAGTCTCCTGTGAGATAGTCTGGGTAAACCACATTATCAGAGACTCTTTACAAGGCCCCCTGGTATGAGAGAGCTGTATGTGAAGCTGGGCATTTAGATAAGCCTGCTAGTTGGGGAGGTGGGAAGAGGAGGATAGAGGGAGCTTGTTCCGAGGTTGCCTGTGGTGCTGCTCTTGTTTTGCCGACAAAGAGGGAGTTTAATTCACTGGAGCCGTCAATCTGGTAGTTTTCAAGCACTGAAAGAAAACTCCTGTAAAAGTATGCATAAGCGTATGTGAGGGAGGAAAGGGAAAAAAAAAAAAAAACTAAGCAAGTCTACTATTTTGATGAAAGGCTGATGGCAAAAAAACCCAACCAGTACTTGTAGCTGCTGACCTGCACCCTGTATCTGGCAGAAAAGGGGAAAGCAGAAGAGTAAAAGGGGAGAAGTATTGTTGCCAGCATATTGGGTCAGAGCAGCGTGTGCTTTGCAAAGAGGACATGATGATAAAATTGAGCAGCACCCTTTGTCACTCAGTAGAAGTTTTCTTTTTCAAAACTGCCACCTTTTAAAGCTGGTTTAATCTATGGAGAGAAAATGGTTTGTGCTACACCTTTAGCTGTTCCTGGTTGCATGGACTGCAAGTGGGATCTGGGGCTATAGGAGGACAAGAGATCTGTTAGCAGGTGGACAAGTGCTGGATGGGGTTATATTTTGGCTTTGGGGCTTGACATTTTGGTGTAACCTTTCCTTCTGTCTCAGGGATTCTATCCAGGCTTGAGTGAATTTTGAAGAGAGTAGGGGGTTTTGACCTTTTTCCTGGCCTTTATAGAACAAAAATTTTAGCATGCTTTGAGGAATAGAAAGTACAGGCTTGCTGCTAGATAGGGGGTTGAAGCTCCATTTTCTTTTTCTTTCTCTTTCCGATACTATTTTAGGCACTCAGTTCTCAGCATCTGGGAGAACTCGTGCTTTGAATTTTGTTTTATTCACAATTCAGTAAAGTGAAAAATCTTTAGTCATAGGCATCCCCACATTTAAATTGCTTTTGTTTGGGGCTAACTTTGTTTCAAGAACTGTCTAGCTAGTTTTTCTTCCAATTCTTTTGTTAGTGCAATGTGATTGTAGCTTTACTCTGTGTGTGCTATAGGGCATTGATCTTCATCACTGTTGCCTACTAGTGATGGATTGCCTGTTCTCAAATAGCATTGCATCTCAAGGTAGATCTTTCTTGTGGATCAGAACTTGCTTTTTTGCAGTAAAACCAGTGGATCTTTCTGTGATTTAAATGTCATTTAAAGCCTCTCTTGACTCTTTTCCTTCAAGTATGTAACAGTTTATCACTGGTTCTCAGCATTGTGATCAAACCACATGGACCTTTAGCGTGTGTGCTCGTGTCTCCCCGAGAAGGCTCTGCAGAGGAGAGACGACTTTACTTGAGTGATGCTGGTCAGCTGTTAAGTTTTAATTGTGATTGTTTCTAAGAGACTGGTGGGATGCAAGTGCTCACTTGAGTCAACTAGGAGTCTGACATTTGGAGTCCAAAATGATGCGGGAAGGAGCCAGAAGCGATTGAATGAGAAAGGCATAGGGTTGTTGGGGAGCTTTGTCTTTTTTCTCTAAGTAAAATAAAGTCAGGTGCATAGCACAGGATTATGGTTGCAGCAGACTGTCACTTCCACGTGTACTGTGCCAACCACCAGCTTTCTTAGTAAAACTTTTTTCTCATTTTCATGCTACTGTGTTAAGCAGTTTCCTGATCAGCACAGTGCTGCATCTTGGCTCACAATAGGTATTGTTTGAGTGGGGGTTGTCACAATATTTTTGTGGTGTGCTGTGATTTCTTGTTTGTCTTGAATAATCTATTAAAATGTAGTGCTTAATCCCATTCCTTTTTGGCAGGTTTTCTTCTAGTATTGTTGCAGTGGTAATGAAACTGTAGCTCTAATTGCAAGAGATCACTGAAGAAAAACAGTATTTTGGGATGTTTCTTTTGTGTCTTTGGCTATAGAACAGAGAGAACAGCCACACTAGAGGCAGAGTAGGATGGACCTTCAGTCTGACGTGCTGTGGCTGTTCACAGTTCACAAATAACTTCCCTGATTTTCCCTTGTTCCTAGTTTCTCCTGTTTGCCATTGTGAAAAAGGTCTGTAGAACCAGACAGGAGAACTTTCTTCAAACAGGAAAGTGTGTTTCTGAAACCACAGAAGGCGGGTAGAGCATTTACTGCAGCGAACGTGTATTTGTAAAGTTACTTTTGTTTGTTTGTTTGTCAGCTTTGGTACCAGTAGACTGTGGAAAAGCGTGTTTCCTCCCCAGCCCCTACCCCAAATTACACTAACTGCAATTAGGAGACCTTAATTAAAATGCTTGGTTTGTAGCTTGGGCAAAGAATTTGAAAACAGAGTCATTTATTCTAAGGCAGCTTTACCACAGATTTCTTCTTGGGCAAAACTGTTTCCTGATGTGTAAGATCAAGATCTCTAAATCTGGTCTGTAGATGAATTAGATGGGGGTGAAGTTCTTTGTACTAGTGCTTATTGTTAAAATAGTCATTGTTGCATATGAATTAGGCTGATATTCTCAAAAGCTCCTACTGGCTGAGGTGCTGAGTTTTCTTGACCTTGGTGAGAGCAGAGCACCTTTGCAGACCTTGGCCAATCCAGCTGCCCCTGAAGCTGTTGGAAATCTCTGTAGTTTGGATTCCTTGGGAACTGTATTTACCTGGTGTCCAGATTTAACTTTTTTTTTTTTTTTTAATGGATGGAAATTGAATTTGTTCACAGTGGCACGAGTTTGGTGGCAAACCTGGGATCAACACATGGACCTCTTGCTGGTTTGTTCTTGCTTTGTTGCACTGTAACTACTGAGAGCAGGCACTTAGAAGATGTAATGGCTTGATAACAATGATTGATGGCCAAGAATCAAAAGTGTGGTAGGTAGTAATTAAAACATGCAACCATGATGCCATTGAAAGTGCTCTGAATGCCTACTACTTGGCCCAGAGAAGTATCCGGTAGCATAATTTGAAGTGTTTTTGTAGGACCAAGTATAGTATTTGAGTTTCCTGTTACTTGTTAGTGCTGCTGCCACCTTTTCTTATGTTGACTGATACGTGGGTGTGAAAGCTCCCTGTAAGAATAGATTTTTAGCATAGTTGCTGCTGCTGGTTGTGAAACCTGAAACACAAAATGTTTGTTTCTGGAAAATGCCCATGGTCCGTATAAAATCTCCCTGTTCCCTCTTCCATTAAATCAAAGTAGATTGCCAGTTGTTTGGGACTGATCCAGGCAGAATGGAGGAGCCTAGCCTCCTTCCTACAGTAAAGGAAGGCTTGTGCTGCAGAATGGTTTTGGTTAAATATTTTTCAGTCTTTAAAACACTAATGTCTGGAGTGGTTATTTTCAGCAGCCACTTTGGCTTTGAGGGGATAATTGTTGGAGCCTTCTGTAAGAACAGGGATGAAGGGTTCTCTTCAGGGATGAAGGAGCTTGGCCTCCTTTTGATGAAATAAAAAATATTAAAGGGTTAACATGGTGGTTTTTTTTCCATTCTCTATGTCTTTGAATGTGAAAATTCTTCCCCTGGCTTTTTCCCTCCCGTCCAACACTTCAGGAAATTGAATTGTTTATTTAAAAGATCTAATGTCGACGCTGGACACCTATACCAGCTCAGGAACTCGAAGACATTCCTGCAAGGCCAGCCCCAATAAACCTGTGAGGTGGCTCTTTCCTGTTATACTGTAAATGTATAGTTTGACTGTGAGGGATTTTTGAAGCAAGCTGACCAGACAGCTTTGAAATATGAGTAAAGTTTTAGGTGTATGTAGATGATCTGCTAACAGTTGAAATGTGCTTAAATCTTGATGTCTTCCATGTATTAATTGGGGTCGGGGTTGTACAGGGAGGTTGCAAATCAAGGTATATTCTCTAATCCAAGAGAGACAATAGAGAAAAGTCTCTTGAATCAGGCATAGGCCTGGCAGCCCAAATAGGGTTGGCTTTTGGCTGTGTAGTAGGCTTCATTTGAACTTAAACAAATCAGTGAGTTTCCTGATATACTTATACCTGTCAAACGCAGAAATAACACAGACCTGTCAGAATGCTGTCATGTGGCTGAACTGACTGCAAATTGCTCATAGATCATTGGATCTCAAATAAGAGCCAAAGTGTTTATTACTTTGTCTTGCCATTTGTCATCAGTTCTTAGTTCACATCTGTCTATTCTGTCTATTATTTCAAAATTAAAAATTCAAGTTGTTAAAATTTGTTTCCTTCTCAGTGGTGATTTCCGTAAAAGAAATCATTGAACCCAGTTGTTGAGGACCCCAACGTGTCTTAACAATTTTAGCACTCTCAACTGCTGTTGTTTCTCAGACCTATTTAACTAGTAAATCTTTTCAGTTCATCATATACAGAGTAAGTGATTACTCAGCTTTTGCTGAGCTAAGATTCTTGCATTGACTTTCCTAACTTGCTCACTTTAATTTGTGGTGAAAATGAAGCTATAGTTTGAAAAGCAGAGAGGAGAAAAGGAGCCAGGAGGCTGTGTTACAATCCAGTCCAGCAGAGACAGTGACAGTGGTAAGGGTTGTTTTCTTGCTTATGTTTTTCTCTGCTTCTTGTGTGAGTGCCTGAGTTCCAAGAAAGCCCTTGTAACCCTGTAGACTGAGCAAGCAGCAGCCGTCTTTCAAGTGCACACAAAACCTGAAGAAACACAGGAAAATGAAAACTCTGGATGGTACAAATAAATTTGAGCTTGAACCTAAACCTGCTGAGGCTAATGAGAGGGCTTTTTTAGTGATAAAACAGTTTACTTAACATCGGAACTTTAGAAAAAAAAAAAAACTATTGAAAAGTATGAGGTTTTATTCTTCTTATAGTAGCTTATCTAAGATGTTTCTATGTAACTTACTCATCTAGCTGTGAACTAAAAAACAATCACTTCTCAGAAGTGATTAATTTTCTTTCACATCTGCAGGTTGTTTGCTGGGACTGGCTCTTCAGGAAGTCTTTACTCCTTTGTGTTTATTATACACAATTTTACTTGTAATAAATGTCAGAAAGACTCAAATGATTGGCTGGCTGAGGGTTGTATCAGAAGTGGGTAGCAGCTTGGTTTTGTTATGCTTGTTTAAAAATTAAAAGATCAAGTACATTCTGCAGTCCTTTTTCTAAAGGAAGCTGCTGTTCACCATTGTACCAAGAAGCTATTTTTTCCTTTCTAAATGAGGCCCTGGATCTCCTAGGAGATTTTAAGACTGCGTATTTATTTTCTGAAAAATGGAATCATTTGATGCGTCTTCTGGAAGGATGCTTGAGAAATAGCAGAATACCTCTTTCACGTGATTGGCAAGCAGCACTTCTGGTCTTCCTTTACAGGTGAGGATATAGCCCTGAACCCCTGGCCAGATCACATCCTAGCAGCGAAAGTGGAGTGTAATCTAAACACTCCCCAGTGAAAACAAGGAGGGGGCAGTTAATTTTCTTTAGATTAAGCTTAGTATTTTACGGTGGGCTGTGTTTATGTCGGTTGTCTCATCTACAGGACTGAAAACAGTGTGTCTGCAGAACATAGTGTGTTCAGTTCTTGTGCCTATGTATGTGAAAGTTTCAAGGAGTGGTGTCACAGGAGATAAAAAAATGCCCAAAATGGAATGAAGGCTTTTTAGACTTTAAGGCCCTGTACCTCCTCTCCCTTTCAAATGGAAAGCTGTGAGCCGCATCTAGGGAAGAAGAGGGATGTGTTGATCAGAGCAGGCTGCCTGCTGCACGATGCTCTGAGCTGGTGTAAGCTCCCTTCCTGATCTGAGACGAGGGTCATGCATGTAGGTGAATTGGGGTGCAGTTCCTACTCCTTCTCAAGGAAGTCTAGGTTGTTGAATTGTCCTGCTGTGACAAAGACTATTTTCTTTTTACCATGATTTTCTGGATTACTTGTGGACTAGTAATGACTTCTTGCCCTGATGTAATGCAGATGGTTTCAGAAGATCCTTATTATGGGTATTCTTATTTTATGCTCAGACTGACAGTGACAGTGTCCCATAGATTTCCCATGCTCTTGACCTGTTGGAGGTTACCTTTCTGCTCTCTGTATTGCTTCTCAAAGGTGTGGTTTTCTGGTGGGGTGTGTCTCTTGGTTTTGGTTTGTTTTTTGTTTTTTTTTTTTTTTTTTTTTTTTTTTTTTTTTTCCCCTGTACTGGGAGGAGACTTCAATGTGGTCTTTTCTTTTTGGCTTCGGAAATCGTTTGGAAGGATTTCTGTATGGTCCCATTTGTGTTGAAGAAATTATATTAAGCGAAACTGTGACTGCTTTGTCCATTAGACAGGTATGTGGTAAGTGGTAAAGGGATGTTGGAGGAGTTCCCATTCCGAATGGAGTACTTGGTGGTGGTACTAGCCCAGGATGGCTAATCCAGCTGTCAGAGCATAAGCACAGAAGCTATGAAATTCAGGATTGTTGTTGCTATGCGGGTGCCAGTTTACAGCTGTGTCCAAAATGATCCCTGGCATCCAAAAGCTCACTAATGGTTGTCCTGGGTATGAAAGATAGGATGGTCCCGAGCAGGTGCTTTTCTCTTTCTTCCCAGACTCCCCCTCCTGTGGAGGATAGACAGAAAAGGCAGGACCACAGCTGCCACCTTGTCTTGTATCACTGGAGTGAGAGAGTAGCTGGGTTGCAGTACCCTCCCAGGCAAGGAGTAGGAGGGCTGAGGGCTCTTTAGCGCGCTGTCTTTGGGTCCCAAAATGAGCAGATGTCACGTTCGAGGCTTCTAATAACAGCAAATGAAGGGAGTGGGTACTACAGGATGAACGTGGAAGGACTGAAGAGAAGTTCTTTCCACACAAAAAGAGTGTAGGATAGATGAGCCTTTTGGAGTGAGATGCAGAAGTGGCCAGGATAACAGTTGAGCTTGAGCGTGAGCATATGGGATGCATCTCGTGGAAGCTTCACTGCTCCAAGGAGTATTTAAGTGAGAGAGCAGTGAGGTGGGTGGGAGGTTAAAGAGCATCAGCTGAAATATGGGGCCAGTGTAAGAGGCAGAGGTTATAGTCCTACCCTCCTGTCCCCGGGACATGTTCCAATCGAGACATTGGTAGGATTCAGTATGGCCTTCTCAGAGATTATCTGTTTTGAAACTTGTTTCATATGAAACCTCTGCATTGAAAAATCGAGTTCTATCTTTAGCTCTTTAAAAACACCTTTGTATCTGGACTTATGGAACAAATACAAACTTCTGCTATAAAGGAGAGCTTCCAGAGGAACAGCTTGACTACTTTAGAGTAGTGCTCTGTAGCTTCAGTTATGTCATGGTGTCAGTTCTTGGAAGATCTGGTAAGCTAGTTATTTAAGAACACCTTGGAAATCTTCTCTGTGGCTTAATTACTGGGAAGTAACTGTCATCTGTTGCATGTTTATTTAAAAGGTATATAGCAAGTGGAAGAGTTGATGGATAGAATACAACTGTTCATATGATCCTAATGTGTGCATGTGGGTGGAGTAGTTTCCCAAGTAAGGCTCATTTACAGACAAGTTCTGTTGATCTCTCTGTACAAATATTAAATGACTTTAAGTGATTTTGCTCTTAGTGGCATGGAATCAACAACAAAGATTGGTGTTACGCAAGGTAAAGCATCATGGCACTATAATATAATGCCTTTGCTTGACTGGCTGGTTTGATAAGGACCTACAATGAGAGATGAAAAAAATAAGAGGATTTAGCATATATTTCTGCCCTGAAAGTGGTTTGAGTAAAAGCTGTTTGGTGCTGGTGGGATCTTAACCTAGGATAGATGACTGCAGTGTTAATCTTGCAGCTGTCTGATATAACAGCAGACCTGCGCCTTACATCTCAAGGGGTGGCACCTTACAGAGAAGAGCTCATGCAGCTCCTTTGCAAAACCCAGAAGGGAGGTAAGACACAGTAGTGCTGTTGTGAAGTGTCTGTAGTGGCAAGCTTCATCCACAGCTTCTGTCGCCCATGTTCTCCCAGCACGTTCATCGTCAGTGGAGGTGTTTGGTACTCGACAGCATAAGCATGCCGTGCCTACTTAGACTACTAGAAAGGTGCAAGAGCGGTGATGTTTGACTGGGTGCCATTAAATTACAGCAGAAGAGCTCTATGGCTGTAGGTGGGGAGAGACGTTAGATAATGTATCTTGAGCAATCCTAGCAGCAAGGCAGTGCTAAAATCTGAGGAAGAAATGGAAAGAAACATCATCTTTGATATTATGAACTCTGTAGTTCTCTCTCTTGTGTATGGGCGAAGGGAGGAGTTTAATGGCAAGTTTAGCATGTGGGTTATCTTTAGAAGTGTCTGTAAGCAGTTTATTGTTAGGTAGGATGCAAGACTTTGTGGGTTAGGGCCTTAGTTACAGTGAAGTATTTTACAGACAAATACTTGAAAAAGAGAAATCTTCCTGCTTTTAACAATACTAAAATTTTGTTTTGTTTTGACATAAGGGTTTGTTCAGTCTTTCTGAGTTCATAGCCTTAAATGGCCAAAAATGCAGTTTTAGTTTTTTCTTTCGTTTCCTAATTGTTTGTCTGTAGGCTTTTTTTTCCCCTAGTGATGTGAGTAGAGAAGTTATTTTTCACCAGGGAAAGCCTTACTGAAAAAGTCTAGTCGTGACCTTACTAGGCTTTTTCTAAGGAGAACATCGCAATGTGAAAACAGTAGAATAAAATCATAATGAAATGGTCAGTTATCTTTCCAGCATCACTTCTGAAGTAAGACAAGGATATAAATAAAGCTGTAGTGTACCTCTGTAAGCAGGGTCTGTGGTTTAAAAGCGCCTTGGGGCACATAGCTGCTGTTGTAGACTCTATTCGAAATTAGTAATCGGAACTGTAGGCGTTAGGTCTGACCAATATGCAGGCCAGTGCTTTTTGTTGGTTCAAAAAATTTGCACTGTAGTACTTTGCACTGAAACTGATCTTCTTTTGAAGCCAGGCCTTGAGAGAGGACTCTGCTGCAAAATCCAGGCTGTCTGTCCTTGATACTGTTAGGCTGACATCGGTGGGTTGTTGGTTAGCTGTGCCTTGCGGAGGGTGCTGGGTAGTCCGCAGCCTTGCAGGTCTGAGAGTTGTCTGTGGGACTGGGGTGATGTTTGTCTGGTTTCTGCCTTTGGGCAGTGATACAAGGACATGCAGGCCAGGCTGGACAAGACTTCTCTTACACGTTGTGGATGGTGAAGCTAGAATTCAGATGGAGGAAAAAAATGTAGGTGTTCAGATTAGTCTTGAAAAAAAAATTATTACCCTGGCAATTTTTTTACTATTATCTGGAAACTAATTAGGGAAAATAATTAGGGGTGATGTAGTTTTTTCATTGAGATGTAAGGGAGTAGTCCAGATAAGATAATGACAGTTTATTGCCTCTTAGAGCGCAACTTTTGCAAGGGTTTGATTATCATTTTATAACCATCACAACTTTATTGTTCTGGAGGAATGTTTTTGCTAAATTGGAATAGCGTCTGCGGTTAAGGTGATGCCTGTGTATTTTGCAGCTTACTGTGGCACCTTGGACTGTGTGCTGACCAAGCATGAAACCCTGCAAATCCGAGTAGGCAGGTAATACCCACCCAGTGCGAGAGTGAAGTCAGCGAGGCCGAGCAACTGCGTGCAAGGGGGTTACGTAAAGCTGGTTGTGGAGCAACCTCCTTCTTTATGAAACACGGCTGACTGCAGGGATCTGATGTACAAAGAGCTGTGAAAACATGCTGCCTGGGAAAGAGACTTCTTGGGATAAGAAATCCTGCTGTTGCAGATAGATGTGCTAGTGGGGTGTAAAAGCAGACACTTGGTCAAGGATTGTCTTTTGCCTTCACAAACAAGAATTTCTGGAAATACTCTGAGCAAATGTTATTTTTATTTACAAAGAGATTGAGGGGTAAATATGTATGTTTCTCTGTGTGTAAAATTCTAATAGTATTACATGGTTCAGTCATTTTCATTAACGTGATAACTCTTAAGTGACAGCAAATGGGATGAGCAAAAATCACTTTCCTCAGCAGATGTAGTTCAAGGATCATAGAACGGTTTAGGTTGGAAGGGACCTTAAAGATCATGTAGTCCCAACCCCCCTGCCATAGACCCCAACCTAGACCAGGTTGCTCAAAAACCATCTTTGGCCTTGAGCACCTCCAGGGATGGGGCCTCCACAACTTCCCTGGGCAATTTGTTCCAGTGTCTCACCACCCTCAGAGTGAAAAATTTCTTCCTAATATCTCATCTAAATCTCCCTTCTTCCAGTTTGAAGCCATTCCCCCTCGTCCTATCACTACATGCCCTTGTAAAAAGTCCCTCTCCAGCTTTCTTGTAGGCCCCTTTCAGATACTGGAAGGGGCTATAAGGTCTCCCCAGAGTCTTCTCCGCTCCAGGCTGGACATCCAGAGTTTTCAACATCATTTGAAGTTATTATTTAACACGTATTTTTGCCATGTATAATGATTCTTCGGGTCCTTCTACATATTTCAGAATGACAGGAATTTAAAAGTTGGAACCTTTCTACCAGTCCCTTTCTTTTATTCTGATTGTATCTCTAGTTACCCTGCCATGTAATTCCAGCAGTAGCTCTGAGCTGATCCTGCATATGACACCCCACAGTCAAATGTGAAAGCCCTGAAAAGAGAACATGGGGAGTTAGCAGTGTGCATCTGATGATGGGCAATGTGGAAAGCTACCTGAAACAGCAGAGGAATCGTGAGCTTCTCCTTGCCCTGTGTTATGCAGTCACTTATAGGCTTGAAATACCAGTGTGTGGTATAGCATCATCTCCACAGTTCTTATCTCTTGTGTCTACAAACAAAAGAAGCAAGCAAGAGAAAATGAGTATGCTTGTCCAAGGGAGATTTGTTCTGTGATCATGTTTAATCAAACATGTAATCAACATTTAATCAAACATTTAATAAACTGCTTGCATTTTTCCTTCTAATTAGTTGCTGCCAATTATTGGGACTGAAGAGTGAGTTTCAGGGTGGAGCCGGACAGAAATAACCCAGAGAAAAACAACGAGCTGCTGCTCTGCTTTTGTCTGCCTTTCCAGCTCCTGCTCAAAAGCTGGATCAGCTGTTTATGCATCCGCCTCCTTAGCAATGATAAAGACAATTGTAATTTGGTAGATTAGAAAAGAAATTTAACTTTTTATTTTTCCCTTTAAGAGGGATTTAGGTTATCTTACAAACTCATCAGCGTGTTGTGATCACACCAGTGTTGTAATGGGTAGTGGCAGGTACCAGAGAATCTAGATAAGTCCATAAAGGGAAACAAATGTAGAAGATGCAGCTGAACTGTTGGCCTTAGGCTTTTTTTCTGAGAGGGAGAACAGGGTATGAGTAACAGAGCTCTGGTATGATGGTATGATTTAGCTTGTTGAGGCAGCTTCTAGAAAATCTGAGGAGGCCCAAGAAATTGTCCGGTTCTTCCAGTTACGCAGTGCAGCAGACATCCCAGCAGATTCCAAATCTGGGCTACAACAGAGTCTGGTTAGAAAATGTAATAGCATTTTGGGGCTTGCATATCAGCTCCTGCGTGCCCTGGCCAAATTTGGGAAAGTTGCGGTCTTAAAACACGTGTGCTCAGTCACTGATGGAAGCGATGGGTGTAACAGCTGCCTTCCAGGATAAGTTATGAAAAAAACAAGGGCAGGATTAATTAGAGCACCCTGTGTATGTGTACCCCAGTGCATCTGTGTGAGAGAGATTAGTAGCAAGATGTGCCATGGAAGGTTGGGGTGTGGGAGACAGCAAGGCACATGCTGTGTTGGCTCAAGGCAGAGCTCTGAAGGTGGCCTTTTGGGCAAAGTGGTGCCTGCAGGAGGGCTGAGGCTGATCGGAAAAAATTGTCTGGTTCAGACAGATTGGAATGCTCTAAATTTCTTGTGAGCAGACAGGATTTACGTTGAAGAACTTGCTGTTCTTGTCATTCACTTTACCCTATGGAGAGATGTGCATTTTATCTAACAACTTGGGTAAAAACCAGGCAGTAGTTGTTGTGTTTTATGGTTTACGAGTGTGGGGTTTTTTTGTTTTGTTTTGTTTTTTTTCTGGTACTGCACTGTAAACAATCGACTGAAGCAAACAAGAAAATTGGTGTTCTGGCAGACCTATAGATATGCCACTGCTTAAAGCAAGAAGCCTATGGACTGGAAGAAATAGGAAAAATTTTAATCTTTCTTTAAAAGCAAACTTCAGTGTGATGTGGAGCAGATAAAATGCCCGATAAAATAGATATGTTCGTAACACACACATAAGTGCCTTCTCTGCAGTGGACACCGGGCCAGGGAATTTTCACCAGCTAGGATGGAGATTCTCAGAGGTACTGTTTTGCCCTCTTCAGGTGCAGAAACTATCATGAGTGGTGGAGACTTTTTGTCTTGTTGTATAATCTCTGCTCCAGCTTCAAGTTTGCACTTTGTGACCTTGGCTGATCCTATGCATAACATTCCTATGTCCATCCCTGCCCAAAGCTTTTGGTGTATTTTAATTAATCTTCATTACCTACATTGCCTTGATATTAAAGTGTTGGCAGCAGTACCTTGTTCCACGTGTTGGATTTCCAACTCCTCAAACTGCAGCCCCATCCAACGAGACCAATGGAAAACTCTGTTCTCTTACCTGAAGCTTTTGGTAAGGTTTTTGCCCAGGGTGTGTGGTTCACATCAGCTATTTATATTATTCTGTATGCTGTATAATAAAACACATCTATTAATTTGCTGTCTCTCCATTTAGATCCTTTTTTCTTGTAAGTAGGGCCATACTCAAATATTGCATGTTGCAGACATTTTACTTGATTTCCCAGATCACATGTCATTTGAGCATATCACCAAGATGATTCACCGCAGCACTGTCAAATGCTCTGTCCTGTTGCTTCTCGGGGAAGTTGGCCACGTGTCAATAAATGGAATATTTTCAAACAGTATGATCATCACTTGTTGGAAGCCAAGCTTTCATTTTATTGCAGACCTCTCTAATGAGGCTTCCAAATGTAGTAAAATAATTTTTCTTTGATCTATGTTGATGTAAACTCAACCAGAAGAGTCAGTTGCAGGGGGAGGAAATTTCCATTATTGCTATTGGCATCTGAATCTGTTCAAATGCAGAAAAGCAATCCAGTTCACATTTCTTTAATTTGTACCATGTATTTTCTGCTGAACATCTTTTTCTTCTCAGTACAGTACTAGGTTGCAGAATTGCGCTTTTCAGATTCCAAGTGCTTTTCTGTTTTCTACTGACATGGTTCATACAGTTTTTGGAGGAAGCTGCATAGTGAAATAAATGTGAAACCTAGTTTCATATGATACTGCAACTGCTTGTAGCCAGCTTTTCATTTAGGGCTTAACCAGCCAGTCCTCTTTAAAATAACAGCTGCATTCATAAGTAAGTGCCCCAAACTAAAGGCTGAAGCTTGAAATGCATCTCAGAGAGCAAACAAAGCAGAGGAACTGTCTGCGTGAGTTATGTGAGCCTAAACCAATGCAGAGTTTGAGGAGAAAAGATTTCTAGAGACATCTTAATTATTTCATGCTAAACGTTTCCATGGATGTCCTTTTAAGCTCATGAAAAACTTTGGATTGGTATCTGACAGTGTGTATAGCTGGCCACAGGGACTCCTCAGCATAGACTCTTGTTGTCAGTGACGTCTATGAATCTATGACTGACTCTGGTTCCATAAATGAAGAGGAAAATTTGTTCCTCGCATATGCAAACAGTGGTCACTTGGTGAGTGGAGGAGACAAGAAATCACAAGTGCTCTCAAAGCTAATGAAACTTGAGGGAGACTTGGTGTCTGACTTCTACAGTGCCAAAACGTTAGGGCCATGTCTTATGGAGGCGGGGGGGGGAAAGAGTTTCGGTCGGGTTTCTTTGGTGAACAGATATGTTAGCTTTCTTGCATTAACTTTCTCTTGTTTGTATAATGGAAGTTTTTCATGAAGGAAAAAGCCCCAGACACCTATATATCTTTCTTGAAGTCTGGCTGGAGACGAATAAACTCATTATTGCATGGCAAGTTGCTGAACTTAAATAAGTCTGTAATTTCTGCCCAAAAAATGCCCAGTCTCTTTTAAAGATCCAAGAAGCGAAAAAAATTTTGCGTATTACACATTTCTCATGCATGTCTCAGTGGGTGTCTGGCCTCTATAAAAACTCCCAAAAGGTTTATTCAAGGCTGTTTGCCAAAGTCTTGGAAAGTTGCAGTGGATGTACAATATTTGGTTTCAGGGTTAGTGGATTAAAAATCATTTCTAGATGAAACCTGGCTTGGCAGACATGCTCTTCTCTCTGTATCCCTTGGTTTTAGCAGAGTGGAGGTGTGCGTTCATTCTCCCTCGCAGTGTGCAGGAGACCTGCAGAACCTGCAGTGACAGCCTAGGGCCCAGCAGAGCCTTATCTCACTGGCCGTACTGGACTGATGGTCTTTGCAGCGTGCTTACTTTGAAGGTGAGAGCAGCTGAAGCTCCCTCTTAGAATGTCAAGGCAAGCCACTAGAGTGTTTTTATTTGGGTAAAAGGCAGGAATACAGATAAGACTTACAAAAGTAAATGGAGAGCCCTGTAGCGTGCTGGGGAGAGGTGATGGGGAGGGGGCAGAGGGAGGGGTGTGGAAGCGGCAGCTTCTAGCCTATGCACAAGTCTACTTTAAGTACCTTTGTTTCTTTTAAATTACTTTATTTTGTTTAAGAAACTCCATTCTGAGCTTTCATTAGTGTGTGAGAATCTAACAGATGCAGAGGTCTTTGTAGATTGGCTTGGCATACCTATGCCCTTTGTAGAAAGGCATTTGTAGGAAGGAGATTCCCCCCAAATACTCTTAATTCACTCTTGGGATTTATAGGATTATGACAAAATTTATTCTTCAAAGCCTCTATGCTGTTACAACAAATGCCTTCAAGTGGTCTTAATATGCTGAGCATCACCTTCGTAGGAGACCTGCAAGCTCTCTGCAAACCTTCCAGAGACTTGAAGAAGACACACTGTTTTCTTGAATAATTTTTTGCTGTCAGAGTTGGTTTGCACTGCTAGAACCCCAGAGTGCTGTGGTAGTTCTTCAGGTCAGTGGTGTGGGATGCTTTACAAATGTACTGCCTAGAGGGATTATGGTCTAGTTAAGACAAACTGTGGATAATGGGTCTGGTAAATGATTGTTTCTAATACATTTTCTCTTTCTGTATGCTTTTGTTAGGTAGCTGTATACAAGCTCCAGTGACATTGTTAAAAGTGATTATGGCAGATAGCTAAAGGTAAGAGGAGTCCTGGAGGGGTCAGATTCTCAGCGGGTAATTGCCAGGCACTTTTAGAAAGTCCATTTACTGTAGGCTAAGACAGGTTGGGCACTCAAAATTCTGATGTGAGCTTGAGAGACCAAACCTGTTCACCTTTTGTCATCTTTTCTGTTCTTTTGCTTTCCTCTTCCAAAAAAAGACAATTGCTGTCAGTAGAGTTATGCACGTTGTAGGTTAGCTTACCAAATGTGTTGCACTTCTTGAATCTGAATTCCCCCTGTCTGGATAGAACAGGGAAGTATTGGGAAGGCTTATATGTGATCTAAATATATTTAATCTCAAGATCCCTCTCTCTCTCTCTCTCTAGATAAGATATAGTGAGATCTATAGATAGGTAAATATAGCTAGATTTATATTATCAGCCCAAATCCCTGTAATGTTTAACCTTGCTCAGTAGCTGGTAACAGTATGCCATTTGCATTAATACTGGTAAACCAATACGTGTGATTCAGATGGTTTATCTGTAATAATAGAGAAGAATCGTTTGATGCCTAGATCTGATTGATAGTGCTTAAGTCTAAAACCACTAATGAAACAACTTTCTGGGTGTCTTAACGTGCATCGTGATTCTATATTGTTCAAATAAGGGATAAATGTATGCTGTCCCTACGTAAAACTCAGCTTGTCTTACGGAAGCCTCAGAAACAATGAATATATTTGATTAACCAAAACATGGGAGGTAGCTGTTTTAATAAGAGGATGTTGGTAGTTGTTACAGTTCTGAGAGAAAGCTCTCTATAAAATATGTATGCAGGTTTTACTAGCCTTGGTGCACACATATTGAACAGTAAGTAACTTTATATTGGGTCACAGTGAACAGTGAGGCAGGAGCCTAAACGGAGCCTGAGAATACACCAAGGCTTGCTTTCATCTGCCTAATATCTTTTATTTCTGAGAACTGCTCTCCTTCTAGATGGATATCTCTAAGAGCAACCTGATTTCGTTGGCCTTCCAGTACAGGTGTGGGTGGACCAGATTTTCCCCACTTACTTTGACAGCCTTGCCTACGCTGCAACAAAAAAAGATTTATTCTCTTCTTACCCCTGCTCTGCCCTTTTCATCCCATTTTTCTTTTCCAGTCAGAAGCGGCCTACAGTCCAGTCTAGCTTTGACTGTAATACAAGAAGCTACCAGTGAAACAACTTTAAACAAACCAGTTTGGGAGATTTCGAGAGTGGGCTGCAAAACCCAGAAGCTGGCTACATGCTTAGTTGAGCGCTGCAGTCTGCACTAAGCTCTGTGCTGCCACAATAAAATAGCTCCTAGTACCTGAGCTGAGGCATTTAAAACCAGGTGAGGCTCCAGTTTTTAGACAGATTTATTGGTAGGTAGACAGAAGCGTAGATGCATGCGTTGATTCGACTTTTTATGCATTGCCTCAGTACTTGTTAATTCTTAGTCCCTGTTGCAAAAGATGTGGTCTTTGAAAGAAGGCAGACAGGCAGCAAGCTTGATTATCCTGTCTGATGCAGTTCAAGGATTTACTGGTAAACCTCTCTGTTCAAGAGTTGATACTGCTCAGAAGCAATGCAGAAGCCAACCATAACTGTAGGTAGAGTTTGGAGGAGTGGTACTGCAATTGACTTTAGATGTGACGGTATCTCAGTCTAAGAGAACAGGCATTTGTCTAATACTGTTGGCTAGTTTGGTTTGAGAACTGAGTATACAGTTAGAAGGACCTGTGCAAAAGTAGGAGGAATTCTGTATGTTGCTGGACAAAGCTTACTGAGGGCATCAAAATGCAGCTGGCGTGCAGTATGAATGTAAAGCTGCGTCAGTCTGTTATGGCACGATCTGTGCGCTGCCAGCTCTCCCTGCTGTGACAAGGACATTCCCAAGATGGTTATGCTTGGTAAGGGAGAAACTTTAATTTTGAACTGAACCTGCAGCCCGGCCCTTTCAGCTTGCAGCACTTTTATAGTTGAGTGTGCTCTTATCTGTAAGTCCTCTTAGGAGCTTCGGCGTAAGAAATCTATTAGCTGTAGCTACAGGAGTTTCAGGATATTTCCTGACAGTTAATACCTCCCGGTAACTGCCAGCAGGGTTGCCGAGTGTTTCCTTTACATTTACTGCTCTTTGTTTCATGTGACTCTCTGTGACTGACCATCCTAATTTGTTGTTAACTTTCTTAAAGTGGCATTGTTCTGGCAGCCCTTTCTAATCATAGAATCACAGAATGGTTTAGGTTGGAAGGGACCTTGAAGGTGATCTAGTTCCAACGCCCCTGCCATGAGCAGGGACAACCTCCCACCAGACCAGGTTGCTCAAAGCCCATCCAGCCTGGCCTTGGACACCTCCAGGGATGGGGCATCCACAACTTCCCTGGGCAACCTGTGCCAGTGCCTTACCATCCTCGCAGTGAAAAATTTCTTCCTAATATCTCATCTAAATCTGCCCTCTTCCAGTTTGAAGCCATTCCTCCCTCCTCCTATCACTACATGCCCTTGTAAAAAGTCCCTCTCCAGCTTTCTTGTAGGCCCCCTTCAGTTACTGGAAGGCCGCAATGAGGTCTCCCCAGAGCCTTCTCCAGGCTGAACAACCCCAACTCTCTCAGCCTGAATGCCATTTCACACAGTTGCTGACTGTTACATTGTGCTTTTTGAGTGCATACGGTGTTCTCCTCTTTGAAATGGAAAGGTGATGACTCATGTCATCTGGAAAAACGAAAACTACTGTCTGCTTATTGGATCCACTGTTGGTGCAGGGGAGAAGTGGAAGTATCCATTTCTCATTAGCTGTCATGCTGGAGCAGTTCTAGCAGCGTTATCCAGAAATAACACTGATGAAATCTCCATCCGTTGAGTCAATGCAGGTTGTACGTTCAGCTTCACTGTAGGTAGCTTTTCATGGCAAGTCTTTTGGTATGGTTTCATTTACCTTATGTTCCAATTTAGTACTGGAGGAGCTGAGGAGAAACTAATACCTGCCTTCCTACTTCAGTGTAATAGATGTTAAGAAGTGGGTTACAGTTTTTCCTGCAATTTGGCAATACCTGGGAAGTCAGAAGTAAACAAAATACCAATCTGCTAACTAATGTACCTCCTAGTGAGTAGGGGATTGCCCTTCTTGCCCAAGTTGTGTGAAGATTGCCTTGATGAAGAAGAAAATCTGCATACCTGATTCTTAGGGCTCTGCTGCCAATGGAAAATGGAAGGTTTTGGGAGCCTTTTTTTGCTGAGTAGTGACTTACTCTGTGATTTATGAGAATAAGATGCTAATTTGTAACTGCTGGCTTAAATTAACATGGGAGGAGAGTTGCTAAGAATAATATAAGATGTAAATTTGTAGAAGCTTAATTTTGGAGAAGAAAATATTTGTTTTATGGTTACATTACCAAGAAGCTTTATCAACACATGCAGAAAACTTCTGCCTCAGTGTGACAGGTAATCGAACATACCGTGGCACTGGAGAGCAAGTATGCAATATTAAGCATCCTTCTGGTTATAAACCTGTTAGTGTGAGGTTATTGCTCATTTTTTTTGTAAAATGTAAGTATGTTTGTATGTGTCTAGAAGCCTCTAATAGCTTCTACAGTAAGAGTTTAATATAGATGTAAAAAAGATAAATACCATATCTGTCCCCAGAAGGGATACTGTCTTCTGCCTCGTGATTCTGCTGCCTCTTCTCGGGTCTCTTTCAGTCATCACCGGTGCCTCGTGACCTTAGAAAGACTTTTGAAAGAGATGGGTCATGTGTTTGCCTTTTGCAGAGGGTCATATTAACACTGGGGTGACTGGGGTCATGGGGAGCGACAGGGAGCTGGGAGCAGAGAGGACATGCGTGCTCTTTGCAGTGCTTCAGGAAGCAAGCGGTTTGTTGAAGCCAAAGGATAATGCTGGAACAATTTAGCCTGCAAATTTGAAGGACTCTGACCTTTGGGAAATTAATGTCTCGTAATGGAAGATGCAGTGCCAAAACAACTTGGTTTGAAGATGGTTTTTAATAAGTTATAAAGAGATCACATGGTGTGGCTCCCTGCCATAGCTGGGAGCTGGATCTGATAATGTCTGGTGGTGTAAGCCTATGGCTGAAGACTTAACCCTGCCCAATTGCTTATAATTGTCATCAGGTACTAAATATGTCTCTGAATGTCTGGTAGGATGAATAACTCATTGCCTTTAATAATTTTTCTGTGCAGCTGTTAATCATTCCTTCTCCCCACTGATGGCTCTTCAGTTTTTTTTTTTCCTCAAAAGACTGTGGTTAAAGGTTTTGTGTCCCTGCTGGGAAAGCAGCGAGTATGGGCTCCCAGAACCTGGGGTCACTAGTTCCAAGAAAAGACTCTGGCAGAGTTCAGCAGCACTGATCCGTCTTAAATGCCTAGTCTAAAAAGAAAACAGAGCATTTTGAGTTTATATTTGCTGAGTTAATGGCTTTTATGACTTGGGATATACACATTTTATTTCTGCAATACCTGTTTTTTAATGCTGAAATTAGTAGCCATGTAATGTTTTGTTAAACTATTGCTGAAACTTTGTCTTAATATTTAGTGACTATAGGGAGTTTATTTCCTCTAGTTACTGCTTACAGTGCCTGGTTTCTTTCTTTCATGGCTTTTTCCTCCCTGCTAGTTGAACCTCTGAAGTTGTGATTTTGGATGCTTCACTTTGTCCTTGCTCTTGCCAGATAAGAGGTTAATGGGTTTCTAGGTGGATCTTTGCTGTGAGATCCTGGTGAATGTTTTTGTTTGTTGCGGTGGGAATTTGTGGCATGTGGAAGCATTGGGGTGCCACAAGTGAATACTGGAGTGATACTGCTACTGCCCTACTGAGATCCTCTTATTCTCTAGTCCCTTTCAGGGTGCTTTGTTTTGATACAGCACTCTCTTTAGGAAGCACTTTTATAGCTGTAAATGAGACGATACAATGCTTTGAAGATGTGGAGAAGATTAGATGGTTCTACCAAATGTCATGTGTGAATGGGGTGGTGGTGTGAAAATCACTTATGGTGTTGTAGTGTCTGATGTATGATGGCTCCTATTTCTTGGACCATTCCCTGTTTATAAAAACAAGGAAGAAATGCATGAATGTGGCTACTCTCTTTGATTTTATTCCACCCTCCCCCCCCCTTAAAAGGTCCTCTGTGACAGCCAAAACTCGTATCACTTTATTTTCTTTCTCCTTTGGATCTACAGTGCTTTACAGACTGAGAAAATTGAGGACTCCCTCCCCCAAATGCGAACTTTTGATCTGTTTCAGTCATAAATCTTTCCAAAATACTGATTACTGAAGGGGAAAAGCTTGCTGAAAGGCAAAAGAATAGTTGGATATAAATTGGTAAAATTAACTCTGATTAATTGCCTGCTTGATAGCCCGTGTGCAAAAAAAAAAAAAACAAACCACAAAAAAATCCCCATCTTACAAGCTGAGTCTTGCCATGTTTCAGATGCCCTCACTTAAGTTCTGTATGCACGGATGGCTGCAGCTGCAAGCCGGGGCACCCACACAGTGAGCACCCCTGTGCTGGGGTTGCCGCTTGTTTGCTTCCCTGATAGACAATAAGGTGGAGTCTGTCAGTGACGAAAAATAATAAAAGCAAGGGTCCTGACAAATGTTTAGTAACAGAAATGCAGGGTATTCTGCTGATGGAAAAACTAAGGCAAATGAGCTGAGCTTGCCTTTGAGCCAGGAGGAGAAACGGGCTGTCTGCAAGGTTGCGGATGGCCAGTATTGGCTGGTTTTCCTGCTTTGGTATTGCTTGCCCGGTGCCTTCCTCTGTCTCTGATAATTTCAGTGTGGTGGAAAGTCTTAGTGGCTGCAGGTTTTTGCTCTGATACCTTAATGTTTATACAACTCTCTGGGATGCCAGTGTATTGCTTTTCTGGGAAAATGCTTTTTTTTATATCAAAGCAATACATTATTATTATTATTAGCCACTTTTTACACGGGAAATTTTGGAGGTGAAATGTTCTTCTGTCTGAGAAAATGAACTTCACTGCATGCACTAATAACTTCTTATGCTTTTAAAACAGATACAAAGATTGCCTTTTGCTTTTGAAATTTTAAGTTCTGTTTGGCATTTTCCAATCTGTCACTCAGACCAGACGGCAAAAATATGTTACTTAATTTAACCATGGCTATGATATGTGACCTGGTAGTCATTTTCTCTTTTAACTGTCATTCACTGTAAGGTTTGGGTCCTAGATGCTGTGGGGAATTAGTCCAAACTATTTACTTTGAATGTTGAAAAAAACCCAACAAACCCAACCCCAAAAGCCAACTGTTCTACATAGTTTGAGGCTGTGGTAAAACATCAACTCCAAAACACCGATTCATGTGCTTTTAGTAACTTGATATTGAATTCTTCTGTAAATTCTAACTTAAATGTGAAGTCACCTTGCATGGTAATTATTTTAATTGCTCTTGCCTATGGTGAGGCTTGCATTATCCAGTAGAGTTTTTCATTGGTTTCAGGTATAGAACTAATAAGTCAAACAAGCTTTTGGGTTTTATTTGGTATTGCAGGCTAATGCAGCGGTTACTTAAATGTTTCTGTTTTTCCTTTAGTGTGTGATTTAGCAGAGCTGTGTGTCAATATCAGGAGGCAGCCAGGCCAGCTGGGAATGGCAGCCTGGTAGGCTCTGGTGGGCTGTGGCTCAATTTCAAGCTACATGGGAAGAAAGAAGGGTCATGGACAACACCATGAGGAACACAAGAGTAGTGGTCAGTACTCCAAATGAAATAGCCCTCTGTGAGGAAACAGCACCTTTGTCATAGGCATTGGTACTTCTGGAAGCGTTCTGCCTATCCTGGACAGGTTCTTGTATTGCTCACTTAATTTTTCTTAACTGTCTGGCTTGTCTGCAGAATTTGCAGTTCCCTGCTTGTGTCTGAGCTGCAGTCCTGTACCCATGCAAGCGTCTGTGGTTTGCACTGGGAGAGGAGTTTGTTGTAGTCTCTCATGTATGTTAAGTGCATCTGCGGTGCATGTCTCAGCATAGCTAACAGAAAGCCTGTCCTCTGCTAATGAAACAGCCCAAAAGAATGTACACCAAGACTGTAGGATGTATTTTTCTTTCTAGCTTTTTAAGCACTACAGGAAGAAGTGGTGGCTGGTCCGTGGCTCTGTCAGACTCCCAGAGCACTAAATTCAGCAACTGTGTTGTCTCCATTGAGTCCCCTGCGCAGACAGCCCCTTGTTGGGATATTGCTTGTGGCCCACAGCCTGCCTTGTTCTCTCTGTTTGCTTATTTTTTGACCGTCCTAGAGTTTCTTGTGCGTAGGCTCAGCTTTCTTTCTGTGCCTGTCCCTAAGCCCTTTCACATGTGACGTGAGGCAGTTAGTGTGGTTAGGTGGTATTGCATGCTTGGTTGCATAAGGGATGTCTTGCTGCTCCCAGCCCTCAGCTCTGACCCGCCTGGCTGAAAAGCCTGGAGTCACTGGCTTAGGAGATCTTCAAGGTGGAGAATCAGCTAATGCCAGAACTGAGGTGTGTGGTTTCTTGATGTCCTAGTTGTTTTGCATACCTTTTGTTTGTAAAATAACTTATTTTCAAAAAAAAAGCTATTTTGGTAGAGGATTGTTTCCAAATTAACTAATCCTCAAAACAGGCGTGCTGCTATAGTTTCTGGTCCCCTGGGCTTAAGTATAAAAGGTTCTCATATTTCAGGTAACCAAAGGGGAACACCGCCTGCTTCTGAAAAAGGGGAAGACCCAGTGCTACAAGCAAACCTTGGTAATAGTTTCCTCCTTCCAGTACATTTTGAAGTGCGTGGGACCTCATACCCAACAGCAGGCACCCCTTCTCTCCCCACTTGTGTGCTGGTCTGGCTTCTTCCCTTCTGCTAGGGCAGTACGATCAGTTTCAGTAAGTCCCAGTAAATTTGCAAAGTCCATTTGGGGGGGGGATTATAGAAAACCTTTGGACTGACTCTTTCTCAAGTAGGTTTGGCAACCAGCTTGCAAGTATTTTTCTTCTTCAAAGTAGAACAAAGCTTATTCAGTGTGTATGCAGGCATGGCAAGAAATGCAGCCTTTGCTATCAGCCTCTATTCTTCCAGGGGCTCTGGAGCAGTCCTGTCTGAAGCCTGGTGTATTTCAATGGCAGTTTTGAGTTGTTCTGTTTACTCCAGGGCAGACACAGCAAAAATGTGGCTAGTTTGGTTATTTTAAGTTTTAGCTTACAATACTTGGAATGTTTCTGAGTAGGCTGCTGCCCTAAGTTACAAAAAAACATTCCCCACCTAATATTTCTCATTTATCTTGCTTAGCTGTGTGAAAATTGTGGTTTGAACAATTTGGCTATTAACTCTTTCTCCACAAGATTCATATTTTCTTCTCAAAACACAATTGGAACACATCTAGCCAGCCTCAGGTGATGGTCCGCAGCAGTGCTTCTCACACTGTACTGGCAGTATATTAATCACCTGCCACTTATAGGCCACTGCTATCTGCAAGAGGGCTTTGAAATTCTCTGCAAGAGGTGCTTGGTTTCATTGTCTTTTTCATTTCCTTGCTGAGCAATGACCAGCTCTCTGTTGTGGCTGTGCAGCGCATGCTGCCTCTAGGCCCGAGAAACTCCAGACTGGTAAAGTGGGAGAAGGGAGCAATTTGTGTCATGGATGCTGATTGATCGTCTGTCCCTTTGGGCATCTTTGTAATGGCCTCCCAAAAGAAAGACTTAGTGTATGGGGCGGAAAACTGGAGAAGCCATTGTGTATTCAGCAGTGTGCAGCAGTTGCAACTATGGACAACAACACAGACGCTCTTAGACAGAAAAGCATTGAGGGCAGAGTTAGGCAGTCCTGCTCCGTGACCTCCCCAAAAAGGGACTTTGATTTTCACATATGGGGGTTAGTGGGAATGAGGGAGAGAGAGATTCCTGTCTTGTGCTTACTGAGGCTTTTGATTTTTAAGTTAAATTTCCTATGTCTTCAAAGTGAGGAGAGAATTCTAACATATTTAAGTAGCCTGCATACATTGGGAGGGTGGCATGGAGCAGGGATGGATGGGCTTTGTGCCAAGGACTCAGTTCTGCTCTCAAGACGAGAGCAGAAATGGTTTTTTTGCTTGATAACTTGTCAAATGCAGTGAGTGAGCATTGGCTGCATGTACCTGAATCTCAATTCTCATACCAGCACAGTAGATAACAGTCCCTACAGATCTGCCTAAACCGGCTCTACCAATCGCAGTTCCCAACATTTTGGTGTATAATTAGTAGCCATCTCCAGTCTCTTATCCCTGGCATTTCAGGATGACCTGAACTAGTCCCCATATGGCCAAAGCAGCGTTCAGAGGTTTGGGCCTTTCTGACAAACCCCAAGTGTCTGAACTCTGTCTGCAGGAGCCCGGCTGAATACAAGTCTTTGAACTGAAGTCCAAGGACGTGTGTAAACCACGGGGCACTGCGCTCTGTGGTGTCCCCACACCCAGACTGCCTGGCATCTAGAGCAGGGCATGACAGTACGCTGTGTCTGTCTCCCTGGTCACACACCTGGGTGTGCGTCCCTTTCTGCCTGAAGGAAACAGCAGCACTGGGGGCTGATGCACACAGAGTCCCATCCCAGCCTGTAGCTTGGTGCTTGCTTGGGCTGGGACGATGGAGCGTACTCGCTTTATGGGGCTGAATCTGTACATGTTTGCTTGCATGGCTGCTTGTGTAATTTATTAGCTTTTCTTTGGGCGCAGCTACAGGATGCAGGGGTTGTTGCCTACGCTGAGGCCAGCACAGTTAACACATCTAACACAGTGCAGTACCAATCACCAGCTGGAGTTTTAAATAATTATGGGTTTGAGGCGCTGCTTCCAGAATGGATTGAACGTCTTGAGGAGTGGATCTACGGGGATGTACCTGCTATGGAGTTGGAGCGGGATGACACATCTGGGCAGGGTGCTCCAGCTTCAGGGCAGTCTCTCTGTCCTGGGTCTGACCTGGGCCTGTACCCTTCCTTTGTCCCCTTCCCCGCTCTGTTTGCAGGGCTGGTCTGTGGAGCCAGCGTGGGTATCTTTGTGCTTGTGATGAAGACAAGCCATGGGACAGCTTAGAAGTTTTTTGGCAAGGGTTTCAAGGAGACTTGAAACTGATGCAAGACTGATGCAAGTCACTGTGTGTGTAACGCTGGGAAGCATTCTGCTTACTAAGGTCACAGGGGTAGAACAAGGCTGTAAATAAGAGGGTAAGTGGCTGCGAGGTGCTGTGTTCATTCTCCCTGGCATTTATACATGTATCTTTGGATCAAAATCAAAGATCCATCGAGCGTGTGGAATGTGCTGTGGTGCAGTTTGCACACTCTGAGGCCAGATGAGAAATGAAGAGCAAAGTAGAACTGACTAAAATGGAGATGCTCGCTCCCCAACGTCGCCCACTTCTACCTCTGCTCACCTGTCAGCTGTACCAGCCCCAGTAGTGCAACTGCTAAGTGTGCATCTCTGGTCACTTCTGAGAACATGACTCAGAAGCTGCTGAAGTGCTTCCTAGGCAGGGAATGGAATTGAACGAGTGATTTCCTGAATTTGAATCAGGTTCATTAGTGCAGATTTTTGTTTGCGTTATAGTACAAAGCAACCCTTCTCCATTAGTGTTTGTTTTTACATTTTTCCCATGTTTCCAACATTAACTGTTCCTTTTTTTTGTTTCTTTTCTTTTCCAGGAAAAGAGGAGTAGAAGTAGTACAGGTGAGTAAAAACTATATTTGATTTTTCCCCCCGTTATTTTCTTATAAAGAAGGCTTACGGATTTTAAATCCTGTCATTTAGATGTTGTCATGACCTGGGCTTAATTATCTGCTGCATATACTGTTCCTGGAAAAAGAGGATCCCCCATTTGTGAAGCATGTGTTGAGCCCACCTAGTCTTAACTCAACAGCTGCCCTGGTGAAAGTGGGAATGCAGTTAGGCTTTTCCTATGTCTGTTAATTAATAAGATCTGATAGTTGATTAGGCAACATGACTCTGTGTTTATTACACTCACAGACAGTCAGGCTTAACAGAAACAGGAGCTGGCCTTTGCAAAAAAAACTATGGCAGAAGGAATGTTCTTGTAACCCAGTGAGCACAGAAATGATACTAAAGTGCTTTCAAGTTGTAGCCCATCTACAGGTAAATTGAGGTGTTGGCTACATTTGTTCTTTCCCAGGTCTGTATGGTCATATTTCACACAAGATTTTACTTAAAAGATGATGGCAACTTGGGAAAGATATTATGTTACTGTGACAGCTGTAACATAGAGCACTATAGCCCTAGAAGATCAAAGGGGAAGCATGCTCTTTCCCTCTGGCTTATATTGTGTACTTCGAAGAGCTGTGTGTCACAGGCTTCATTCTTGCTGATGCTTACCTAGGGCTTGTTTCGCACTCTAAGGTGGTCAGTGCGTCCCTTACACTGTTTTCTTCTATCTCAGTAGCAGAGATGAAACTGCCTCAGTAGAGAGGACAGAGAAGGAAGACAAGGTGATAGCTGGTGATAGTTGAGGCTGCTCTTAAGTCCATGTGAAAAGTGCTTCTCAACACCAGCAGGGAGCAGGGGAAAAACACTTTTAAAAAAACAAATTGAAAAATCAGGCCATGTTATTTTAAAGAATCGACTATCAGAAAAGGCTTAAAAAAATTCTCATTGCTATTTAAACTGGAGAAAATGTCTTTCAGGTATGTGTGGTTGTTTGAGAACTGCATGGTATTACAAGGAAAAAAGGGCATATACTTTACTATCTGCATTTAACCTTTCACCATTAGAGCATCATCTTCCTTACTTGTACCTCCTATTGCTCAGGGCTAAGGAGCAGCTTCTTTTGTCTGCTGTGATAGTAGCATCTCCAGATTGCTAAATACAAACCAGCATTTGTGAAGCACAGCTTCACAAGCAGCACACAGAGAAAGCTAGCCTATGTTTGTGTCGCTGTCTAGGGGACACTTTTATTTTAATAATAGCCCAGTGTATTACAATCCAATGTCTGCATTTGTTATATGTGCCTTGTGCCTTCACTGTATGTTGAAGCAGCAAGGTGCTCATGTGAGATGTATTCAGTGATGCCCCAATTAGCTGAATAGAGGGCAAATTCCATTCTACCTTGTGGATTAAAGTTGCTGTCCTTCCACAGGTTGCTTGTTAGTCTTCTGATGTTTGTGTAGCTTAATGGCTAGTCATCAGATAGATGCAAAACGATTGGAAGGGTTTTCTTTATTGGAAGAGCATTTTGGGAAATGTTTGGACAGAACTAGACAGGACTTTGTGTAAAAAGTACTTCATGGTCTCAAATTTCACAGCACGGTTGAGATGTCAGACTAACCCATAGTGGGCATTTGTGCCCCAAAGGCATACCTCGAGTACTGGCGCCCGCTGCTCTGCTACAGCAGGATGGATGGCCCTCGCCTGTCACTTGTCTGTTGCTTCATATATCCTGATACATGTACTTGTAGCCAGTAGGGGTTGTATCAGAAATGGGCTCTTTCTCCATCCAGTATTACTAGAAAGCTTTGCTTGAGTCAGCTCGCATGATCCGTCCCACTGGCCCTGCTTCTAGATGGAGGATGTCTTGGTGTCGATCTGCTGGACAAAGTTTATTTGACAGAGGGAATATTGTTTTCGTGCATTAAGTAGCAGTGTTTCTTTGATTTGTTTCCCATTCTCCTCCTTTAAAGAACGTATCCTGTTCAAAAGAAACCAACTCTTACACCTAACAGTAACTCAAAACACAAAACCACGCAGGCTGTTTATCTATTTCCTTCTTTACATAAATTTGAAAATTTTCTGAATGTAGACATTCTTCCCAGTAATAAGTAGTGAGTCAGAAGGTAAGGGTCAGTTACTGGCTTCCAGATAGCAAAGCACGATGAACTGATATGTGCAGACTTCTGTGAACAGGTAAGAGATTATTCTTTTCCAATGGTGTTTCACAGGAGCAGGAGAGAATTTCCTACTACTAAGGGGAAGTCTTCGAAGTCTTTAAGCACCTGTGTGAGTTTTGTTTCCTTCCTGCAGGGAGGAATTCGGATAGTCCTCTATTCTTTACCTAGGCCGATGATATCCTCTTATTTTGCTTTCTTAAGGCTAATTGCGCTGTACAGATTATCAGCGAGCTGCTGCTAGACAGCAATTAACGTTCTGTGACTTGTGTTCAAGTTCCGTGTTTTGTCTTGTCTCAGACTTTCAGGTCCAGCAGAAAGAGTGGTTCCAGCTTTCTATTTTTATTGAATGGGGAAACGTGCATCTTCCAAAGAGAAATAATGGAAGAATAGGACTGGCAGTGGGATGCTAAGCAGGCATGCTCCTTTATCCTGCAGTAAGACATTATTCAAGCATCACAATGAAAACAAACAAAGGACCTCTCAACTTGTGTGGTGATAAGTAATTGGGGTGGTTTTTTTTTTTTAGAAATACTGATTAAATTCTAACATAATGAGAATTCACTGTGAACTCAATGCACGGGAGCTGAAATGTGTGACCGTATATACTACAATTGAATAACATCTATCAAGCTATCTGGCTTGAAAGATAGTACAGTAGATGAATTAAATAAAAAGCTTTCAAGGTTCTGAACTTTCCGAAGAGGGTATGAGTCTGAGCCTGCACCCAAACATTTGGGAGCGTGAACGGGTTGGCTCGTTTCTGTTTTTTCCAGTGGGCAGTGGCAGAACTCTGAGTACCAGCATCTTTAAGATCTTTCAGTGTTTTGGATCTAGATTTGCTTTTTGCAGCTTAAATCCCAAGTCAGTGGGACAGCTACAAACCAGTGTTATATTGCAAGAAAAACCCAAATGTCTTCCTGGCTTTTAAATATGGGCTCTTAACAGAATACTGTGCTCTATCTCTTACCTTGTGGCAGGTTATTTGCTTAATATTCTTAAGCAGACATCACCCCAGTATCAGGTTGCTTTTTGAATTAAGGTGCTTACTTGTTTGTACCCTGTGAGGTGAGGAAGCGCTCTCGTTCCAGTTTTGCAGGAGGGAAGACTGAAGGATGTGTCCGAGCTCTTACAGGGAGGCTGTTGCAGTACCAGCCCCAGTGCTATCGGGAGCTGTGCTGGCAAACCCGTGAGGCAGGAGCTCCATCTGTGGCTCTCTCAGCAGGGATGTGGGGTGCCCTGGTGTCAGGGCTTCGCTGTACTGTTCTGTGGGGCACGATGGGAAGGGAAGAGCAGGCGAAGGTGGTCAGCAGACCTGGCGTTGCTGGCTTTCTTCCAGTGAAAGGAAGCACTGATTCACCTGCATTTAACCTAAAGGCTGTTCCTGTGGCAGTTACATACCTCCCCTTACAGGGAGGCAAAGAGCCAGGCCAGTCAGAGCTGGCTTTCTCGGTGTCCAGGTTGCTCCTTGTCATTCCCTCCTGTTTTGTCTCGCCAGCTCTTCCAGCCCTTTGCAGCTGCCTGCTCAGCCAGCGTGGCTTGAGCTGGTGGCCACAGGATGCTCTGAACAGGTGACAAACGCGACTGAAGCCCATCTGCCGTGCCCTGCAGGCAGTTACGGGCCGGCAGCAGCTGGCAAGGCTGAGGCAGAGCAGTTCTTGCACTGGCACTGGGGTGACATGCCAGTAAATGCTTACACTGAAGCATTTCTTGAAATGGTGATGAAAGAAATTAAGGGACAGACTGCCTCCGAAGTTATGCAGTGATTGTCTGATGAGACATTTACAATAAAAAGTACTCTATTTTTTAATAATGGAATCTAGCAAAGAAGGATTTGGGGTGATTTCTAAAAGGTAAAACTGTTTCTGATCTTATTCAATAAAAGCTTGGTTTTGTTCCATTTCACCCCTCTATCCCCCAAGCTAGCATAGGCCCAAATTTAAAATTGCTCGTTGTTGTTGGTTCTTTAGCCAGTAAAATATACGGTTTCTTACGACTTCATATGCTGGTGAGGGAAAGAGAGAACATCTCCATCTACCTTGTTTTTCAGGAAAAATCTGTTTGGCTTAGTTTGAAGAACGGAAGATTGAAAACATGTGCAGTGAAGTGGAAATCATCACAAGTACCTCTGATGGGGACATGCATTTATTTTTGTTTCACAAGCTATGCAAATGCAGAATAATTAGCTGCAGCCCTTTGGCTTCTGACAAATTGCCAGTTCGGTCTTTGTGTGACAAAGTTTGGAGCCTTCTTATTTCTTGCACCTTCAAAGCCGTTTCAAGCACTTCCATACCCACGCTTTCCTAGACCTCTTGCTCGCATTTTTTTATTTTAAAATAGCAAAGATTTCCTATTTTTGGTGGGTATTTTTGGTTCAAATGAACACTAATGCTCTCTTTTATCTTTGAAAGATGTTCTAGTCAGTTGGCTATAAAAGTGGGATTAGTCATTGTGTTTCAAGCTGCACATTTTTTAATAGCAGTGGGATATGGAGGACAACATGTTTTTCAATGCGGAACAGCTGATTGTAGTAGTTACAATGGTCTCGGCTGCTGGTTTGTTTTTCCTTTCCCCCCCAACTCTCTGGGAATTGAGATATTTGAAATCTTTTACTTTGGAGAAGAAAACTGTCCTTTGAGCTGTGGGTTTACTGAAGCCTGCGAAGGAGAATTGAGGGTCGTCCCCCCCCCCCCCTTTTTAATTCTTCAATCAAAGTAAAATACCAATGACAACAGTTTCCACTAATTGTTGCCAGGGAACTGTTGTTTTCTTGAAATGTGGAGAGGTTTATTTTCACATGAAGTATTAATGGAATAAGCTTGGAACAGCAGTGTTCTAACCGAGAAAAGGAGCTTATAAAATATATATCTGATAGCATATACAGAAAGATGTGACTGGAAAGCTTCCAAAGCAAGCAGGGTTGTTGAGATGTTGGAGAGTTGGTTCTCTGGTACAGGGAGAAGAAAGTTTATTTTCACATGCATGCCGGCCCCTCAGTAAAGTGCATGTTCTCCTGAGAATGGCAGTCGGTTTTGCCTTCAGTGCATTTTTGGAAACGATGCTGCAGAAGCCCTCCAGCCCTCCTTGGTCTGGATTCTGTTTAGATACTTTGTGCTTGCTTGAAGGTGTGGGGGTGCTGGTTAAAATCTTGAAAAGATCCTGATACTTCTTAGCTGTGGTGCTACGCAGAGTTTGCTAAGCACACACAAAGTGGGGTCTTCAACAAAGCGGTAATAATCTCAGCTTCAACCCCAGAAATAGCAGGACTGTGCAGTAACAAATCCCAAGCAGAATCCTCTCTCTGGTCCTCCTCAGCAGGGGAGATCCCTCTATGTGAGACCTTCATGGTACCTAAGAAGCAGCATTGCCCAGCAGAAACAAAGCAGAGGTTCCAGTGCAGGGAGAGATGTTTTTGGCATGCTGCTCTATATTGCATCAGCAGACTGGTCAGTTAGGTACAGCGTGGCCCTTTCTGGTCCAGTGGGGAAGAAAAATAAATGCACATCTGTTGGGGCAGGGAAGGAAGAGAAAACTACAGAACGCTTCCACCATGTGGATTCAGCAGATTTAAATAAATAACCACTTATATTTAAAAATTAGACAGAGTAAGCCAAACAAATCAAATGCATTTAGGTCTCATTTATTTTCACTCTTGGTGAGTGAATGAGAGAACCATGAAAAAAAATTTTCTGGCTTGTTTGACTGCTTTCTTTTGACTGTGAATCCCAGTGGCCTAGGAGAGGTGTAGGCTCCACGGCCACTTGCAGAAGTCACCTGGGTGACTGAAAACATTACCTAGATTTAGAAATCTGTAAGTAATGTGTAATGAATGGCTGTCAGGTTTGAGCTTGTACTGCTGTGGCCCATGGAGCCAGCTCTGCCCAGCCCCTTTGTCTTCTCCTGACTCTCGGTATGTAGTGATGAGGCAGTGATTCCTAACAGTGCTAAAGGCTGGGAGTTGGGATGTCTTATGTGGAAATCCAATCCCTGTAGGACTTCTGCCAAAGATTCGGGTGACTATAATGGGACTGAGATTGCAGTGGGGAGTTGCCTTGCTTTGTCACTTACTGCAGGCACTTTGGGCAGCTCCCTTTCACTAGGAACCAGAGGTAGAATTTGAAGGTAATACTCCTGGCAGAATGCCATTTAAGTTTCTTTGAGGTATCTGAATAGTGGAGATGTAGAGTAGGATGAGTATGTAAAGGAAAATGAGACTATTAATGGGGGCTGGTATTTTCTGAAGACTGATGTGTATAATATTCTCTCAGCCATCAGCATGTAAGCGTCTTCCCAGATACTTCTGTGAACTGCAAAACTTTATAAATCCCTCCTCAAGAAACACTATGGATAAAAA
Organism: Ibidorhyncha struthersii; assembly: GCA_013398815.1. Lineage (NCBI taxonomy): Eukaryota > Metazoa > Chordata > Aves > Charadriiformes > Charadriidae > Ibidorhyncha > Ibidorhyncha struthersii. Next base: position 515,083 of record VZSZ01011830.1, on the reverse strand, counting down.
TAAGATCCTGACAGAAAAGCTGGGGGGTAAAACTCTGTATTTGCCTCCTTTTGACTGGGAATATTTTGCAGCATGCAGTCCCACTCTCTGCACAAAATGAGAATTAGACATTGCTTTTATTAATCATGATTGCTGCAGTGGTGCCTATGGGCCAAGAAAGACCAGGCTTTCATTTTAGGCTGCGTTAAACAATAGGATTATTTGTCTCACTGAATGCAGATGTTGTGATACGGTATCAAAGCAGGGCAAATGCAGTGTTTGGAGACGTGTAACTCGGGAAATGCCTTATTTTAAAACCAACTTGTCTCATTTGTGGTTTGCTGAAATTGCAAAGTCTATGTTGAAATACAAATATGCATGTAGCTCTTTTGACCTTTTCTTCTGAAGTTTTTCTCAGAGTAGGAAGGATGAGGAGTTAATTTAATATGTGGAAAGGGTGACTGTACCTCTCGCCCTAGTACTGAGGCATCCTCTCCCAGCTGAATACCCCATCCTTTGTCTGTTTTGGGGGTGAAATCAGGCAATTCTCCTGCTCAAGCAGAGCTGCAAGCTCATTTCTGTGACAGCAGTTGTAACCTTGTCTTCAGTCCTGATGTTTTGTTCCACAGGGACAATGATGTTCCTTTGGGAGCAATGACTCTGGTATCCACCATAGCTCAGACTTGCTTGTGTCAAACCAAAGCTTTATAGAGAGAATATCATCAGGACAGTAAAGGAGACTATTTATATGCCTGCATTCCTCAGTGAGGGTGCTGGTAGGTCTGAACTTCCAGAGGACTGTGCAGAAGAGCAGTGGTGTTTGGGGAAGTCTTTTTAGTGCACGTTGTTGATTCTTCCTTTCTTCAGCTTCTGCAAATGTTACTTACTCCTTTGATCCTAGCTGTGACCTGAGATAATTGTATCTGGAGATAATTGCATGCTTGTTTGCTCTTCTGGCACTTCACAATTAAATGAGAGAAACGTATTCATGTCACAAGATCGAATGGGATTTCAGTAAAACCCGGTGCTTAAAGACATTAGGCCATAAGATTTCTTAAGTTTTCCTGTATTTGGTCATTAGCCTTAAGTTAGAGAATCTATTCACATGTACTTCAACTGCCCCTAAATAAAACAGGGCACATTGATACACAGCGAAACCTGGAAATGTTTTCCTGAACGTGATTGCCTTCGTGAAATTATAGCACAAGAAAGCAGAGTGGCTTCAACTTAATCAGAACAGCTGAACTTCCTTTCTTGAGAGCTGTGGTATGTCCTATTTTTTTTTCATCCCTCTTCCCTCACATGGCTTGTCAAAAAGGAGACTGCTGCTACAACTTCCTAAATGAGATTAGTGTGGTTCTCCACCGGCTATCCCAGGAGCAAGAGTGGGCCAACCGTGGTTAATAAATTGATCGAAATAGTCGTTGGATACCTGAGGGTATGATCTGCCTTAGGCAGTCCCTTAGGAAGTGGTGGAAATAGAGTTCCTCCTTTTGGAAAGCTCTTTTCAAAGAGAAAAAGGTTGAGGGAAGGAGTTAATTTTCTTCCTGTAGACTGCGGGGGAGCGTGGAGACAAACCTTCTCCGGCAGGTGCAGGTGAATATATCTCTGTTGCTCAGATTTCTACAGGGGATAATAGTGTTAGTATATTTAAAGACAGTGTGCTACTGACATAGTAATGAATCTGTATAAATCCCAAAGACAGAGGAACCACAAAAGCTGCCGAGCTCTGTTTGTGCAGTGCTGTGGGGCAGTTTCATTCACGGCAGTCACAGCCTGTGCTCTGCTGCTTCTCCTCCTGCTTCCCCATCCATAGAGCGCTGTGTTTTTTTTCCTAGGAGGCTCCGTATCCAGGTGTGCTCTTTGTGAGTCAGCTGTGCGTTAAAAACAATGCAAACCTAAGCCTGCCTTCAGTGTACAGCATAGATTTGTCACTGAAATGGTGATGCCATAGTACATTTTATTTTAATTGTTCTCCTCTTAAGATTATTTTTGTAAAGGAGTCAAAAGAATTAGTTGTTGCTCATATTAGAGATGAATAAAGGTATGTCAAGAGAACTTGTCCTGTGTAGTTTTGCTAAAAGTTTGCTTGTTGACCTGTAGGATCCTAAGGCAATGCTGTCAATTAACCAGTCATTAAGATATCAGGCGTTTCAGTCACGATAAAAAAACCTAAATAAAACTGTGAGTGTTGCTCCTTTGGCTTTGAAGACTAGCACAACAGAGGTTATAAGTGGGAGAGCAGAAACTGCACCTCTATACAAAGAATAGACTGCTTCTGTCATTGCTAAGCAATGGACTTACCTTGTACTATTCTTTGGCTGCTATTTTAGGATCCAGGGTAGTTCAGTGTCTTACTTGAGTTCACTTATTTTTTCAACCTGAGGTTACTACGATAAATTACAGTTGCCTCATTTAATTTCCCAGCTGGTCGTCTTCCCTGAATAAAAGGGGGTTTGTATCTAATTTAAAGCTGCTATACATGTTAACTAACATATATATTGTATCCTTGTTTGAGTGTTTGTTAGCAGGTCGTTCACTAGTTAGTGAAGACCTTTTTTCAACAAAGAAAATACTCCTCCTGGTACCTTGCCAAAGTGCAAACAAGTTATTTACAGTGTTTTGACAGAATCATCTGAAGACAGGATGGAAAAGATGCCATTGGGACTGAGCTAATACTGTAAGAGACTGAAGTGTAAGGGAAACAACTGTTGCAGAGGAATTTTTGGCTGACTTTGCAAGCAGAGAAAAGCTTTTTAGCTTTGTTTTTGTAGTAAATTGTTGATTGGAGCCCAGAGCCTCCTTTACTCAAAGGTCTAAGTGCATCTGAAAATGTTTTCTTGTACAAGAAGCTTCGTTGCACAACTCTGCAGTCCTGTAACCTCAGCAGCATACAATTACTGTGTTAAAATTGTTCACTGACTTACTGATGGCTAAGATTAGAGGAAAAGCTAACTGCAGTCTATAGAGAATTTATGTTGATTGCAGAGAGATCATTTGTACTTTAGGTTAGCTTGGAATATGTTCTTTCCTGTGACCTAGATGAGCTTATCTTGTAATACCCTTTCCTTCATGATAACATCCTTAAGTGGTTGAAAAAAGAACGGCAGCTATAAAGGGTGAAACAGCACTTTTTCTTTATAACTTGAAGTACAAAGCAGTTTTGAAACGGAGTCAAAGCAGATTAGATGTTCGGGAGCCCACTGTGATGGCTTGCATACCATTCAGGGCCTTAACGGCTGGTTATCAGTGAGCTAAGTGACTAAAAAGGAGGTAAAGATATCATTTGCTCCCTGCTGGTGCTCCCACCATACCTGCTCCTGATTGTTTTTCCACCTCTGAGCCAAAAAGGGCAGCTTAGAGTTGCTGGTGGGTTTCTAACAGTGACACTTCTGCATTAGCCAGAGGAGCTTTTTCCTGCCAGTAAAATAAGTGCACTGTCCTTGTGCTGCTTCCAGTTCCTGCTGGGTGAGGAAACTACAGCCCGGTTGTGAGTCTTGCCTAACAGGTGTGTTGGATGCTCAAGTCCTCTGCTTTCTATTGACAAATGCTGTGATTCCTTATCTTGGGTGTTACTGCCTTCTGGGTTTCTTAGCTTCTTCAGCCTTCTTGTATGATTAGACTGGTGCATCTCCAGTTCCTTCTGTGCTCCCTAAAATCTGGATGTTTTCGACTGAGCCTGTAGAAGTGGATGCATGCAAAAGCTGTGTTGGCTTTGTGAGCGCTGTGTGCTGCATGGATGTGATGGTGCCGTGCCTGGGCTGGTACGGCTGGTCTCGGGTTTGCATGCAGTTGCTAGGGCCAGAGTGTGTTCAGTCTATCCAGTACGGTCCAGGCCTTGCAGTGCCTTTTAAGGGCCGGTTGGTGTAATGTCTTTTTACTAATTTAGGGTGGTCAGGCCTTCGTGCAGCAGCTCAGTGGCTTATATTGACTTCTGTATTGGTATAGAGTAGGTCCCGCTCCAATATAGCGCAAGGAAGGAAAGAGGATAACAACACACCCTGATGGTCCGTGAGTAGTTTGCATTGTTGAAAGTTAGATAGCAAGTGGAAATGTATTTTGCCTCGTCAACTTCTGCATTGTCGAGTTCCTTCTTTCTTAAATGGTGAAGTGCTGACTTAGACACGAAGAAGGTTTAAATGATGTTTTCAGCAGGTCTGCTTTCATCACACTCCTGCCTTTGGTTATTAAGTCCCTGCTGTGCCAACCAACATACACTACTGTGTGCAAGGGGGACCTCTTCAGACAGCAGTCGAGGAGGGAGTGCCTTACCCAGAGGTTGTCCCAGCGAAACACCAGGGAGCTGGCTGGAAGCACCATGCTTGCAGTGTTGCAGTGGGAGAGCAGTTTGTTCAGTTTGTAGGGACTGGGCTCAAACCAAAGGTGCTTCTAGAAGGCAGGTGTGGCCAGCCCACCACTCTTCACCCTCCTGCAACTTGAAAACTGTTCTCATGCCGCTGCTAAGCTAAGTCCCAGGAGCTGTGGTAGTCCTGAATCAGCTGGGGTTATTGTGGGGTGTCCTGTGCTTTCTCAGCAGCCAGAAAGGGGTCTGCTGTGTGTTTTTTTTTAAACTCTCGGCTCGTGGCTCTTCTGATGTGTCCTTTTCAAATCAATAAATCTGACTTCTTGTGCCTTTTCCGTAGTGCTGAGTGCCATTTTTTGAGGACTATTTCTTATAACTGTTGTCCAAGACTCTTCTGGAGTGGGTACAGCTTAACTCTGCTTACAGCATAAGTGATTTGCAAGTAATACTATGCTGTCTTTCTTGCTTTGTGTAAGGAATTGCAATGTAAATGCTGCATAATCATGCATGAAAAATAATCTGTCCATGAAAATGCTGTCTTGAAGGTCGTCTTTGTTACTGCCCGGATATGTCTGTCTGTAGCCAAGTTTTGGTGTAGTAATACCATCAAGTTAATGTTTAAAAGAAGAGCTAACAGAGTTTACTTCATTTTCATTAGATGGGAGTACCAAGCATAGTTGCTGATGATTAGGAATTTTAATTTCCTATAAATTTTCTTAAGATTGATGTGCTACAACTTTATTTATCAAATCTATCAGGATCGTTTATGATTTTTTTCTCAAGAACTTTTTGTGTTTGCAGAGGATCACTTAGCAACAGCCAATGGCACAGTGAGGTTGCCTATGACTTGCTGTCCCTAGTACCATGAACTATAAAACAATGAGGAAACACCCAGAAACAGCAAGTAAATAGAAATTTAAATCAAAACAAAGCATCTCACTTACTGAGGAGTTCCATGTTTCTGTGGGCACTGTTTGTGAAATTCCTTGCTTTTCAGTCTTCACTTATATGTTTGTCATCCTGATCTGATGATACTGTCTGCTTCTGTAGGTGTTCATGGGATGTCTGCAGATGTTGTAATGGAGCATCTCCTGAGTATTTAAAATGGAAGCAACTATTTGATATTAAAGCAACTCACACATTAATCTGTTGGATCTTCTTAATTAGTGCTTCACTAAGTAATGGCTAAGGAATAAAAGTTCCCTGGAGGGCTCTCGGATCTAGGCTGGTATTTCAAGTTTATAGCTCTGTGCTAATGCAGTAAGAGTCTGCATTTGCTCATAATCAACATTTATTTTCCTGAGAGTGATGGGGTTTTTACCATATTTAGGGTTGGGTTTTTTTTGGGGGGATCGAGAGGGATTATAAGTTCAAGTCTTAATGTCTGCGTAATTCAGTCCATCTATTATTGTATATTGATACCAATAACTAGCTTGACTCAAAAGACTTAGCTTGCACTGGAGGTGAAAGCTGAATGCAGTCAGAAAACATTTTCTTTTTAAAAAATTGTCCTCAGGGTCTGAGGTATGGACAGTAAATACATGGGAAACGCCCCACATCTGTGTTTGGCAGGCAACAGTAACTTGACAGGAACACAGCTGAGACTGTGTTTATGGATCTTATTGGTTCAAGGGGCGCTTAGTAAGTGGGGGAAATGTTGAGTGTTGAAAGGCAATGCTTTATTTTAACTATTCTTTCTGATTCTGGGATGTGGGCTGAAGAAATTCTACCATTTGTTGAGCTTTTTAAGAGGAAACTGAACTGCAATATTTGCATTTAGGTCTAGTGTTACCTGAGTTTTAAAAGACCTTGGTTATGAGTCTAAGTTTTAATGGAAAAGCTGAGATTTCAGTGGAATTCAGTTTCTTTCTGCTGGTATTCGTGCAGTCACTTCAAAGTCCTAGTCCGCTGACTTCAGAATCTGGTGTCTTCAAGGAGGAGAAAAGAGGGAACGGTATTGTTTTGCTTGGAAAACATCCTGTGTAAAATACACTCTCATAGTAAGGAAGGTATGAAGATTAAGTGCTGAGCATGAGCAGTGATACTTTCTACTAAAACAGGGAGGCTGAGTTAGTGAAGGACCTCAAGTCTTTCCTCAATTGCTAACTTACCGTGCCATACAAGAAACCTGTAAGTTGGAACACTTCAACAAGAGATCAGTTTGCTGAATTCTCTCGGTTTGCAAAACCAAATCTGCGTCTATAATGTATTTTAATGCTAAGAGTCTAAGATCTTTCGATGTAGCATACTTCACTGTTGTCATCTGCATGCTTACTTCGTTCATAACACTACAGATGTTGAAAGTCATACCTCACTGTGTTGTCAAGGTCGTGGGTTTATCTGAGATGAACCAGCTATAAGGAGGTAGGACAAGGTTATGCCTTTACACATGTAATCTCTTTTGGGCAGGGTTATCACAGTTTGTTTAACCTGACAGGGAAGGTCAAACCAAACCTGTCTTGGTTGTCTTGTTCTGTGCGTGGCATAAAGAGATTATCTAAGGTTGTGCTGTCCTTTCTGCAGATGCTTGCAGCCATCAGGGATTTGAAGAGCTTACATTTGATGGGAATGAGAAACCATTAGTTGTGGCTAGAGCACAGAGTTAAGTGCCCTCCTTGCACTTGTTTGCATTTAAAAGCACGCACAGTGTTTCCCGTCATTTCAGTCTGGTTTGGGGAACTATATAGCAGACTTTTCTCTCCTGTCTGATTTCTGTGCAAAACCTATCTACTTTAATCTGTTGCCTCATGTGTTTGTCATTTCACCTATTTCGACACCTGTGCATTTCACCAAGAATAAATGGGTAAAAGAATAAACTCTATACAAGGTAATTCTAAAACTAAAGACCATTAAAATAGTCTTTGTGTATGTGTTTTACTAAAAACATCAGATGACGCTTTTCTGTGTGTTGGAGTTTTGGGATAAGATGCTCAAAAAGGAGCCATGGCATGTCTACCAGAACGTTCAAGTCACTTAATCTCCATGCTGAACGCATGTATTTATGCCAAGGATATACATAACTTTCTTGTTACTGGTTTGCATTTTGTCCCTTATTTTATATGGTTTTACTGGCTCACTCGTTTAAGCTTTCCATATGGGACTTCCTTTTGAGCCGAATGTTTCTGCAGTTAGCACAAGCAGGCTAAGCCTGAAGGACAGAGCTTTTGAAGAGCAAATTTCAAACTTCACACCACTCTTTGCTCTGGCTTCGTATCCTTCTTTGTTCCCCTTCACAAATGTCTGGGCTGTGGTGTTCAGAACAGGCTGTACTGAAGGACGTGTCTTTGGGGCCTGTCCTGTGCTTGTACTTGAAGTTGGCTGGAGGCAAGCCAGCCCTTTTTGAGCCCTTTTGAGGTTGCAAAATTGTGCTAGCGTGGCAGAGGACTGGCTTTGTTTCTCCATGGGACTTACTAGCCTCCCAAGCCCCGTGCCGCATCAGTGAGGCCAGGCAGCATCCCCGGCAGAACCAGGTTACGTCTGCTCTGGCTATGCAAAGAACAGGCAGGTCGTGCGTGTCTCTGCCTGTATGTGACCACAGACCTACCCAAAATCTCTTAATCTGTGCGAGTGTAGCATTTGAATGACTCTTTATGTATGGAGAGCACTGATGATGGGAAGTCTCCTGCAGCACGATGAACTGCTAGGATGGTTCCCACTAAACTGCTGGGCTCCCTCCTGCTCCTTGCTAGCTGTGTACCAGCTTACACCAGCCTGTTTGTCACACCTTGTTTCCTTCACCAAGACAGGCAGAAGAGCACTTTGCACCTCGCCTTTTACCTGCAGCACATTCTGGGTTGTAAGCTGTGGTGCTAGTTGTTAGCTGAAGGTGGAAGCCTGAATGTGTGAGCACTCGCAGTACTCTCCCTCGACCAACCTCAGCGTGGAGTCCTGCCTGCTGGGCCACTGCTGAATGCTCAGTTACAGCCTGAGAGTGGCTGTAATGTTCTGAAAGAAAAACGTGGCAGAACTAATGCTGCCAGCTCTAAATTTTCATGTGTTTCTCCAGATTTTGAAAGGTGATTTCTTTATTTCTCTTTATTTTTTTTTTATTTTTTATGGCATAGAAAGTGTGGTTGGAACATGAAATTTGCAAGCGTTGCATTGGAATTGAGGTGCTCTAGTTGAGGGGAAGTAATCATAAAAAGGTACCACTAGGTATCAAATCAGCTTCACAGTTGAAACCATTTAAAGTATTTTTTTTATTATTTTCACAAACATAAGTATTTCGGAAGGTTGTCAGTTATGATGAAGGTCATGGTGAGGGGAAGTTCTGTGGCTTGGGCTGTAGGACGAGTCAGATGACGGTATTGGTCCTTCTTGTATCTGAAATCTGAGGGTAAGTTACAAAGTAGTAAGCCTGCTTTGCAAAGGTGCTGAGGCACACCCACCCCCACCCCCCAAAAAAAAGGTATTTCTGAATGAATTCCATTATCAAATGCTGGCAGGTGTTCTGACCATCTTTGCTGTTGCACTGCTTGTATTTGGGTTGCTGTAGACCTAGATTATTATTTAATGATATAAATGTGCATGGGTGACTTCTAGTTTTCGGGGCACAGGAGGGGAGAGCCTCTCGAGTCCCTGTGCTGAAGCTGATCCACTGGCGTCCTTCCCTTTATGAACATTTTGGCCACTTTTGAGGGACTTTTCTAACTTCAGAGCAAAGTACACAAAATCCCACATGCAACAGCCTGTGTGTCATCAGCAGAATTCCAGTCTCAATGAGGTTATCATAGTTATACTTTACAAAATAGCATTATTTTGGTATTTGTGTTTCTTGTAGTCCTATTAAAAAAATAATACGTTTGTAAATCTACTAGTTATTGGCAGTGCAGTAGAAGAAAGATAAAATTACAGGCTCTTAACCTTTTATTTCCTAGTAGCTTCACAGAATGAGAAATTTCTGTTAATGTTTCAGTGATTACACTCTTTTTCCTTTGCAATTAACGAGATATTACCCTCTGTAAAAGGAACACGTGTACTCCATACACATGCTCGTTATGTGGGGGAGAAAGGAGGCAAGCAATACAAATTTCAGGATGAGAACTTTCTCTTTTTTTTAAAAAAACAGCTAAAAGGTTTTCCCCACAAGATGAGATACTTTCAGTATTTAGTGAGGGACTATGGTTCTGTGGGAACTGGTCAAATTTAGCAGACATAAATATAGCAACCAAGTAGCGTGGTGACTTGCAGAACTCTGCCCCTATAAAAAGAAAACCACCACCAGCAGCTTATTGCCGCACTTTTAATATGCTTTTTTGATGGGGTGAGGGAGTGAGAGATTGCTCTTTCCAATAGTACAGAGAGACTTCTTGCCTCAGCACCTCTTTCCAAGCAGGGTTTCAGCAGGACGTTTGGTGAGTCTACACCAGGGCATGAGAACATTAACAGGAAGGATCTGAAGGCTGTTCTCATGGCATAGTTGAGTTTAACATTTTAATTTATCCATGGCTGATGTGGGTTGTTGCCTAGTTTGCTTTTGCCAGAGGGGACTGGGCCAGTTGTGTAAACAAGACTAGCTCTACAGTGCTGAGATCCGTGCTGGTTAAAAACCTTTCCTGTACTCTGGTCCGTCCTGCAGTCAGAGGAGGCAGCTCCGGGCAGGAGCTGTGGGAGTGCTCCTGCGGTGTAGCCGGGAAAGTGGGATTGTGGGATTAGCCATTACAGGTAGCAACAGTGGCATCTTTTCCATGTGGACTGGTCAGTCTGTTGAAGAGCATGAAATATGTAGTTACGTTGCTAATCTAGACCAGAGTTGACGCCACTTGTGTCCTTCTTTGTTTTCCTAGGAAGATTCAGGCTAACACACGTGTGTGACTGTGCCACAAAAACGTCTCCTGTTGCATTTTAAAATACCATGTATTGTAGACAGAGCAGTCCCGGATGTGTTTTTGAGGATACCACTCCTTTTCTCCAAAACTCTAGACAACTTTCTGATTCTGAAATAGCAGACTAATGTCATGAGCTTGGTATGTCTAACATAAAGAAAGACTGGGAAAGAAAAGTTTTATTACTAAGAAAATAAAGGTCACCCCTCCTGCAGGCACAGAATGAAGAGGAGAAGCTTTATATCCCGTGGTAAAAATAATTCCCTCGCTGTTGGTTCCTAAAGCAAAATCCAGCCAAATTAAAGAGCCTAGAATAAGTCCAATAAATTGTTACTCTGCTGCTGTCACCTTTGTGTAGTAGGTTGTTAGCTTATGTCTAGCTGTCTTGTGTCAATCTGAAATATAAATAAAAATGATAAAATGCAATTTATTGGGTGGGCTGGAAATTAATTGCTGTTAGGTCTTAGTTATTTCTCATCATGCTTCCTGGGAACTTTTCCCTAGAAGGAGACAGCTTGAAAGGCACCCGTTTTTCATAAACTATTTTTAATACTTAGAAGTTACTTGAAGCACTTATTTGAGATGTTTATTTTCAGCAGAGAAGAACACAGTTGAATTCTCCTGTATATATTCTTAGTCTCTGCTGCAGGGTGAATCTCCATTATTTTTTTTTTCTTTCTCCTTGATGGGCTCTGTCTGTATTTCTGTCTCCTGCTCCCACTTGTCTCATGGAGAGTAAGAATTTGGAAGCTTTACCAGGAGGAAGAGGAAGCAAAACGTGCTGTAACCTCCTATTCTACTCTTCTTGCCTATTGATCCCAAACATATCACCAGAATCGTGATTCAAGTTAACCAGGAGGGTGTTAGGTCAAGCATTTGGCAACTTGCCTTTTAGGAGCTTTAGTTTCTTAGCCTGCAAGTGCAGGGTTTGGAGTGGAGGTGCCCCTTTCAGTGAGTTGCATCCCACTGGAGCGCAAGGGGAGAACCGATGGGGGAGGTGAACCGCTGGGAAAGCTGGTCCCTCTGCACGCTGGGGTGGTGCAGGAGGTTTCTGGAGGGGTCGGGCAGGCTCGTCTGCGGATTTTATTGTTCCCTGGGGAGACGGCTGGCTAAAGGAAGCAAAATGAAAACATTAGCCATGCATGTTTTAAGCCACTTTGTGGTGGGTGTTCCAAGTGGTTAAAATACCTGTTTTCGTTCCCACATCGGAGACTTTGGATAATTTTTCTGGGTCTTAATTTGGCCCATTAGCTGTATTGGTCTGAACCTCATCAGGGATTTAGGAACCTTTAACTGATCAAAGAGGTTTTAAGATCCGCTAAGAGGTGGTGAAACTCTTTTCCCAACAAAATTACTTCATAGATTGAGTTTTATATTTACCCTCTATTGCTCGACACACACCTTTGCATGATGAGAGTGTGTTTTCCCTAGTTAGTTCACCAACCACTTCTCGCCCAGTTGCTTTGATAAAGACAGATATTTCCTGCGTCATAGGCACTGGTCTGTTAGTGACCATGGGACAAAGAGGTGACTAGAAGGGCTTATGGCAAGAGGAGAGGAGCAAAGTGATCTACTGGGGAGAAAAGCTACAATTATGCATGGGGCTAATGGTCATCTGGGTTTTTTGGGGGCTTAAAAAATCCTTGTTGCAGGATTGTTCTCCTTCATTCTGCAGGTGCAGGCTGTACCATCGGTGCTCTGTGCAACGTGGCCTGGCAAGTGCCAGGCAGCGGAGAGAGGAGTTGTTTTTCTTCTCTCCTTGTCCCTGCCTTTGAGCACCGCTCGTTACTCGTAGGCAGCTGCTTACAAAGCCCACCGCTGTGGTGGTAATACAACTGGATTGCAGTGCCTCAGCTCCGCCAGCACCGACGGCCCTTTCTCCAGGAGAGCACCTAGTTTTCCATTATACCAGCCTTGATGGTTCCAGCTGCTCCTTTCTCCTTTTCTTTGCTTGAGTTTTGTTAGTTTTGCAACACCAGCTCTCTGAGATTTCATACAAAATAAGTGTTTTAAGAATGTGCTCTTGCCAATGTAGCTGCGTGGGGAGTTTTCTCACATGCTGCACCCTGTTGCGGGTGCTACGGGCAGTGGTTAATTTTTGCTCTGGGGGGGTTCTGGCTTTCTGTTTTCTTGCTGCACCACTAACTGTGGCAAGTGTAAATAAGGTGAATCCAAAATAAGCATAAGTAACTTTCTGAAATTTTCGAAATAATCCCGTTCTCCTATTCTCTTGACTATTATAGGATCAGCTACATTAAAGGAAAAAAAAAAGATTGAGGTATCTTACATAGGTACATATGTTTTGCTGGTTTTAATCATAGAAGTAATTCCTGCTGCATATTACCTTGATAAATGTAATGGTACTTCTTGTGTTTCAGCTACACTTCCACTTTGCTTATGTCTACAGGCAGTTAAGTATTGAAAACTGAAATTGCCACTATTAGCAGGAAAGCCAAAGGCGTGCCTGCCCACAGCATAGTACTCATTGCCAGTGCAGTCTGGAGATGAATTCTGTAGTGCATGCACTTTCTGGGGTCATCCTGGGTTGTAGGGTGCGTAAAGAGGGGAAGGGGAAGAAAGGTGACAGATTCCAGTGAGAAAGGATGACGAGACTTGAAGTCTTATTGTCCGTTACTCATTGCGGTAATAAATATGACAGGGTATCCTCGTCATGACCCGCTTTCGTCTCTTACAGCGTCTTTATCAGATGTAGATGCCCACAGTGTTAAAACACCTGACTCAGGACATACTGTGGAAGTACGTGTTCCGTAATCTTTGCTGCCTAGCTACTGCTGAGCCAAGGGTGCCTCTGAAAGCTCTTATCAGGCAGTAAATAAAATCAGGTTTGTTTGCATAGGGCGTCTCCTGACTGTGCCAGTAGTCTGTTTGGTGTCAAAGTGCACATGCTGCAGAGACTATGAACTTACTGAATATTAAAAACAGTCACTTCTTTAAGTTTCTTTGCTGAAGGGAGAGGCTCTTGTCCTTTTGTGAAATGAACTGGACCTTTAAAAATCCTGATTGTTGGTCGTTGACACAGGGAAGTGCCTGGAACCCTGTACATTACAGCACACAGCACTTACCAAAATACATTTACATTGGTATGTTCCTTTGTAAATAGCTGTAGGCCACAGCTAATAAACCAGTAGTTACTTGGCCCTGTATTGCTACAGGATAGTTAATGGGCTGAAATCTAACTATGATAGGTCTTTTTGTATTATTAGTGTATTCAGATGTACTGCTGTCTACTGCATCGTGAATAATGCCACAGAGTTGAGCTGTGTAAGGACTTGTTAAAGCTCAGAGCAGATTTATTCAGAATGCTCTGCTTAAAGCTTGAATGACACACTTCTGCAGTAAGCAATATATTAATATCCCAGAACACTAAACCTGCAAGCCTGCCTTGGTTAAGGACATGGCAGATGTCTGCAATCTCTACAGAGTGGATCAAGTCAGTCCTGGAATGGATCAACTCAGCCTGGTGAAGAGAAGGCTCTGAGGAGACCTTATAGCAGCCTTCCAGTACCTAAAGGGGGCCTACAGGAGAGCTGGAGAAGGACTTTTTATAAGGGCATGTAGTAATAGGACGAGGGGGAATGGCTTTAAACTGGAAGAGGGTAGGTTTAGATTAAATATTAGGAAGAAATTTTTCACTTTAAGGGTGGTGAGGCACTGGCACAGGTTGCCCAGGGAAGTTGTGGAAGCTCCATCCCTGGAGGTATCCAAGGCCAGGTTGGATGGGGCTTTGAGCAACCTGGTCTAGTGGGAGGTTGTCCCTGCCCACGGCAGGGGGGTTGGAACTTGATGATCCTCAAGGTCCCTTCCAACCTAAACCATTCTATGATTCTATGATTTTCAAATGTAGGAAGTAATTTCTCCTTGGTCGTAGTTTCACAGCTTGCAGACTGGCACGGTCCAGAGCTGACAGCAGGCAGTGCAGAGGTGGGAGCTGGGCAGCCTGCAGTGGCAGAACTAGTGCTGCCTTACGGGAGGGGACAGGCCAGATTCCCCTGCAGGGTGGCTGGCATCAAGTGGGAGCAAAGCTGCTGTGGCAGAGGAAGGACCCAGTTATAAAAAGACCTGCGTAAAGCTTTGCTGGTTGGTTGAATTGGGGAGAGAGGCTCTGTAGATCGGAAATACCTACACTCTGTTACCCTGAAGTGCAGGATTCTTTCCTGTGGTTTTTCTATTGTTTGGTGTAAATTTTTGCAAAAAGCTCCAGCCGATCAGGCTTTCACCAGTTCCTGTGGGAGATTGCTCCATGGCCTAACACGTTTGTCTGCCAGGAGGTCTTCCTGCAAATCAGCCCATACCTTTCCTTTCTATCACATCGATCCTAGTTAACCCCTTTTGTACACTGCTCATCTTAAGCATTATCTCTCTTCTAGGGCGAGCACCTTCTAAATGCTGATGCTCTTTTACCATGCTGCCCGTTCGCCTTGGGTGAAAGTAGAGTTGTTCCACAGCTGCCTGGCGCCAGCGTTGTTGATGAGCTGCAAATCCACAGACTTTAACTTGTTTGGTTGTAACCTAAGTTTCAAACTAACCACCTAGGAGATTTAGGTGCCTAAACAACTTTAGCTGTGACCTAGGAACCTGAATCCTTTGTTGCCTTGGATATCTTAGCTATGTTTAGCTTTCTTGGTGGAAATTGAGCCCTTTGCCTGTATTTTTTTGTTGCTGGTCACCACGTTCCTTCCAGCCTTGTAGTGCTTTTTCTTTCCTGGCAGCCTTAAAAGCTGCAGAAAAGAAATTGTTTCCATTCCATGTCATTAGCAGGGATATTGTATATTGACTTAATGGTGTTTTAGAAAGGTCTGTAATTTACTCTATGTGAAGTTTGATGTCATGCCATAGAAGTTTGTTCTCCTTTTTCTCCCTTCCCTACCATTAGCACTTGAGAAGTCTCTCCCAGTTTAGCTCCCCCACCCTGCAGGAGAAAAGCTTCCTGTATTGCTGGTCTAGTACTTTCTGCATGTTTGATTATATTACCACAAAGAGTATATTTCTGAGGCACCTACATTTCTGCTTTCACTTAGTATATTCTTACTGCAGCACCCACGTGGTGAGTGAACTCAGGTAGTAAACGCAATGGTGTTTGTTACGTTACAGAGCATGTAGCATTGTGAAGCATTTTATATTTTGATTCCACTCTTATACCTTTTCCCAAAAGCTTGATTTTTACTTGCTGGCTTTCCGCTTCTTTCCCCTGTGATGTTATGAAATGCTTGAGATGTTTTCTGCCACTCAGAAATTCCCATTGCAGTGTGTATAATCATCCTGCAAACTCTGGGGAGTGTTTCAAGGGGTTCCTGTTCACTCTTAGGAAAAATATTCTATTTTCACCAAATACCATTTGGTAATCTGCAGTGTTTTGGGATCTTCCCTCCGGAGTTTCCTCGCAGGATCTCAGGCCGATTCAGATGAAGCCTTTTGCATGTCGATTCATTTTCACTCTCAAGTGAATTTGGCAAAACTATGTTGGGAGTTTTTTGCATCCTTAATTTTCCTGTTTCTCCTAAAGAACACTTAGTCCTTTCTGAAAAGATTCTCAAAGGGTATTCATCTAACTTGTCATNCCGAGTGGCATCCCCAGCTGCTGCTTGCCTCTGGCAAAGAAGACAAATGGTTATTGTGTTCTGGAGCCATGCCAGGTCTTCTGTGTCTCTGCTTGGTCAGTATTGTTGTGTTTTATTTAGGATCTAGCAGTGTTTGAATAACAGTGGTTTATTTCCAGCCCCTTCTCCCCTCTGTTGATTTTTCAATTTTTTTTTCTTTTTTTTTTTAAGGGACCTGGCCTTATTAAAGAGAGACAGCCCAGCCTGATGGGCTCTTTAGTAACCTGAGAATAATATGCTTTGGGCTATTTTTCCTTCCTTATGTGTGAGGTTTTATAACGATTGTGAGGAGAACATCTAGGCTTTCATACAAACTTCTGAGGTTATTTTTGTCTTTAGTTAAACCGTCTGGTTCAGAAGAGAAATTTTACCGATTTTGAGCAAATCGTTGCACTCAAATTTCACTTAGGAGAATGTGAATAAGCAACTCAGCCAGACTTTTAACATACGCCTTTCAATATTTGTTTCGGAGCAAACACACCCTCATCAAAATCAAATTACTTCTGTTTTTTCTGCCCACCCTTAACCCATGTCTGCAATGCTCGCTTCCTTTGACGAGGCTTCAGCTGTGGTCCCTCTGCTACTGCTCTGAATAGCAGCTGACTTTGCAGGACTGGTCCCCTCGCTGCTGAAGGTTGGCTGTCCCCAACACACGCTTGTGTAACCCCCTTCCTCGGAGAGCCTGTGCTACCAGAGTAGTGACACGAATCACATGGGCAAAGGCTTTGTAGAAGCAGCTCTCACTTAAGGCGAGCATCCTCCTATCTTCTCTTTAGCTGCGCCTCGTTTGGCAGTCATAGCCATAAGTAATGACATGGCCTAGCTGAGGGTGTGATTAGCAGATAGTCCACTCATTTTCCTAGGAAATTGGGAATGTCTTTTGGCCATCTTCTTAGCCATAAATTAGGGAAATTGTTCCTGTGCCAGTGCTGGGAAAGGCATATTTGGTCAGCATATTTTAAGTATTTCTTGAAGGCTGTGAAAAGCTTTGGACAGCTGAAATAACTGGAGGAAAAAAAATGGAATAGGGGGAAAAAAAGATGGAATGTCAACACTCAAGATCCATCGATAGTGAAATGACTTTCTGTCTTATAAATTGCACAACTGAAGATGGTACATTGCCATAAATGTGCTAAACGTGGTCACAAGCTTTCCCTCTCCATGTCTTTCCATCTTAGAAGGATGTCTGCTTATGGCTGTGTAGAAATGGGAAGGGGACTTTCAAAAAGAACTTTGACGTTTACCCGAACAACAGAAATACCTGGCCTATGCCAGCCAGATGTTTTAAAACATATTTTTCACATCTAATTTTAACCCTATAACATGATCTTAAATCGGTGTTTAGCAGCAGCTTGAGCACAAATTTGGAAGATGGTCTGTAGCCCATTGCGGTGGGTTGACCCCAGCTGGCAGCTAAGCCCCCAACCAGTCTCTCGCTCTCTCAGGTGGACTCAGCTGTCCTGGCCACGTCCTCTCCCAGCCCCTCACCCACCCTGGCCGCCGGCTGCAGGGACAGCCTCAGAGGCAGGGGAGGCCTGCGCGCCGTGTAAGTGCTGTTCGGCAATAACTATAACATGGATGTGTTATCAACACTGGTTTTGTCACCAGTTTAAAACACAGTGCCATACAGGCTGCTGTGTAGAAAAGTAACTCTATCCCCGCCAAACCCGGTACAGCCAGTCACTGCCCTAAACAGTCAGCTTTTTCAGAGATCAGTTCCCACTGTCTTGCCAAAGAAGGAATGTTTGGTAGCTGCACTTAACGATGTGGAGCTTTGTGACAGGGAAGCAACTCCAAAGCCTTCAGCATCCTTGGGGAGCTGGTCAAAGCGTGGGGACTGCAGGAGATGGGGTTCTCTCCCTCTCTTTGAGAGCTTCCACTGGGAAAAGTTGCACTTCAGAGTCATCTAGTCCCATGGCTTGTTTCTTGTAGGAGAAAACAATAAAGTTGTCTATAAGTGAAACAAGATATTGTGTAGGCCATTTGGGTACTACAGCTAGCAAATAACGGGTGTTGAGAGATGTTTTTGCACTTCTAATCAACCGCAGGATGCTGAGTTCGCTTACGCTATTGCCATGCGGTTGGGAAGCAGTAGCAGACTCTGCTCCTTACTCATTGCAGAAGTGGAGTAAGCAAGTTGTGCTTAACACACCACTGTAACAATCTACAGGATCCTTGACTTTGGCTGATGGTCCAGAACCCTGAAAATCTCAAAGAGCTGAGGCATAATAAAAGAGCCTGGGTGTCACCTCTGTTCTTGTAAGAGTTAAGTCTGCTGTAGCTTCATAAACATCTCTCTGATGTTCTGGTCAACCAACTAAAATAGGCTAATGATAAAAAAGCATGGTGGAGGAAGTAACTTGGAAGAGCTTAAATGACCTCCTGGGCTGTGAATTTCCAGATGTGAGAGCACAGCAGGCACCTGCAGCCTAAAGGAAGCCAGTCTGGTAAAACTAATTAAGGTAATGCTGGTAGTAACGGGACAGAAGACAAGCTTTCTCAAGGTGAGTATGGTGCCTTGGAGCATAGTTTATTGTTTAAGTTAAAACACTGCAACTCAACCAGTTATATTCCTAGTATTTTTCGTCTGAAAGGCTGCTGTGTAGAATAAAAATCCTTCAAGGTCTATGCCAAAAGGCACTCCCAGCACCTGCAACCAGGGCCGAACTGGCCCCGCAGGGTGTCCTGCTGTAGGTCAGTAGGAAGCTTGTATGGAGGACACCTTGTTTTTTCAGTCTGTGTGTTTTTCTGAGGACTTGGCTTAGAGTTCAGCCCTTGGGGACATGCATGGAGATCCTGCGGTGCTTCCTGTTTGTTAGCAGTTATATTTTCACTGCAGTGTAGGTCTTACATGTGTTAGACTCTGCGTATGACTGAAGTTGCATACAACGCACTGGGAAGGTTTACCTCTAGTTTTGCATGTAGGTCTCTGCCTTTCCCCACACCACCTCCCCCACACCCTGCCTCTCGCTTCCACACGAATAAGGAGAAGTAATGGTGAGTTGCCATTTATTAGCTATGGAAAAGAATCCTTTATTAATGCAACATATGGCTGAAGTTCCCTGAAACAAGCGGCTTTCTGATTCATAGTTCTCCAACATCCCCTGCTCCAGCTCAGACAAGTCGATTATTTCCTCCCACCGGCAGATGTAGACAGGAACAATTGGAGCTGTGATAACATTATCTTTAATAGGGGCCAGCTGGGTCACACACCTCGGTCTTTCCTGTCTGTAAGCGGCGGCGTGGGATGGCCCCGCGGGCTGCCGGCGGGGAGTCGTGGCCACGTGAACTCACTGAAGAGGATGGAGATGCCAGTTTGGCAGTGATCCTCAGCTGCCAAGGAGGGATGGAGGGCAATTAAAGGGGGCTTGTAGAGAGATGCAAAGCAGCGGAGAGGGAAGTCATGCTCAGAAAACTTGAAATGCTCTTTTTATTCTCTCTGGTAAGGTGGGAATCAGGAATTGGACAGCTCTGGATCTGCTGCCTTCTGGTGGGAGTCCCTGGCTGAAGGCGGCCGTGCTCACACTGCAGCACAGCTTAGAGGAAGCAGACTTTGGAAATTGCCTTACCAGCTCCTGCTGGGAAGCACTTAGCTTTTTTACACTGCTATGATGTGCAGGGTAAGCTTTATCTGCAGGAACTCTTTTTGCCAGTCTTCTGAGGTGAAGTCAGCTTTTCTGTGCTAGTGGATTGAGTCAGCGGATGAAAAGGGGGGAAAATTCTCCTTTCTTTTTTCAGCACAGTCTGTTAAAATCCTCATTAAATAGAAGTTTTCCCTGAAGTTTTGTGAAGCTGATTCTTATGTGACTGTTGCCATAAATTAAAGTGGGAAGTTTATTCACATCTTTTGCTTTCAATAAGGAAAGCGTTTTTCATTTGGAAATTGAGATTTGTCCTGAAAGTTTCAAGTGTGCTTGTGCCCAGAAAGTTTCAAGATGTTTTGTTTGGATTACCAGTGAAGACCAGTCAGTCAGGAAGCATGCGGGAAGGGGTTTTGTCATCAAATGGGCTCTTTTTTTCAGTTGTATGTGAAAACTTCTGGGTGTAAAAGCTGTGCCAGCAATGATGTGTGGTTTCAGTTTTTCCTGCTGAGACAACTCAGAGGTGACTGCTTGGTTCCTGAGTGTGGGACAGGCAAGAGAAAGAGTTAGTGTTCATGTCATAGCTCAAAGGGCTAGTGTGGGAGAGTACTTCTGATCATGAAGTGATGTCAGTTAACAGCATCATAACAGTTTCAAGCCCCCTTTCCTCAAAATGTAGTCATTCAAATATACCACAGTGGTGAGAATTGGCTATGGGGAAGTGCATAGAAGCTCAACGTAAGTTCTCAGTTTCAGAAGATGGCTTAAGGTGACTGCATGTGGAGGTTTCTTCTGTGCCATATCCTAAGTGGAAGGTAACTAGTTCAGAAGGGAAGGAGAGGAAGAAAATGCATATGCATACCCTCTCCAGCAAGGGCTGTTGGAGTGCAAAGGAGTGGAGAAGGAAAGAAAGTGAGAGTAAATGGAGCATCGTCTGTGCTGGTAGCTGAGAAGCAGCGGAGGGAGGTAGGAAGTCGTTAGGGCGTCTTGACAGGCAGCTGAGTGACGGTCAAGGCAAGTGCCTTGATATCCAGAGCTCAGGGAGAGAGTGCATGCAAACATGCTTTGAAAACTAGGTTATCACGTGAGACCTTCTAGGAGTTTATCTGGTTTTCTCTGTCGTGGGGTTATAAGGGACACAAACAGGCTTTTCACACTCTGGCTGTGTTCTTGTATTTTAACTGTGTGCTCCTCTCCCCATCTTTGCCTGTTAAAATTAATGTGAACGCTAAGGATGGGATTTGGGGCCTGTGGAACCAACCAACCATTTAGAGACTCAGTTTTCTGAGGATGTTTTACCTGTTGCTGTGACAGGAACATTTGAGATTCCTGTAAACAGAGTTGAGTGAGGAATAAGAACTACAATTTTAGCTGTTCTTTTTCTAGCTCATTTAATTACCACTGCATTCACCGTCTTCCCTGAATAGGAAGTCATTTTCCTGTTCGCTTGAGCCTTTCAAACCTTGAAAGGGAAAAGAAAATGAATAGCGGAGGGTGGGTAATGTCATTTTAAAGCCCCAACAGTCAGATGGTAGGATTAGGAGATAGCATCTGAAACTATTATTACCCAATTAAAATGAAGTTCTGACCTAATTTTGTGTCGCTGATATTCCTTTAAGTTAGCGCAGCCATCTTAGAGAGACAAGTTATCTTAGGATCCTTGCAGAAGTCCAGCGAGGCCTGGGTGCCTTGCCAAGGAAGCAGCTACATCTTTCTTCTCCATCTGTTGAGGAAGACTCGTCAGTCAAGGTGGGTGAGGAAAGAGCCCAGAATTAGAGAGAGTGCCAGACTTGATTTACAGCTTGATGACAAAGTGCTTCTTTGCCTGCTTCTTCCTGAGTGACATTTTTGATGATCTTTTTTTAATCTTGCCTGTGTGCTGCTCACTTTGCGCTCTGTTTATGACGGAAGTGAAATGTGAGTTTGAATAATTTGTAACCTGAGATTTTTCTATTTGATCTCCATTGCTGCACTTCCTAGTCCTTTTGTTCCTAGAAGAATATTTAGGGAACTCCTGGACCCATGACCATGGGATGTAAGTGTGGAAGGGATTTTCTAGGCTCTTGAGCCTAGAACTTACAAAGTTTGGTTGAATTCTTAAGCATTTATTTTCATTTTGACTTTGTATTTCTTGATAATGGATGCTGTAAAGTGGGTGCAGCTGTTCCATGGCGGGGGGCTCAGTAGTGCATGCTGTACTAGCTCGACTCTTATAAACCTCACCCCAAATACACTGATCCTGGTGAAACTGAATTTCTTTGTTGCAGTCGTACTTCAGCTACTATACTGGCATCCTCCTCTGAGCATAGGGCAGATTTTTTTGTATTGTGATTCCAGCTACATGTAGCCTTTTATTTTTTATAGAGTCATGTTGTCCTATTTCTGATTCTTCCTTCTGCATGATACTTCTGTCTGGGTGGTTGTGTGTGTTACGCTTCTGTGTAATTATTAAGGTCTATCAGTAATCTACTTACTGTGCTAAGACTGCTAATGAAGATATTAAATAAAATGGTCATAAGACTAGTGCTTGAGCAATGCCAGCAGTGCACCCTCCCTGGTTTGCCCCTGCTGCTTTCAGCATGCAAGCCATTGTCGTCCTCTTTTATTTAGCTCTTCATTTACCTTCCTCTTCTGCTGTCCTTGTCTTTCTCCAGTTTATCGGACTGCATGCTTTACTGAAGTCTGAGAAAATAGCTTTGCTGCATTTTCTTTGTCTAGAGAGTCAGTGGTCATACAGCCAGTTAGATGGGCTGGATCCATCTTTTGTAGACTCATGTCATGTTTTAGTACTTTTTTTTTTTATTTACCTCTGGAGATATGATTATTTTTCAGTATCTTCAAATGTGCTGAAATGAGCGCGTAGTACTACGTCAGATGAACAGTCAATAGCTGTCATTTTTCCCCCTCCTACTCTTTTCCTAATGTAGCTGCTTTTTATTTTTATGCTTGGGAAGCACTCCATAACAGACACAGTTATTCAGAACCCTTGTATCATCACCCTGTGGTTTCCTGTGCCATGTTTTGGTTAATTGGATTTTGTTTTCTAGAGGGTTTGGGGTTTTTTGGTGTGTTTTATTTTTTTCTTAAGTATCCAACTATGGGAGAGAGGCAGCTTCCCCTCACCTCAAGACATTAAACTCTTCAGAGTCATCTGACATCTGTGCTACTCCGCTGGGCTCCCTCTCACCAGGTGCAATTTCAGGTGCAATCCTCATATCCTAGAATATGAATGTAAAGCAGGCTAGATGAATTTAAAACACCAAGGTATTTATTCATTTCTTGCTGACTGCAAGGAGAAGCCTGAAATTACAGTGTAGTTATCAACTCCTTAAAATGAGATGAAGTGAATCTCGCTCCATGAGTTCTGGCTTTGACTGCCGGTACCTGTTGTTATATCTGTACGCACCTTTCTTTACCACCTTGCCTTGCTCCCACAGTCAGCATCTTTATTCTTGCTGAAAACTGAGGCCAAATATCTGTGTAAAGTTTGGGGCTGTTCCTATATTATCTTTAATATTAAACCTTCACTTGCTCCACAGAGATCCCAATTTTTCTTGTTTTTTATGTATTCCTGAAATACATTTAACTCTCTGGCATGCCTGCAAGAAATGCCAAGCATCCTTTATGTTCACATCCTTGAGCTTTTCACAGCTCAGCAGTCTTTACTTATTACTTCCTTTAATTTACCAATTTGTCATTCTGAGATCATAAAAACATGTTTCAGCTGTACACGATTTTATGCTGTAATTTAAACTAACCCATCTTGATGTAGTATTCTTTGTATTACTAAATTTTATCTTAGTTTTTCTGTTTCGGAATAGCTGGACCGTAACCTCAGTCCTGGTGTTTATTCTCCTGAGTTTAAGAAGCTAATCTCCCCTAATTCAAGTTCCTCTTGTTTTCATTCTCATTAATATCTGGCTGTGTCCAAATAATACTGTGGGACTGCCAGACCTCCTCAGCACAGCAAAAGCAAGACTTCTTATCGCTGTTGTTTAAAGTGAATTTTACCTAAAATGTTCTGCCTGTGCCAGTGGTTTCTCTGTATGTGTTGGGCAGGTGCTGCATTGGAAGACAGCTCACCTGGGTGGGAAAAGGTGTCTGATGCATGGTTGGGACATCGGGCATATGAGAGGACTTTGTGGTGGAAAGTAAAAGGCAAACATACCTTGCAGTTGCTGAGAAACGAACTGTTGGCCATTAACTATTTTGATCGCCCTCTCTGTGCCATGGTGTTTGCTAAAGCAATGAGTCAGACGCACTGTGCTCTTCTTCCTCATGTTAGAGCCTTGCCTGTGTCCTAGCCACCTTCTCCTGGCTTCGCTTTCTGCTCCTTTATCCAACGCTTTCTAGCAGTGCAGCACCTGAGAAGGTGGTCCATGATGGTTGTGATCTCCACCCATGCCCTTCATTCTTGGTTTTGAGAAATCATGGGCTCACTGTCTTTGTGGCCCTGTTCATTTCAGACCATTTCAAGTGCCTTTAAATTCATCCTTGGAAGGAATGGTTTCATCATTTTGTCTCACTGGGAGCGGTGGTTTCAAGCTGAAGTAATGCTTTGTAATTGAAAGGCAGCTTCATTCTCCCATAAATAATACTTGCTGGAACAGGATGGAAGGGAATGCCACAATCTCTGCCCTCTCTTTATGGTCTCTCTTCTGATTTCTGGTCATGCAGCATAGGGATATGATATAGATTAGCCCGAGCATGGCCTTCTCTTTGTTTAAAAGCAGCCTTACCCATTTTTATTTTCCCCGTAGGCTGACTAAGTCTTCTAAAGCTTTTGTGTTTTCTTCCCTGTTGTATCCCAGTGTACTTCTCCCTTCCCCTCCTTTATGCTTTACGGTTGCACAAACATTACTAGTTACCCAGTGTCCGTGAGCAACACTGTAAGAGTATGTTTGGATGAGGGAGGGTTTGTTGTTAACAGAAATATGTTTCAATTCTGTTTCTTTTTTTTTTTCTTTTTTTTTTTTCTTTATTTTCAAAATGGATCCTAATTAGTTTAGGCAGGGTGCAAATAAAGAGCATAAAAACTTTCTACCCTGACAGCTATTGCTTTCTGCACATGTATTTAAACTCCCTAGTACACAATATGGACCACATAAATTCAGCAAAATGATGAGCAGACTGGATTGAGTGTACTTTGGGTGCTATCTGTATTTGTTTACAACTCGGCATCATCCAGAGCCTCCTGAGACAGGGAAGTGCACCTAGAAATCCAGCTCTCCTGAGGCTGGTTGCTAACAGAAGCAAAGAGGATGCTGCCGGCCTGGCTGTGCCTCTCTGCTCACCAACTGGAAGCTTTTTTGAAGGCAGAATTACAGCAGAGACACTAGTGATCTCTTGGGAAGTGCCACCATGCGCAAGGGAACACTGACTGCTCTTGATGTTTGACAGGTGCTGCTGAAGAATTATACTTAAGCTGAGTCTGAGCCGTGTGGTGCAAGTCCAGAGCTGAGCTTCCTCGGCCCTTAGGATGGCAGGTGGTAGCTGGGCTTTCTGGGGAATGGTTCTGATGAAGCAGCTTTTCTACTTATCTCATCCCATGGCCAACAGGAGGGAGGTTGCGCAGTGCATGACTTTCACAAGGACGCATTTCCTTCATCTTAACTTTCTCTGAATCCAGTAGTTATAAAGAAAAAAAAAAAGTATTTGCAGTACTGTCAGATCTTGATATTTTGCATGTTTATATGATGTTATAATTAAGCACTGAAAGCTTCCGAGAAGTGAAGTGCATCCCACTCGTCCCCCCTCTCTTTGCTTACCCGTGCTGTACCGGCTGTAGTGCTGCAGTATTTCTGTATTCTGGATTAGCCGGAGTGTTCAGCATGGATGGCTTCTCCATCCCACTCCTCCTTTAATGTCTGCTCTCCTACAGGATTGATTGATCTGTCAGTTCAATAACTGGGCTAGAGCTGACACAGTTAGCTCGAAGAAGTGTTAAAAATCTTCCTTGTAAAGTCTTTTTAGTCTTTCTGGATCCAATCTGCCCATTTCAAAGCAGATCTTGAACTTTAAGTTCAAGAAGTGAGCCAGAAATTTTGTGAACCACTTTGTAATTTTCCTGTGCCCTCCACTACTGGGATTGCCTGTATGGCCTTTTAATCTGGTGTATGTGAACACTATCTTTTTGGCAGTTATGGAAAGTAAAGCAAGGCAGTCTCAGAGGCAGGTTATGCTGGCTGGGAATTCTTCTCAGGAGCTTGTTTTTCTGTAACTTGCTTTCCTTCTTTGGAGCGCTAATCCTCCCGTGTCACACATTTTCTGTTACACTTTTCTCTGCTGCTAATCTTGGGATTTGTTCTGCTGCCCTTCCTAATCCATGGGAGCGCTGATGACCTCAGGAGACACCCTTGGCATGAGACTTTTTGGGTTCGAGTAACACTGATTATTCCTCCTGCAGTGCTGAAAATCAGCAATTGTTCAGGAAGTTCATCCCTGAACAAGGCTGAACTCCTTAACCACTTGCCTACCAAAACCTGCTCGCTGCAGTCCAGCCCGAATGGGACAGGAGCTCTCAGGTTAATTTTGTGCTTGGAAACAGCCATTCCCACGTCTTTGCAAATTCTGGAAAGAACTTTCTGCAACAGCCGAAGTATTGAGAGAAGGAGATAAGCCAAAGCCAAGTTACAGTTTAATTTCTGGAAATGTTTTTTATTTTTGCATTGGACTGTAAGTCAAAAACAATATCCTAACGAATTTCCAGTCTTGGTTAAAAAAATCTCTACTGAAAAGGAAGTCATTGCTTCAAAGAGCTTTAACCATAGCCCAAACGTGGGGTTTCTTGTTTTGCTTTTAAAGAAGTGAAGGGGCAAAACTTGGTGCTAACAGGAGGGTGATGCTCGGTGGAGGTTTATATGCCAGGGTCAGGGGAGCAAGGAGGGAGGAGAGGGGGGCAGCGGGAGACATCTGAGTGACTGAGATGCAGTGAGGTGTCCCAGCATTGTGCTGCACACTGAGTAGCAGTTGCGAGTCACAGTCTGTCACTGCTACTGCACAGGCGACAGCAATGCTGGCCGGCTGTTCGCTTCTGTGGGAGGCTGCAGGGGAGGCTGTGGGGAGGCGATGCTCGCCGAGGTCCTGAGGGATTGCGTGACCACAGGACAAACCTTGAAAGCACACAGGCTGGTCAGTTTATGTAGTAGTTGGGGAAGCGATCCATAAATGGTGTCTGTGTACATTAGTACAAGTAGTGGGGGAAAAAAAGCTCTGAGATTCCTTTTACCTCATTTTATCTAGAATACAGCTAGAAGAGAGAACTTCCCAGATGTTTCGGAGATCATACCTAGCTTCCAGGGGAGTGGCAGCGTGTCACTCCTGAAAATGTGCAAAGTGCTCACACGTACTCTCTGGTAACTTGTGCCAAGCAGAATGCAAAGTAATCCGCTCTGGCGCCCGTGCAAGAAAATGCAAAGAAACCATCTGTTAAACCCAGGATCTTCTCCTCTGGTGTTAAAAGTTTCAGTATCTGAGAAAATGGGAACCCAGCAGGGCTTCATAGCTGTGCTGTTCCTCACCTTTAGGCATATCTTGCTGCTTGGGATGTCCCTGGCACCTGAGACTCTGAGCAGTGTGTCCCAGCATGGGACATGCTTTCCTTCTCCTTTGGTAGTTCTCTTAAACTAAGCTGCGCAGAGCAACAAAAAGATGACCCGTAGAGTTAGCATCCCGCAGTAGTAGAAAGGTAAGCTCTTTGGTCAGTCTTTAATTTCCTCGATTCCGAGAAGACTAGCAAAAAGGTAGGGTATTTTCAAGCTACATTTCCTTCCTGCTTGGGAAGGAGTTCCCCTGCGATGTGGCAACTGTTGCCGATGCTGCAATGCTCTCTCCTCTTGTCAGTGTGAGGGGAGAGCAGGTGAGCCGAGGGGGGACGTCTCCTCATCACAGCAGATTTCCTTTCTCAGATTGCCACCGCTGCAACAGGACGTGCAGGTTCATTGGGCACTGGGGAAGGACGGCTGGGGAAGGGGGGCATGAAAAGACAAAACAGGAACACTTAGTGAACTTTTTGCTCTTTCTTTGCAGCCCTTAGTAGTCAGGTCCATGTTTGCCCTTTGCAGTGGGACAGAACCGGTGTTTCTATTGCACAGAGGGGTTTATGTTCTTCTGCAGTATATTTTGGACATGTTGGCAGCAGCAGCAAGTGCAGAATGCTTGCACTAGCTGTGCGTGACGACAGCCCAGATCACTTTCTTGCTTGACCAGAGACAAGGAGTAACTCTCTTAAACATGTAAATGTTTATTTAGTTTGAATATGTGAATATTTTCAGAGCTATGGAGAGCCTGTATATTAGTGAAAATACCTGGTTTTCATGTACCAGGTAACATAATGTCTTTCCTCATGGGCAAATGTATACTGATACATACTGTGCCACCTTCTGTAGGCTTTGGTGGGGAGTCGCTTGTGTCAGTTCTGTACATGCGTAGGGCTGACAGTGGGGTTTGTGGGAGTGTAGTCCTGGTGGAGGTCCAGGACTGGACTGCACCTGCTGGATTTAGTTTGGGAAAGAAGGATGTGCTGGTCTTGTTTGGTCCTGTGGATTTCCGTTGGTTTGTCAGAAGAGCAGGCAGACTTCTGCATCATTCTGTTCTGTCGCTGTTGCTCCGCATAAGTAGGTCTCATGTATGGATGGACACGCACAACCGTTTTCCTGGTTCCTTTTCAGGGAATTTCCCCACTTCCTTTCAAATACAACCACCATCTCTCCTGTAATTGGACTATCCTGTGTATTTTTTTTTTTTGTTTTGTTTACTTTTTATAATAAGGCAAAACAGTGAACTTGGCAGTATTGATTTTTGCTGCTTCCCTTCCCTCTCCAGAGCGCTTAAGATATTTTTAGAGGCTTTCATCTCTGAGCTTTTTGGGGAGAGAACAGCATCCACCAATACATCAGCTGTCAGGGTTCAGCTTCTTGAAGTCTTGGCTTTCCAGCCCAGAGCTCAGGGCTTTTTTTCATTATGGTTTTCTCAGGATTTTTGCACAGTGAAGGTGAACACTGGGGCTGGGGTTGGGGGAAGAAGGGGGGAATTTAAAAAGCTTTGTTTTACAAGCCTTTTGATAGAAATGCATGTAATGAAGACACGGGGTAGAAAATAGCCCCAGGAGGGGAACGTGATGACTGAAAACCTGAAGGTCTACGTGCAGTGGAATCTAAGAAGCTGAATTAAGATTGAAATAAGCCCCACATGTTTTGGGGTCAGTGCAGCCTGATTTGAGTATCTGAATAACAGGATGCAATAGATTTGTGTAGAAAATTCCATATACAGCCTCAGGAGCCAGGGAGCAGATAGGTCAGGTCAGGCTGGTGCTGTATGTCTGGTTCACAGGGAGGGAAATGGTTAAATTACCACAAAGGGACTTTTGAACTGTGACTTGTGAAAATGTGTAGCAGAGCATTGACAGGTCTCTACCGGAAAATTGGACAGATTCTTTCCCTTTTGTGGCATTTTATTAAGCTTTCAAGCACTCAAGATAACGTCTGATGATTTGGTGGTATTTGCCTAGTGAGAAGGCTTAGAACAAACCTGTCATCTCTGATGATTTTCTCCTTGTCTTCATTCACCTCCTTTGGGTGAATGTTTCATGAGGTTTTTCCACCTGCAGCAAGACAGGCTGCTGTGGAGGGACACACACTCCTATTTTGTTGCTCCTAACCAGTGCATCAAATAAAAAGTGAAACAAAGCAAGAAATTAGTGCAGTATCCTGGTGAGTGGAGTTTGGTAGCCGATTGGAGACAAAAATGCTTAAACAATAGATTGATTAAGCGTGTTGTTTTGTTGTTTTAGTTTTTTTTTTTTTTAAATGAAAATATTTTAAGAAAAAAGTGAGGATGAGTAGAAATGAAGAGATGAATTGTAAATTCCTCAGGGATATAGCAGTGGACAGATCGGTCTTCAGTTCAGAGAACAGAACAGGTTGGTATTGAGACTTTATTTCATGTGAATGATAATCCAAAAACTATTTCTGAAGGAGAGCTTTTAAAAAAACACAAATCCTGCTCAGCCAGATTCTGAAATACAGTTGATTATAGCATGGACTGGAAAGGCTGAATAAAACAAAAAATACAAAACTATTTTTAATCACTTAGATAAATGATACTTCTTTTTGGTAAATCCAACATTTGCACTTGTTTGTTTTTTTTCCTGAGTGAACGAATCCAGATTTTTTTCACTTGGACATAGTTTTATTTTTAAACACGGCTTCCAGAAATGCATGCGTGTGGGATTGAAGTTGGGACCAGTGGAGAGCCGTGGCGCTCTGCCAGGCGCTCGCCCTGTCCCTGCAATATAGATGGATTGCCAGTTCTGGAGAAAAACAACCCCAAAACTTTAAACAAATTATGCTTAATGGAAATAAAGTTTTTTTGCCCTCCTGGGTAATGATTGGATAATGTGCTGGCTGTGTGCTTCTGGAGGACAGAGGAAGGGGGAAGGGGAGAGGAGGGCAGAGATGGAGCTCTGTATGCCTGTAACTTGCTCTCTGGTGGATACTCTGGGAAGTCGATGGAGTGGACTGTGAGGTTTCTAAGCTTGGAGCATTTTTTAAGCTCCCAGTCAGTCTTTTTATTAGAAGGTGAGCAGGTTAGCTACAGCCAGCTATGATAAGAGCATTTATCTAGAGTTTTTTTTCTTCCATATATGGCTTTGTAAGACCTGGAAAGGCATATGCCTTATGTCTGTCATTTTCTGTGTACAGCTTTGACATTGTCTTTCATGTCATTCACCTGATTTCTGCTGGGTTTTGATGGTAAGTGATAATGCCATGAAACCAATACCTGGTTTTCTTTTTTTTTTTTAGTGTAAAAAAGGGCAGGCAGAGTAGGCTGTAGCTTAATTCACAGAAGAAAGGGCACCATAGCTATATCTCTCTGTTTTTTCAAGCTGGTGCTGATAAATCTTTTCTCTCACTTCTGTTGCTATGGTGTTAGTTCTGTGCAAAAACAAACCTTTGGGTGATCATGTCAGATGCAAAGATCGTTTGGAGAGAGAGATGCTGAAAGAGAAGGGAAGTAGGAGGGCTCAAATTCCAGCTGATGACAAACAATGAATCAGTGTTTTTCTCAGCAGAGGGCCATCAGAAATTTTGCACTCTACTTTCAGACTTCTGCTTGGATCTGATACGCCACTTGAAAAGGCTTCTTTTTCCCCCCTCAAACCTTATTTTTTTCTTCTTCTCTTTCTTTTACTCTTTTTTCTTCTTGGTATATAAAAGGAAGGTGGATCACTTCCAAATTCCGCATAGCCCAGGGATATTTGCTTTCTGCAGCATAGCCCAGAACACAGAGAACTTATTCTTGCAAACAGTTTGATCCTCCAATCCGCAAAATACTGGATGAAATTTTGAAGGTTTGTGTGGTTGAAATGTACCTGCTCTTCTTGTTGAGCCAATTGGAAGTGGTCATTGAACTTCCTACCGGCGGAGCTGCCTTAACGTGCTGTAATTTCTAGCACTGCTTTCCCTGAAGGGGAAGCAGAGCACCGTTATGGGGGGCCCTTTTTAACACTTTCCAATGTGCAAAGTAGGTGCATTTGGTTTCATTCTCAAAATATGCCAGTTGCTTCTAGCTGGCACAGCTGTTGTGAAGAAGTTATCTTGCCCAGATGCTTCTGGAAAACACTGCACTGAAAATGCCTGGATATGCCTTGAAGGTTACTTCTATTCTTGGGTCAAGGCTGAAGGGAGAACTGTTTTCTTGTTTTTGGAATGTTTCTGTGCAGATTGAGCTGCAACTGCAGGAATAAAGTAAAGGGGTAATCAATCAAATACTTATTTGCTTCTCATTGTTTTTTAATCTGGAAGTCCTGAAAATGAGGATTAATTCACATTTTTGTACCTTGGCAACTGGGGACTTTCTGACGCAGTTAAATGGAACCTTTGTTTTGCTGCTTCCTTCCAGATGTGATAGATGAAAAAACCTCAGGAAAAGCAGTGTGGTCATCTGACATTTCTTTTAAGGATATTAACTGATTTTTCTGGAACTTGGTTGCAGAAGCAGATCATCTCCTTCCATGTCCTTAGCCAAGCTGCATTTTACTTTGTTCTGCCTTGATTTTGCAGGCTCTTATGCTCGCCTTTAGCCTTCATGCTGTGGAGTGAAAATGTAAGTGCCAGGACAGCCAGACCTTCTGTGGACTGCCTCTCCCAGCCACAGCTTAGCGATCACTGAGCCATCCACATCAAGTCTGGCTTGGTTGTCAATTACACCATTGCATAATCTTCGCATGTAGGGTGTCTGCTGCCCACCTGTGAACAGTGCCTCTGTTAGTCTCCTCGGAATATAGATACACAACATGTTTTCCAGTTGTATTAGAATCTACGTAAGTACTTCAAAGATAGTACTAGAGCCTCAAGCTGTAATTGTTAGTAGGAGCATACAGTAACGGGCAAATAAAGGTGGTCTCTGTTGGGAAGAACTGGCTGTCTTTCGGTTTACTTTTGTGCCATGGGCAACTTCAGTTATTCTACTCAAGTAAGCCTAGCCCAGATAAGAGTGCCTACCCAAGAAAAGCAATTTGGCTATGTGGACCAGTTAGATTAACAACTAGCAAGTTATTATAAGGCTGCTAGATCTTTGCTGGTTTAGTTTTATTGGTTCTTGAGCTCCAGCCATCCTGTTTTATTGTTACCTTCCTTAAGGCACTCCTTAATTGAAAGCAGGGCCATTTACGTAGGGTGAGAAATCTTATTAGGGCAAAACTCAAACTAACGAGACAGTGAAGACCAGGCTTCTATCGAAACAGAGCATCAGAAGCCTCTTCTGGCCAGCCTTCCTTGCCCTCCTGTGCCTCCTACCCCCTTCACTGCCAGAGTTGAATAAAAGTGATAGCAGCAATGGAAAGGAGCATGCATGTAACTGTAAAATCAGATGCTAAGTTTAGTTTAGCAAGCACACATCTGTCTTTCATTTCAAAGATGTTCCCAGTTTGCAGTGTACAAGGTTAAGTTGTCACTGATGCAGTACTTCTCACAATTGGTTGAAGAGCAGTGCTTGATAATGTAGCGGCTTTCGTGCTGTGGGCAGCCCAATGTGTTGGGTGGAGCATGAGCCAGTTCTGGTACTTACACTGTTCAAATCTGGTAAGTAGCTTCATGGGATCATTAAGTTTGATAGGACCTTAGGGGTATGTAATAACATCATCTTGATCAAAGCAGGTTCAGCATTAAATTTAGACTAAGTTGCTTAGTCCAGTCAGGTCTTGAAAACCTTGATGGAGATCCTGCAGCCTCTGTAGGACTTTCTGCTGCAACTAGACTGTCCTCGTGGTGGAATTTTTTTCCTGATTTAGTTGGAATCTCCACAGTTTTGATTTATGTCCTGATAGGTCTAAGCTCTCACAATGATGTTCTGTTGGTACCCTTGTGTCGTGCCTTGGGCACGCATCCCATCAGGTCCAGTAGCCTTCTTTGCATTAAGATTTCCTCAGGAGATCCCTAACTCAGTCCTCTTCCAGTAAAGGCAGTTCCTCTGCTCCTTGTCTTGGTATGGGGGGACCAAGCCCTGTGACGCATCGCCACATGCCACCCCGTGCTGCGTGGAGCAGAGTTCCTGCGCACCCCACCCCATATCTTTGTCCCCTGTCCAGCTAACTGCCAAAGTCTGCTGGTGGGAGTGCTCTGAGCGCATTCCTCCTTACCAGCTAAATAACTGCCCCTGCAGCAGATGAATTTGCATAGATCCTGAGTCATTGCTTTTATGTTACCTGTATCTGTGTCCTGGGTGCTGTTTTGTGCAATCCCAAAGGGCAAAGGGCACAGCAGGCAGTGTTATTTTTATTAGCGGTGTTAATCTTTGTTGGCTCATTCCTTTTGCATGTACGTGTAAGCACAGGGAAAGAGAGAAACGTTGGCTCAGAGTGGAGAAGCACAGGAAGGTGTTTGGATGAAGGGTGCTTGCCAATAACTTCATTGTTTCTTCATGGGATTAGATCTACACTGCTGAGAAATAAATGTCTGAGTAAAGTTTTCTGACATTCAGTGAAATGTAAATTTCCAGGGATTTGGTTAACATACCAAAATAAAGGCAGCGTGTGAAGTAAATGGTTTCTGTGTGGTGGCAATACCTTGGACGGTGGCAAGGGACAAGAACCTTAGATCCCCCATATATTAATAAAAGATTTTTCTCTGGTTTCTTCAGCTTGACCTCACCAAACCCATTGAAGATCAGGGCCCTTTGGATGTGATCATACATAAACTGACAGATGTCATCCTTGAAGCAGACCAGAATGACAGCCAGTCACTGGAGTTGGTTCACAGGTTCCAGGTAAGTGGTTCTTTCATAGTCCTTCTGCATTGCAAGCAGGAGGGTGATCTTGGTGCAGCAAATTCAGTCTGTTTCCTGTGCAGTTGGTAGGGTTTGATTAAAAACAAACAAACAAACAAAAAACAAAACCCAAAAAACCCCAAACAAAACTGCCCGGCACACTGCTGCCCTGCTACTGATAGCTCAGCAAAAAAAAATTTGTCAGCCTAAAATGGGCTTGCACCTTTGAATAGGTTTTATGTGTATTGGTAAGGTTACTAAGAACTGGTTTCCCACCAAATGTTGTCCTGATGTCATTCGAAGAGCATGAGTGTTGTTCTTAAGAGGAACAGGTGTTTGCAGAGTCCTTTACACGTGTCTCTCCATGGCAGAAGCCACGGAATTAATTTGGCCCAGTTCTGTCTAGTCTTCCCAGTTCCTGGAATGCTAATTTCTGTAATGTCAAGGTTACTGTGAGTGATTCTGTCCTCTAGTGCTGAGAATTGTGTTCTATTAATATTTTTTTTTTTTTTTTCCTCAAGTTTACTTTGAAGGTCAGAAATATGCAGGGCACAGTGGTACAGAGAACTGATTTCCCAACGAATTCCTATCGGTAGTCTGAATGCTGATGAAAATGATAAAGCAACACCTTTATCATTTTAAAAGGTGTTGCTTCTGGTGGATATCTTTGATCAAAGGTATATTCTTTTCTTCTCTTTCAAAGAGAAGCAAAATTAAAAAAGATATTTTCAGAATTTTATGGAATATATTTATGTCAGGTGGAAAAACAGCTGAGAAATTCTGCTATTTTGACAACTTTGCTTTCTTAGGAAATTATGTTCTCTTTGCTCTGCTTAATGTTCTACAAGTAGTAATGCAGAAAATATTTTACTTAACAGAATCAATATTGTCTTTGTTCTAGTCACAGAGCTTTTCTGCTTCCTCCTACCTGTGTGTTTCTCACACACAGGAGATGAGAAGGTTTGACTTGTGGGTCTGATCCTCTGGCACCAGTTCTCTGAATAGTAGATGACTATTCATCACTAAGTAGTGCAGGCATCCACTTCCCACAGCACTAGAAACTGGTAAATGTCCAAAGAAGCACATGGAGAGATGGATTTCAGGGGCTTCTCGCAGTCTTTCCCTATTTCAGACTTTAACTAGTTTGCCCTTGCAATATACCCATCCTATTAATGGGAGAAACTGATGACCAAAGAGGCAAAAAGACACATGTGTTAAGTTGCTCGCAGCCGATTAAGACTCATGAGATTTGTCACCCCCAATTCTTATGTTGTTGCATGCATTCCTGAAGGCTGGGCTTTAGGAGGCACAGAGAGCGCAGCTCTGTGTAATATTGTGGCACGTCCCTTGTCACCTGGAGAACGTGCTCGTGGTGAGCTTATGAAAGCAGTTGTAGAACAGCAGTTGGTGTGTAGCAGTACAATTATTATCTAAAACACCTTTCTTTTGTTCCTGAACAAGAACTCTTCAATGGATAAGGAATATTTTTAATAAGAACCTCAGCTAGTCAACTTATTCTGGTTAATAGCTTAAAGTCACAAGCTCATACTTTCTCAAGTACCAAAGTGAGATCTGAAGGAAATAGTAAGTACAGAGAATGTGTTTTCCTAAAGCTGCATTTAACCACCAAGGTGAAGTTCCGTATGAAACAGGGTAGAGCACTTTGCAGGCAGAGCCTTAGCTTTGGCTGAGGACTTAGTGAGCTGATAGAGGTAAAATGACCTGCTAAAGCTAAATCTCTTACCCTGACTTATTAAAGTAATCATAATATCATACCTTGACATTATTCTGTCTACTTTTGTATCGCTTAAGTAACTGAAACCATTATTTTTGTATAGGTTAAATATTGAAGCTTTGTTTTTGAAGATATTTAAGTTAGAAAATCTCGAAAATACAATTTTTTTATCTAATGAGTTTGTGGGATAGATTCTGAGAGTGGTAAGGAGGAGTATATATGGATATATTATTCATATATAATTATGGATAAATATCCATTTATTGTTTAGTTCAGGGACTTGCATCCTTTTTTTGATAGCACTTGGAAATATAGTGCTAATATCACCTGAGTAGAGATGCAGTGGCCTAAAAACTGCAACAGAAATATCCCCTTATGAAAAAATTGAAAAACCAATCAAAACTGCAACTACAAACCAAAAACCTAACTCCTCCCACCCAAAGTCTTTCCTAAAATTCTCAAATTCTACAGAGCTATTAAGTTAAAACATATCACTAATCTTACAGGTTTTATTTTCTTCCAAATGGTGATATCAAACACAGCGTATTTTTAACCACAGACTATTTGAAGTGAAATTACTGATTTAAACTTTTAGAAATTATAGTTAGTTTGCATATAACAGTTAATACACCCTAAAAATAAGAAATATATGTGGGGGTATTGTTTCCGTTTTCTATGCTTTTGTCAGGAAAAAGGTATTTTATATAGCACAGCTTGGATTTTTTTCAGAAAGTAAGATACAGTTCAGTTTCAGCACAGAATTGCCTTCTGCAGAGATCTCAAATTTCCACTTTTTTTTTTTTTTTTCCCAAAGTGCATGGTGGCAGGGGAAGGAACAGGAAGCCGTAGGCAAAAGCTTTGCAAAACTTGAAGAAATCATGCATTTCTGTCAGGCTTGTTGAATCTGTTTCCTACTGTCATGCATGATGGCATTGGTTTTACCACCTGGACCTTTTGGTCATGCTATTTATGGTTTCTCTAGTACTTCAGTTCTACCGGTTCCTCACCTGGTGCCGTTTCTTCACCCTACAGGCTAAGTCCAACCCACATGCTTAGGGCGGTCTTCACGGTCCTCAAGTGCTGACCATGGCTAGGAGTGCTCTCCTGCAGCGTGTTAGGCTGTGAGCCTGAGCTCGGAGTGGAAGCTGAAGGGCTCTTTGGTTTAAGTGTAAATTTCAATGGCTCTTTGCTCTCAGACTTCTTGAGCCCTCAACCTTAAGGAGACCGGGATATGGGAGGAGCTGGGCAAGTGGGACAGAGTCTGTTGACTATTGTGAAGGCATCAGCCAAACTAGGAAAACCGGGTACAGTCCCAGGAGGTTTATGTCCTCTGTAGGGCAGTCAGCGCTGCCGGTGGAAGTTTCTAGAGGTATGCACATCAGAAAAGGCTGCAGACCCCTGATTTACAGGGATATTCTTATTGGGACAATATTATAACCTGCGCTACTCCTGGCCCATCTCACTTGAGGTGCCTTATTTCAGAGCGGCTAAGAAATCGTTCTATTCAAATCCCATGTACTGTGGCTCTGAGACCCCTGCGGTTATATGCCTGTTGGCAGCTGCCGCCTATTAGTGTACGTGCCTCCTTGTCGTTCCAGTATGGCTCACCTGTCAGGTTGTGCCCTTGACCAAAGTTCGGAGGCAGTGTGTTGTGCTTCTGTTCCACCGCAGTTGCTGTTTTGCAAGGTGTGATTGTCCGTGTCCTACGGTGAATTTACTGTAACATTCACACGTCTCTCTCAGGCTGGTTAACTCCTCCTGTGTTAAAACTGTGGAGCAACTTGTTGCAAACAGTTTTAAATCGTAGGCTTAATAAAAGCTAAACAACCAAACTCAAACTGCCCTAAACCCCTACTTTATCTATTTGAGTGTAGCCTTGTGTCCAAGAGCTTGCCTCTCCTCTCCATCCCATTAGAAAGAATAAATCAAGAGTGTTACCGTATTCAAGGTGACCCCCTGTTAAAGGAAGCTGCATAATAGCATCTCTGTGCTGTGTTGGTTTTTAGGACTGTGCGGCAGCTCTTGCTATCTTTGTTAATCTTCGATATCACAGAGCTTTCTTTTTAGTGGCTTCTGAAGGAAACCAGTAAGAAACCTTCACTTAAGATTCAGGGCAAACAAATCGTAGTGTTCTCCATGTTTCCTGACCCAGCTCTTCTCTTGCATACTGCCAAGTTCATCTGTGTTAACATCACCTCCCCTGTCTCCTCTGCCCGAGTTTTTTGTTGGCAGCATGGCCTTAATGTCGTACAGCATGTACAGTAATGGGTGAGCCATAGATTTCGACTGGGGATATACTTCCTGCTAACTAATGTGAAGAGGTGAGAACAGTCACTGATCCCAGGGAATCTTCAAGAGTACTGACAGAGGTATTTGATACAGCATGTCATATTCTTTCTGTGGGATTTGCATAGTCATAAATTGATTTAAATACCTGCACAGTCAAGAGCATTCAGTTAAATTAGATATTTTTGCAGACCTGTCTGCTGCCTTCTAAGAATAAGAGGGAACCAAAGGGGAAACAAGTTGGGCTGGAACAGGTTTGGGTTACAGTACAGTGGAACAGAAATAACTGTAATCCAGAGACTGCGTAATAGTGTTGAAATTCAGTCTTCTGTCTGTTACCATTGCCACTATTTTGTTGCTGTAGAACGCTTATGTCTTTCTGTGCCTCAGCTTACCACCACCCTTTCATAAATTGGTCTCTATTTCTTAATAATAGGCTTCATATTTTTCCTGTAAATATCAGTATTAAAGCAAAAATAATACTGTGGGTTTTGTGAAGCTAATTTGCAGTAGGCTGATGGGAAGTTGAAACATTTTTATTTTTTTTTATCATACTGGAAATTTGGATTGTGTGTCAAGTGTTGTAGAAAGCAAAGGGATAGTTCGCACCCCTGGGACGTATGCTGCATGTAAGTCAGCACCCTTTAATTGTTGGTAGCTCTGTTAATCAGTAAGCGAGTGTCTCATTAGAAAACCTCTCTCTACAGTAATGCATATTCAATATATATTTTTCCAGAGCTCAAGTAGTATAGGCAGATGGAAGTGAGGATAAATTTCTGAGCAAGTTAGATGGAGAAGAAATAGCTCCCTGTCTCCTGACTTGATTGGTAAATACGGTTGAACTTGTTCAACTAACAGTAGGAACTGTATAAGAAGGAAATAAAGTGGGTGAAAGCACCCATGGATAGAAAGCATTGTCTTATATCAGTGTCTTCTGTGCAGAGGACAGTGGTGAATTCTGCTCATGCTTTGAGGACTGCTCTACATTTTCATCTTTATTACATGTCCCTGTTGATAGTGGCTTTGGTCTTTTTTGAACACTGCCTAATTCCAGTTTAGCGTTGCTGTATTCACAGTGGTGAGCTTCAGCCAGGCATACTCTAGAAAGGCTGTTGCAGGGCTACACTAAGAAACTTGCTTAATTCTTCTTGTGAAATGGTGCCTTTGAGGCCTTCATTTTTAGGAATATTAAATTTAACCGCAAAAGAAAATAATAAAAATGCCAAGAATGTTAGAGGAGAACTTGATGTTCTTTCTTCTCTCCCTGTCATTAGTTCTTGGTTGTACAGTAAACACCATATTATCTAGTATATCTATTCTTTTTGAGGATGCTATCTTCCTGCAAAGAAGTGCAATGTGATCCCTAAAGAATTAAAAGAGGATCCTAGAATGCGGATTCAGTCACATGCTTTTCCACAGTTTCATCATGTGATGTAGACCATCCTGTTTACATCCTTAAGTTTTTCTTTTTCAAGCTGTAAATCAAAGGAAATGGTGTTAACTCCCTTTTGAGATTAATATGAGAAGCTCTTTAGCCCTGCCTGGACTTGTTCAAAGCATTTGACACTGTCCCACACAACATCCTTGTCTCTAAATTGGAGACACATGGATTTGACAGATGGACCACTTGGTGGATAAGCAATTGGCTGGATGGTCACACTCAAAGAGTCACAGTCGACACCTCCATATCCAAGTGGAGACCAGTGATGAGTGGTGTTCCTCAGGGGCCGGTACTGGGACTGGTGCTGTTCAACATCTTTGTCAGCAACATGGACAGTGGGATTGAGGCCACCCTCAGCAAGTTTGCCGACGACACCAAACCGTATGGTGCAGTCGATGTGCTTGAGGGAAGGGATGCCAGCCAGAGGGACCCGGACAGCCTTGAGAGGTGCGCTCATGCAAACCCCATGAAGTTCAAGCAGGCCAAGTGCAGGGTCCTGCACCTGGGTCACAGCAATCCCAAGCACAAATACAGACTGGGCAGAGAATGGATTGAGAGCAGCCCTGAGGAGAAGGACTTGGGGGTGTTGGTGGGTGAGAAGCTGGACATGAGCCAGCAATGTGCGCTCACAGCCCAGAAAGCCAACTGCATCGGGGGCTGCATCAAAAGCAGCCTGGCCAGCAGGGCGAGGGAGGGGATTCTGCCCCTCTACTCCGCTCTGGGGAGACCCCACCTGGAGTACTGCGTCCAGCTCGGGGGCCCCCAACATAAGAAGGACATGGACTTGTTAGAGCGAGTCCAGAGGAGGGCCATGAAGATGATCAGAGGGCTGGAGCGCCTCTCCTGTGAGGACAGGCTGAGAGAGTTGGGGTTGTTCAGCCTGGAGAAGAGAAGGCTGCAGGGAGACCTTACAGCAGCCTTCCAGTACCTATAGGGAGCCTGCAGAAAAGATGGGGAGGGACTTTTTGCAAGGGCATGTAGTGATAGGACAAGAGAAAATGGCTTCAGACTGTAAGAGGGGAGATTTAGATTAGATATTAGGAAGAAATTTTTTACTATGAGGGTGGTAAGGTACTGGAACAGGTTGCCCAGAGAAGCTGTGGATGCCCCATCCCTGGAGGTGTTCAAGGCCATGTTGGATGAGTAACCTGGTCTAGTGGGAGGTGTACGATCTCCCAGGCTACATTTATGACCTTTGTAAGAATAACTTTTTTTCAGAGCTCTACTGTAGAGGCCTTTACCATCTCATTTGCAAGAGCTGAGGAGGAAACTGGCTTCACACTTAATATGAGTCTTTGTGCTTTCTCTCTGGTGTCTGTGATGAACTGTTGTATGGTCTAGTGGAGAGTGCTAATGAACTAGGAAGCCTCTTAACCTGCCCTTTTTGTCTTGCTGTTTAATGGCTGTTCTCATTTGCCTTGTAAAAAATAATTGTTATGGGAGACTCTGAAAAAGGCAAGGAGATCTCCAACTGGAGATCAGTGCCACTGAAGATCAGTGATGAGTGCCTAGTGATCTCATCCAGAGCCAAAAGGAAAGCTGCATGCAGCACCTAGCGTAGTGCATGAAGTGTAGAGAAATCTTTCCATTTGCTTCATAGGATACTTAGATCCTTATTTTGGGGATGATGATTATTTGTAGAGGTGATGACTAGTCTCCCTTCCTGCCCACTGTAACACTGGGCTGAACTGGTTGAACATAGTTCATTTGTTGTCTAGTAGAAAATTGCTCAGTCCTTCGTGGTTCCTTCTTGACCAGAGGAATGCGGAGAGAAGTCAGGTGGGAAGAGGCATAGTCCCAAGGGGTCTCATTCACTTGCTGGTGCTCCAGTTCCTGTCGTATTGGTAAGGAAGAGAACCAAACTACCCCAGTTCCTGCCTTCTAGAAAAAGTTTGACTTTCAAAAGTGAGTATGTTTTGGCTTGTGTAAGACATTGGCTGGGGAATCTTTGTTTTACTCTGATTACAGCAAAATACTTTCTGAGCAGCTGCCTGTCATAGCTGTGCAGGGGCTTGAGTAGCTTCATTCATTGCACTTCATACTAGTCTGTTCCATTCAAAGTGATGGCTCAAGTGATGGAAAATCAATGAGGTTATTAATTTGTCTTTCAGAGCGTTTTCTAAACAGGTTCTCTTTGCATTAGCCTTCTTAAAAAGACCAGAAGCCAGTTTTATGCCTAGGCATCTGCTATCATGTTGATGAAAATTTAAAGTGTTTCTTGCCCCCCTACTCACCAACTGTTGACTCTCCCACTCTGAAGTTGTCCAGGAAGGGCTCTTCTATTCTTGATTCAGAAGCTTCCTTAGAAGGGCTTGGGACTGAGAGGAAGGAAAATTAGGGAGATATTTTGGAAGGGAAGGAGTTAGGGGATTGCACTTGCTTGGAAGGGGAGAAGTGCGTTGTTCTTGCTGCACTGATTGCTTTCTTTAGAAGTCTGGGCTGCGAGAAGATGATTTGGGTACATACTCATGGAGATTATGCCAGTGGATTTTTAATGATGCTTTTTTTTTTGTTTCCTTTTTCTTAAAATACTAGCCCGTTCTGCTCCTGGTTTTCAGCTTTGTACTCTGAAAATACTTACAGATTTCAAATTTCATGTGCTCTGCTGAGAAAAAGGCAAGAGAAAAATCAAAGGAAACTATCAAATCTTAGTAATTTTTTTCTTAATGGGGGGGACAGGGTGAGACACAAAGTTGAAATCATCTACTTGCACCTGAATTCACAGGCCAATACCTGTGTTTTTCCCATCTGAAAAATAATTCTGTGGTACATTTGTTGGAAAAGCCTCATAAGCAGGCAAAATTAACTAAAAATTTGTCATTCAAGTGCTAACTGGTAGGATAGCTTTCTGTGTAGATATTTGCAAGATGAAGCAGTGGTGGACTTTTGAAGGCAAGGCAGGGGAGCTGAGTACTCAGAAACTTGCTTTGAGCTGTACAGTGAATAGAAATGTAAAAGAGAAGATCCGTCCCCACTTCCTCTTGCCGCCCCCCTCATCCCTCCAAATTGCTGCAGGAATCTCTCTTAGATTTAGAGACAAATAATTCTGAGATGAGTGTTTGTTCAAGATCCAACTTGCCTACACCTTTCCTTTTGGAAGGAGGTGTCTGTGAAAAGAGACCATCACAACCCAAGACAACAAAAAGGAACTTCTAAGTCTGAATCTGATGCAAACTGTTTAGACAAGCTTGTGTGTGTCTTTACCTCTGCTTCCCCCTTGGAAGATGTCGATCTGTTGTTACAAGCAGTCATCTTCACGTTTCTGTACATGGGAAAACACAAATCCAAGTGCTGTTATTGTTTCATTTGCTAACTTTTTTTTTTTTTAATATGGAACTTCTGTTTAAACAAAAGATTATAGAAGTTTTATTACTTAGTAATAAAATCAAGTCAATGAGTCAGTGACTCTCCCTTATCATCTAATGACCTAATATTTGCAGTAGATACTGTATCAACTTTCTGTTAAAATATATATGTATAAAAAAAAAGCATTAGTTACCTTTTTGGGTAAAATGACAAACAACTCTGTCCTCATCTCTACACAGGCTTCTCAAAAAAACGTGTTTTTTTTTTTTTAAATCTCTGGGTTATATCCAGAGGTATTTAATAGGGAACATGAAATACTTGGTCTCTCTTTGATTTCAAGTTTCATTGCTGGCCTTCTTCCAGTAACAGGGCTGGTACAGAGCATGACTGAACGCCAAGCCTGGAATACAAACAAAGGAGGATCTGCTAAAAGTCCTTGTTTCTTCTTGTTTGCTTTTATTATGTCAAAGATTAGAAAGAGGAAAACATAGAAGTTGTCTGGGTCAAGCTGAACTGCAGCCCAAGGACAGAGCCCTTTCAAAATATTGTTGGGAAGCCTGAGTATCCTCCAGATTGTTGCCTGGGTTGTTGGAGTCTGCTGTTGGATACCAGTCTTCGGTAAATCCACCAAAGGAAAGTGCCAAGTTGTTTTGTTGGAATGACCAGAGAAGATTTGAATGTTCAAAGTTGAAAGGTTGCGCTGTACTGAAAGCTGTCTCTTGCCTTCAGTGTTTCTCTTCAAGTTCGTGTCTATAATAGCTCACCTGCTATCAAAATTCTTAGACACAAACCCTTCGTGTTCAT
The DNA here is from genome assembly GCA_013398815.1 of Ibidorhyncha struthersii. NCBI lineage: Eukaryota > Metazoa > Chordata > Aves > Charadriiformes > Charadriidae > Ibidorhyncha > Ibidorhyncha struthersii. The sequence continues at coordinate 471,940 of VZSZ01011830.1, read as the reverse complement.
CCAGATCAGTATTTCTGATAGTGGAGCCATTCTGTGCCATGGGAAGAGTGCTGCTACTTAAGGCTACATCAAGAGTTTTCCAATCTGTTAAGTGATCGTCACAGTTAGATATTCAGTAAAACATAACGCCTGAGTGTGCAGCAGTTGCTAGTAAAGAATCAAATTTTATGAAGGGTTTCACATTGGCTACCATAATTGTTCCTGCGAAGCTAAAAAAAATTGATTTTTCTTACTGAAATTTCCTGTTGTGGGGAATTGGTGTTAAGGTTTGGATTTTAAAATTATTTATTTTAAGTAGTCTTCTGTACATAGGTATTAGAACTCTTTCTTTTGCATGTGCTGGTGATGTACTGGTGTGAGGTGTGGGAGACTGGGAAAGTGGTGGCATGCCCAAGGGGAGCCTGGGTGATTTGCTTTGGGGATCCTAGTGCAACTTGATGGTTCTGGTTTTGAATGCAGAGTTAATGCTTTGTGATGGAAATCCAAGCAACACACAATACTGAGAAGAGATGCAGCATTATAAGCATTTAAGTGCATTTTGATGCTCCTCTCCCCTAAACAGCTTCAGCAGTTAACCACAGGCTGTGTTCAAATAGAGATGCACTATACAAATGCATTGACCTTGTTCTGCATTGACAGACTCCTTTGCTTCAAAGGGGAGGGGGTTTCTGGATTCAGTTAAAATGAGAGATCTGTAGCCGGTCCCCGGATTAACTCTCGGAGACACTTATTCAGGTCCCAGTCCTTTCCTTTACTCAGATGATGCAGATCTCTGCCCTGCTGACAGTCTCTGAGTTTTGCCATTCCTGTGCCCTCTGGCTGTCTAAGTATCTAAGCCTGTAAATAGAGAAGAGCCGAAGAATAGTAGCTGAAATAAGTTTGATGCTGAGAAATTTCCTTTTTCTGAGAAAGCTCATGTTCAGCCTCCTCTGTGTGCATGTGAAGGGGCTTTTGCCTTACGCTCAGTGCTGTTCTCGACAGTAGAGTAGTCCTCCAGGCTCGAAGTGGCTGCTGGAAAACAGTCCCCACCTCCTTCATCTTCGTAGGTCATTTCATGTTTGCCTTACAGAGCTTTTTGGAGGCTCCTTAAGGCAACGGGATGAGAAATCAGTCACTGGAAAAATCAGCGAAGATGCTCACTTCTGTTGATGCATTGCCTGGTGTAGAATGGCCTCGGGATTCTGCCTTCATTCATGTTAAACTTTGTTATGCCGTGTCAAGCTTACTGCTTGGATGATCTTTTAACACGGTTTAGAGCTATTATCATTATAAATAAAGCACTGTGAACTTCTTTACAGAAAGCATAAAAAAGCAAGGCTCCCTCTGGAAATACTTAGAGTAACATGAGCAAGGATAACAAGTGGGACACACCTAACATAGGGAAGTGAGGACAGTCCTCAATGCTGAGGTGAGCATCCAGAAGATATGGGAAGGTGCACGAGGAGCTGGGAAAGGGAAAAATCATTCCTTGAAGGGGATGGAGGCCACAGGCAGGACGAATGTATGTGTGAGGGGAAGGGCTAGTATGTACAGAGGAGAGGATGGAAGTATGGAGAGCTTGAATTCAGGGTGGAATCAGAAACCAGTCGAGGCAGAGGGGTGGTCACCGCAGTGTGGAAGGAAGAGCTAGTACACGCGTCAGAAACGCTGCAGGACATTTGCCATCACATCTCTGCAGAGTTTTGGAGCTGTGGCGTGTTCAGTCTGGTTACCATGCGTACTTACCCACCACCCCACCAGGGTATTGGCTGTCTGTAATGTCCTCAGCTTCCTGGTGTGCTCATGAAGGCGCACACTGTGGTAGCTCCCTATCTTTTAAGGTGAGGCATAGAGGGGCTAAAAGAGCTGTCTTGTTATGCTTTAGATGTGTTGAGATACTCGAGTACAGTTTCCTGATCAGCAAGTTTAAGTTAATGCCCTAATCACTGGATCATCCTACCTCCACAAGGTGTCTTTTAGCTACTGCGTAAAAGGGCACATATGCATAGACATACGTAGGTGTTTAAGATGCATTAGGTAACAAGTTACTGTATCTCTTTTAAAAAAATAAAATCTCTTCTGTATTTGAAAGCTGACTGCTCTGCTTGAGTACTCTGGAAGTACTGGGGGCAGGAGACTCATGAAAGCTGTTTTCTGTATGTTCTGGGTATTAATGACTTGAAATGGACTCAGCTTCTGCTCGTGAGCCAAAGAGGCGCTTTATCCAGGCCACACTGCAAGGGTGAGACAGCAGCTGGGTCTGACGGTCTTGATGTGCAAAGGGCTCCATCACTTACTTTGCCCAAGTGGCAGCATATCTTGGGGGAATTCACTCTTTGTGTTCTGTAGGGATTATTAAATACGTCAGACACACGTATTGCCACTAAAGGGTGCCTCCTGCCCTGTGAAGGAAAGCTACTTGTGTGCTGTGGGTGATGCAGTGGGTTCATTAAACCCCAGTGCTGGATCCTCTTAGCCTCCAAAGAATAATCCCCTTTTAGCAAGCCATCAGTTCAGACTGTGTAGTCAGCAGAAGGCAACAGTTTGCCAGGGCTAGGAGGAGTGGGGGGAGGAAGTCCGCTTCCCCAGACAGTGTCTGGAGTGAAATCACTTTCTGGGAACAGGTGATGCCATTCTTTTCTCTCCAGCTCAGTATCCAGCAAAATGCATCTCCTGAGGCCACCTCATCATACTTCTAAGTATCTTTTGAAGTATGTTTTGTTCTCTGAAGTAACCAACTTGAGGAAGTAGGACTTCACAGAAGTCCATTACTTGCAGGACCATTTACCATGCATTTGCATGAATCAATTTAAAGAAATGAGTGGAAATGTAAAGATGGCTTTGGGAAGTTGGGTAAAACAAAGGCAGGTGCCTTTGGAAATGTTTGTCTGGTTTTGGACAGGGTAAGATGGATGCTTGTTTGTCCCGTTGACTTTATGGGACCAGGTTGGGGCAATGATGAAGGAACTAGGCTTCTGTTCAGAGAAACACAAGCAAGCTTTGTTGGGTTTGCAAGGGCACTGGCAGCTGTGTCTGTGTTCATGGCCAAGATACAGTAGTGCAGTCGTGACTTCAGGGCATGGGGAATTGAGTTCCTGTGATGAAGATCCATGAGAATATTAACTTTGATTTGTTCTTGTAGTCAGGAGAGGAGAGTATGAACTTAGAGAAGCCACAAGATAGATGCTTTCAAGACTCAGTGAAGACACAGTGAAGGAGTAATCTCTTCAGCTCTGCCAGAAAAATTTTCAGCCCTTATTGGCCAGCTCTTAACAGTGTCTTCAGCCCAACTAGAGGACAGCAATAATAACAGAATTAAAGAACCCAGATGTAGTTCTGAGCTTAGTTGAGACAGTTGTGATGTTCATGGGCAGTAATACAATGCAAGGCTGACCCCAAGATAGCAGTGTGTCATCTTTCTTCTCCTAATTGCTTTTCTCAGCCCTGCTCACAGCTGTTCCTATGGCACTTTGCCATTGGCTCCCTTCTGAGTTGATGTGGTTGCAGCACAGGTTTCAATGCTACTGGTGAGTCTACAGGAGAAATTTGCTGTCCTAGAACAGTTAGCTGTCACATTTGTGTTTGTTTCAAATGTCAGTGTCTGGATGTCTGGTGACTTCCTGCATTGTCAATGTCCATTTGCCTCCCCTTGAAAAGAAGCTGGATACTGAGCTTTTTAACATCATCTCTTGCCTTCCCCATCTCATTATTTTTCCACACTCTTCAGCCAACCTAATGCCATTTTTGTTTTGTTATCTATTTTTGTTGCAGGAGTATATTGATGCTCACCCAGAAACCATTATCCTGGACCCTCTTCCAGCTATTCGTACACTTCTGGACCGATCCAAGTCTTACGAGCTAATTCGGCAAATAGAGGCATACATGCAAGGTAGGCCAATACCCGCTCTCCCTGAAGGCTTTTATTGTGGCTAGAGAAGGAAGCAGCTGGCTTCTGGAGGCTGGATGTGAGGTTTGAAGTAGTGGGTTTGGGCCCCTCGTGTTGTGTCTCTCCACAGGGGAACAAACACAAGCATTCCTGTGTCACAGGATTGCCCTCCGGAATCCCGCCCTCTTCTTTTTCCATGTGCACAAAGGAGCTTTGCATCTGGTTACAAATATGGTGTGGGTTTAATGGGGAGGATATTTACTACAGCGAGCGCTCCCAGAAATCTTCTGGAAAACATTGTCTTTTTGTGCATGCTGGTAAATTGAAATGACTGTGCAAACTTAGCAGCTTGCTGTAAGAATCGTGAGGCCTGAATTTGGAGATTTATGGAAGAAGAAAAATTGGTTTTTGAAAGCACTGAAAGAAATGAAATTGTAAATAGAGCTAAGATCTTTGAGAAGCACTGGAAGCCTATTGCACAAGTTAATTGCTAGGAGGAATATAAACACACTTCTGTTGTTGGTTAGTTACCTGACATAGACTGTTGCCCTTAATTGGCATCATTTGAGTTCTATTCCCACGTTTAGAAGTCATGTCTTTTCAACCTGAATAATTCTAGTATCTTATCGTTTTAACCATTGCACCTGTTGGGTTAAGTTAGTCTCTTATTCCGTTTCTACTTTTGTTCCTGTCATATTCTTGAAACATTTATTGGCTTTTGAGTTTAAATCTAGACTAGCTCTTGAAGTAACTGTTTCATATGATACATATGATGACTATACTTGGGGGAAATTGTGTTACTGAACTATGTTCTAATGGGGCATTGTTGGAATTACCATTGTGATTGTGTTATCATTATCTTGATGGACGGATAAGCAGCTCATCAATTTGTATATTTATAATTGTGTATTTATAGACACACTGTTTGCATCTGATCTGCCTGGCCCCACCGGCAAAGTCTTTATGTAAAAATAAGACTAATAATTCGCAGCACTCTCCCATGTCTTTTGGAAGCTCTTTAGGAGTAAACATTCAATTGGTTTAAAAGGATTTTTTTTGGAAGTGTTTATTGCTGTTTGTGAGCAGGGTGGAGGTGCTGAGGGAAACCTGTGCTCTGAGAAAGTGGTTGGGATTTTGTTCTAGCAGTGGGAGAGATTCAGTAGGGTTTGGGTTTTTTGTTTCTGTTTTTTTTCCTTTTCTTAAATTGCTCTCAGTATTACTGTTGTTATATCTATGAGAATAATATGTTCGGGAGAGCATCCAGTTTTGCAGGTAGTTTGTCCTGCGCATATTTCAGTCTCTTCTGCTCAAACTGATGAGACAAAGGAATAAATGCTCAAAGAGGAAAAAGAGGGTTTGTATTCAGTTAAAACTGGCACTCTAAAGTTAATAAAATATCTGTTAATAAAGTTGAGGAATGAGGTAAGGAAAAAGTTCACCTGTTCTTACTGGCCACTGCAGTGTTAGGTGACAATATTTCCCCTGTCCTTCTGTCCTCCTGCGCCTCCCCTCCCCACTCACCCCCAATCTCATCTTATTTCTGTCTCATCATCAGAAATATCATGACAGAGACCTTGAACCAACTTTGTATTTAGCAGGGGAAATCTCAGGAGAGCTGAGTAATTGGCTAGCTTCTCCTTCTGGCCCAGTATTCCCGCACGTAATGATCTGCAGCGAGAAATTCAGGAGACGACAAAAGTTACATCCCCCTAGACAGTGTGGTGTGGTTTTTTCCCCTTCCTTGTTTCCACCTGCTAAATGGTATTTTCTACTTTGCAGCTGTCATGTCACATCCCAAAGCCATGAGCGCTTAGAAAACTCAAACAAGAAGTAATACATCTGTGAATAGCATGAGGTCTTAAGAGCCTGGAATTTCAAAATGGAAGTCACTACTAAGAAAATACTATCCTAGTCTTTAGCTGTAACTAGAGTGCGCAGTTTGTCACAGGATGCAAAATCGATGCGATGGGTTAAAGTTCAGTGCAAGGGATTATCTCTTCCAAAGGAGTGCCATAAACTCTGGAGGGTTGAGTATGTGTGTAAAGAGCAATCTTCTGCTGTAGAAAGTCTTTCCATAGAAAATTCAGTGTTCGTTTACAGACTAGTTTTGGATTCAGGTGATCATTATCTGTATTTGAATTATGTTTTAATGTAACTCGAAATGAATGAGTATTTATGATCTTCAGTTTACACTTCATTTCAACCCTATAGACCTTACAAGAACTGTATAACTAAAGATTTGCCCTAGTTGGGTTAAAGGGAGGATGACCACGTGCTCTGCTGACTCCAGTTTGTATGGTGCTGAATCCTCCTCTCTCTGTGGTGCCTGCACCTTTGAAAATGGCAGATGTTGCTGAGATGACTGTGTTCTGCAGCAGGAGGGACCTGTGTTCTGTAACAGCTTGATTTCAAATGTAATTATCTTTCAGATGTCCAAGTTAATGCTTTGCCTGTCCTTCTGACAATCAATTCTCCGTGCTTCCTAAAAAAAAAGGAAATCCTTTTTTGAAGTGTATAAAACTGGACATATGGACATTGTTAGGCTTTCTGAAAGTCCTGTAGCTTGCTCTTTATTTAATCAATCACAGAACCATAGAATGTTTTGAGTATGAACGGACCTTAAAGATCATCTACCTCTAACACTCCTGCCATGGGCAGGGACACCTCCCACTAGACCAGGTTACTCTAAGCCCCATCCAACAAGGCTTTAAACACTTCCAGGGATGAAGCCTCCACAACTTCTCTGGGCAACCTGCTCCAGTACCTTACCACTCTCATAGTGAAAAATTTCTTCCTAAAATCTAATCTAAATCTCCCCTCTTGCAGTTTGAAGCCATTCCCTCTTGTCCTATCACTACATGCCCTTGCAAAAAGTCCCTCCCCATCTTTTCTGCAGGCCCCCTGCAGGTACTGGAAGGCTGCTGTAAGGTCTCCCTGGAGCCTTCTCTTCTCCAGGCTGAACAACCCCAACTCTCTCAGCCTGTCCTCACAGGACAGGCGCTCCAGCCCTCTGATCATCTTCATGGCCCTCCTCTGGACTCGCTCTAACAAGTCCATGTCCTTCTTATGTTGGGGGCCCCCGAGCTGGACGCAGTACTCCAGGTGGGGTCTCCCCAGAGCGGAGTAGAGGGGCAGAATCCCCTCCCTCGCCCTGCTGGCCAGGCTGCTTTTGATGCAGCCCCCGATGCAGTTGGCTTTCTGGGCTGTGAGCGCACATTGCTGGCTCATGTCCAGCTTCTCACCCACCAACACCCCCAAGTCCTTCTCCTCAGGGCTGCTCTCAATCCATTCTCTGCCCAGTCTGTATTTTTGCTTGGGATTGCTGTGACCCAGGTGCAGGACCCTGCACTTGGCCTGCTTGAACTTCATGGGGTTTGCATGAGCACACCTCTCAAGGCTGTCCGGGTCCCTCTGGCTGGCATCCCTNACCACTCATCACTGGTCTCCACTTGGACACGGAGCTGTCGACTGCAACCCTTTGAGTGTGGCCATCCAGCCAATTCCTTTTCCAAGTGGTCCATCCATCAAATCCACATCTCTCCAGTTTAGAGACAAGGATGTTGTGCGGGACAGTGTCAAATACTTTGCACAAGTCCAGGTATGTGACATCAGTTGCTCTTCCCTTATCCACCAACGCTGTAATCCTGCCGTAGAAGGCCTCGAATTTTTTCAGGCACGATTTGCCCTTAGTGAAGCCATATTGGTTGTGACTATTCATCTCCTTATTTTCCATGTGCCTTAGCATAGTTTCCAGGAGGACCTACTCCATGATCTTGCTGGGCACAGAGACGAGATTGACAGGCCTGTAGTTCGCCCAGTCTTCCTTTTTTCCCTTTTTAAAAATGGGGGTTATGCTTCCCCTTTTCCAGTGAGCAGGAACTTCACCGGACTGCAACAGCTTCTGAAATGTGATGGAAAGTGGCTTCAGCAACTTCATGTGCCAGTTCCCTCAGGACCCGCAGATGCATTTCATCAGGTCCCATGGACTTGTGCACCTTCCGGTGTCTTAGATGGTCTCAAACCTCATCTTCTGCTACAGTGGGCGGTTCTTCGTTCTCCCAGTCCCTGCCTTTGCCTTCTGTGACTTGGGCAATGTGGCTAGAGCACTTTCCGGTGAAGACTAAGGTAAAAAAGTCATTGATCCAACCTTGTGAGAATGAGTTGGAAAGATGCTTTGTGGCACACTCCTTGTCTCTGCTACTACAGTCTGGGGCTGCTAAAGGAACTGAGGTGGAGGGGAACTAGTAACCAAGCAAGGGGTGTACATGCAGCATGTATGGAAAAAAAGCATGGGGAAAGCATGGGGTTGAACCTTGACTTCCCGTGTCCTAGACTGACACTATAACCACTTGGTCCTTGTGGAAATAGGAGAGTCACAGATTTGCAGAGTCACTGAGGTTGGAGGACACCTCTTGAGATCGTATGGTTCAACTCCCTGCTCAAAGCAGGATCCTCTAGAGCAAGTTCCCCAGGTCCACGCCCAGCTGGGTTTTCTGTGTCTCCACAGGTGGAAACTACACAACCTCTCTGGGCAACCTGCTCCAGGATTCACCTTGAAGCTGGTGTGCTAGCATGCAACTAGCAGTTGCTGAGGTGACTTGCAGAGATTATTATTTTTTTAATTCAGTATAGATAGTGATATCTCTTTCGAAGGAAGTGGGACTCTTTTCTGGAAACAAAACAAACAAAAAAACCACCCACAAAAAAAGCTTTAAGAGATATTTTAGCATTGATTTTAATGGATTCTTTTTTGCCAGCAATAGTCTGGCCAGGGCTGTGACTTCCTCTTTTTCCTGTTCTCTGTTATTTTTGAGTGCAAGCTCTAAAAGAGCTAGTCATTCTGAAACCTTCACTTCTGAGTCTTTTTAAAAAGACTTGAAAAAATAAAGTTTGCATTCCCAACTTGTGTCCCGCATAGCTGGCAGGTCTGTCTTGAAATAAATCACTGAATGGATGTTTTGCTATAGCAGTTAAGTTCTCTCAGCAACTGTATTGCTTTGTTTACTTATCTGTGAAGAGTTGCTTCTGATACAAAAGTGCTCTAGATCAGGTTCTGTAATGCTTGGTGAAAGATTAGGAGCATTATTTAATGAAAATTTCATCTTTAGCAGGGTGTTGTATGGTTGAAGCTGTGTTGGTTGTCTTTAAGCTTTAACCGCCTGAAAAATCACTAAATTGTGTGAAGCCGTCTTGAAAAGCTGTGATCCTACAGCCTCGGGATTCAAGATCTGACTTCTTGAATTATGCTTAAGATGGTAATAGATAATCACTGTGACTAGGCACTAACTAACCTTTTTACATTGCAACTTTAGTTTGAAGGTTAAAAGCTTTTAAAATTCTCAACCTTTCTTACAAGTAATAATCTTAACTGAAGGAATTTAAACAAAAACTGAGGTGAACATGCTACTCACTCGGGGGTCTACCTAGTTAGTGTTCACATCTACAACTGTGCTTCCTTTGCTGGTTTAAGCGACTTACAGGTTTCTTTGATAATGGTTGAACTTCAGATGGTGCAGACCCTGGCATTCATTTCTTTAACCGCTTCCACCTGCCTTTTTCCCATTATTTTAAAATTTTCTTGTTCTTAGATTCTTAAATTTAACTCCAAATATAAAACTTCTACAAAAACTAGTTTTCATGGCGTTCACCTAGAAGAGAGAACTCCTGCATGAGCCAAGCCGTGACTCCTGAATTTCTCTCTCTCCTAACAGTCTTTTTCAAGTACAGGAACTATTCCCTCAGGACACTCCAAATAGTATAAAACCATTTAGATGTGGTATTTTCATCCCAGCATGTAATCAAAATCATTTATGTGTGATTGTTTACTATTATAGGAGATGCTGTTGCTGCTGGTTGCACTCCTTTCTGATTTGGGGGGATATTACGGAACAGATCACAGCACCCTTCTCTTTTCCCAGCATTTCTTTTTATCAGATTCTGTCTGCTTGTCTTAAAAATACTCTTTGAACAGCTGCATGTGTCTTTTGTGACTAGGAGAGAGGCTCAGCGTGATTTAACGGCTCAGGCACTTCATTTGGGGCTCTGGGTTTTCAGCTTGGCGCTGGTTCTGACTTGCTGCGTGACCTTGGGCACAGCACGTCACCCCTGTGCGTCTCCTCCTTCCTTTGACATGCATCTGCCTGTCTCTTCCCTTTAGATGCCACATTTTTCCGGGCAGGAACCTCTTTTCCAAATATGTGTACACACACTCTTATATAGTGAGTGTCTGGTGCTGAGCAATCTGCATAGGTGGTGTTTTAAGAGAAACTGTAGCCGTACTGTTGAGTAGAAAACTAGGTATTTATAATTCAATGCCAAAGCAGGTAGCCTGGTTTCAGTTTTTGGAAGTTGTGGAGCGTGTATGTCACGGGAGTGGTGCATAACTCAGAGCTTCTCAAAATCGGGCCACCCAGTTAAAGTGCCTGAAAATAGCTTTATAAACATAGCTCTAGGCATTCACCTTTTGAAACCGTGGCCACTACTATCTGCGGCCTATTTTTTGTAGTGGTTTTGGTCAGGAAGGAGGGAGAAGAATAGTCCCACAGGTCAATTTCAGGCATCTCTATCTGTATTTGAAGCTGAAAATGAAAGGAAAAATCTGGTTTTAATTGAAAGCCTCTAAATCACTCACCTGAGGCTCACTTATTTATGTAGGGACGTATCAGGAAAGCATCTAAGTTAAGAGGGCTGATGATAGCTGCTGCAAATAACCGCCAATTTTTGGATGCAGAAGTCTCCCTTGTTGATTGTGTGTTCTCTTTCCACCAAGAACGCATGCAAACAGATGTCTCATTACTTCGCTCCAAGTGTGGTGCACGTTCACTCATTGCATTTTAATTTCTGTCTGAAACTAGCGTACGAGCGTGGAGGGAAGGAATTGGAATGGAATTAGCATTCTCTGTGACTGGAAGGAAGGACTTTCTCCAAAGCTCGTCACCATACAGCGGGGTTGTAGGTGGGGGTGCGCTGCATCCCGGCTGTCAGCGCTTGGTGGGTCTCAGCCCTGCTCAGTCAAACTGGAGAGACTCCAGGGACTTTTGACCCAGGGAGGGGTCACCCGACATCTTTCTTCTAAAAGCTCATTCATTCATCTAGGAGGGGGTTGACAAAGGGACGTGGACAGGTTGGTATGACAATAAACAAGCCCTGGCTTTGAAATTTAAAATAGACAGCTGCTTCCAAAGGACTAATCCTGTCCTGAGAGAGGTAGCAGGAAAAGAAAGCGCGAAACTCCAAAAGGAACCTGGAATCTCCTCTCCTGTACCGTAGCTTGCTCTTGTTAAAGTAGTTTACAAAAGGATGTTCTAAGGTAAGAATGCTGAAAGTTAGCCATTTCATAAATGGAAAATATGAACCGACTCTCCTTTCCCTTCCTGCCTCTCCTCCCCCTTCCCAGGTTTTTGTTATTTTGAGCTGTTGGTTCTGTCCCAGTGTGGGTAGGAGGGAGCAGAGAGCTGGGGGTCTATGTGGAAATGATGGTCACAGTCCCTGTTCTCATAGCCAGGCATGGCAATCTGCTGGCCTGCTGCTTCTGGCCTGCTAAAATACCTCAGCCTGGTATTGTTCAAGCTGTCAGTGCAGTCTGACAGACACAAATGCCAGAGGATAATAGAGAAAACATTTTTATCAATTTGTCTCACAGTGTGCCAGCCAGAACTTCTTGAACCAACAAACAACCTTCATCTTTGATCCTAGTAGTCTTGATGGTCACTGAGCTTTCAAAATAAGCCTGTCTGTAAAGTTCAGATGTTGCTTTTGGGTACACTTGGGTTTAATCTTTAAATCTTGTGTGCTTTTGTGGCCAGATAGGGGAATCTGCATCGCACTTTGTCTCCTTTACTTATCCGAATCTAAAAAGAACCAAGGCTGTAGCTTTTATCCATTTATTGCATACTAGTGTTGGAAACGGTTGTTTCATATCTACATGCATCATTTCAAAGCATTTGTGTACTTCATAAAGCTGAAAATGTGGAAAAGTTTATAGCCATTTAAGAAAGAGCTTCTATGAATTTGTGTTTGGGGCTTTGGTGGATCTGAAGAATGACTGAATCTGCTTTTATGGGGTAAAGATGAAAGCCATGACTGCACTCCATTGTCATGGAGCATTTCTAAGACATCTCCAGTCTGGGTTTTAAGAACAGAATATGGATTAATTTTTGAGGATTATTGTCTCTCTAGAATTAGGAAAGGAGGAACAGGGATTCTTCTTGTCATGAGGAAGTCTTCACTGGATAAACTGGATGTTTTAAATTCCAGCACAGTTGTGTTTCAAGTTATTCTGATCCTCTTGAGCAGAAATTTCCTTGGCTGGTATCCAACAACGGAAGATACTTTTCTCAAGTATGTGGGTCCTAGAAAAAGTAAGGAAGGGGCAATGGAAGATAAACTGGTCACAGTATCAATGTAAAACTTAACTGGGAATACTTTTTGCAGCATGTGGCTTTTCCCTTGATGTTTCTACTCATATTATCATAAGATCAGAGGTCAAGAAATAAGTCTTGAAAAATAGGACCTTTCATCTGAATTGGAAACCAGGACTCAGCTGGTAGAACATTATTCCAGTTCTGGCTTGATGTGTTTGTGGCAGTTTTGCTGCTGAAGAAGCAGTTTATGTTAAGATGTGTTAGCAGTCTAGTGTGGACAAGAAAAGTAGCGTCCCTCACATTTCTTCAGACCAGTTTCTAGCCAACACGTGAGACACCTGATTAGTTTCTAATGTCTCCTCATGAAGAGTCCAGCAGGACCTTAAGGCTTTATCAGGGTAGCATGGGGTCAGCTAATGATAGCCGTACTTGAGAGGTCCATGAAGAGGATACTTTCCCTTACCAGGGCCACTAACATCCAGTCTAAAAGCAGTATCAGCTCCTGTTTCACTTATCTGCTGGCTTTGTGCAACCGTTACAACATCTGAGTGTATCAGCAAAGAAAATCTTGGAAGCTTGAGTACCTTTATGTTCCTTGATATCAGTAGTTGGTTCTGTCTCATGAATTTTCCAAGTGGCTTTCTGAAGTTGGAGTGGAAGAGGCTGCAAGTGTAAAGTTTGATGAGAGGGACTTGAGATGATCTGGTTTTCTTGTATAGTTTATGATTGAGTGGAACCAGACCTCTACTGTCAGTTGGTTGATAGTCTTCGTAGACAAGGTCATTTACTTGTCATTGTCATTTGATACACTGCACCACTAACACCTTGCTTTTCTTCCTGTTTGGGATACCCTTCTTACAGTAGTAATTGGAAAGTGCTGATTTTTTGTTTCTTTCTGATGTGTAAATGCTGCATATGGGGTGGAAATAGAGATATCCAAATGCATCCATAGGCTGGTATGGCTGTATGGAGACAGTCAGCTCTTCTGGAATGTCAGTAATCATGGTTCAGGTCACTACACTGCATTTGTGTAAAGGAAACAAAACAGATTCTGTGGGATACATCTTAGCTCCATGAAAATGGAAAGATGCTATGCTGAGAAGAAAGAGTGGTAGTGTTACAGTCATATGTTGCATCTTTTCATACTGTGTTTGGTGAGCAAGGTGTATGGGGAGCATCTTTCAGAACTTGTGGCGTTTGTAGGGAAATACGCAAGTTGTTTAGTTCTGTATGCTGAGAGTGAATCACTGCTTGTTAAATCAGGTTAAAATTATCTGAATAGTAGACATTGTGTGTGTCCCAAACAGTACTGTGTGGCCATGTTGCTTTGGTTGCCTTAAGGCCTTCTGGCCTGTTAGAGTTCTTCAAAACTTAGCTAAAGATTGGATAGCTGGACACAAGTCAACACATTGAAATAACTTAAAAATAAATAAATAAATCACTCCTGTGAGGGCAGATGTTAAGTAAACTGAAACATCAGAAAGTGCGAGACAGAGACCAAAGACAGAGATAAATAAACTGCTTTCAATATGACAAGTCAAGCATCCCATACTAGTGGTGCTCCAGGACATTTGTTAATAACTCTGGAAAAGGGAGATGAACACAGGATAGCAAATTTTTCAGATAAGTCCAAATTAATTTGTTTTTTCCAGGCAATGGGATACAGCAACATCAGTTGGGTCTACCAAAAGTCGGTGAAGAGTCAGCGTGATGGTAGATCCAGTTTATTGCTGTCTCTTGGGCCCATAAAGAAATAATATGGAAAGCTCATGCATTGTTAAATTCTACATTGAGTCACTGCTCAGGAAAGACCTCAGCGTCACAGTGGGTAGCTCACTGGAAACTTCTGCCCCCTCTGCCTCAGTAGTCTAAAGAGAACATGCCAACAGAACCAAACAAAAAGATTATGGTGGCCAAAAATAGCATTGAAGATACTGAGCATACAGTTATGGAAATAAAGTGCTTGCTTTCCCCAGAAGACTGTTTTCAGTTCTGCTTTCCTGAATTTAAAAATACACATTAGAAATGAGAGGAAACCTGGAGAAAAGGGACACGGTCAGTGCCAAGAGGTGGCCACATAAGGGGAGATTGAGATACACTGAGGACTAACAGAGATGAAACAAAACCTGAGCAAACAAAATACAAATAAATGGAGAAATGTTCTCTTTTTCTCTTCTACCATGTCAGAGTTCCACTGAATATCAGCGCAGTTGCCATAAAGTATCAACTAAGGTCATAGCTGGACTAAAAAAGGTAAGAAATGTTCACAGTCAGGTTTAAGAAGTTTACGAACCATCATGCTTTGGGGTGTACAGTACTGACTGGTGGGTGTTAGAAAAACTTGATTTATGAACTCGGTAACTTGGACTATGTTGGGGGATGGTATGCATTCCCTTTCCTCTGATTTGAAATCCACTGCCAAGTAGCAGAAATGGACATGGCTATCATCTGAACTGCGGTCTCATTTCGTTTGGTAATTCCTGTGTTCAGTTCTCATCACCCGGGAAGCATGGATGCCTGAAAGTGCAGTGGTGATTTAAAGCGTTTTCTAGTTCTACATAAATTTTAAACCTGGTACAAGCAGTAACGCTTTGGCACTCTTACCATCTTGTGAATAAACTCTTGGGATTTTATATTAACTGTTACGAGCCCTCCACGTGTTAAACAGGAACTTCAAATACAGCCTGACGTGTCCAAGCTGTTATTCCTTCAGAAATATAGCTGGATGATGTGATTATGACTGTTTTTTCTTCGATAGTGTGATCTTCTGCTGTGTTAAAGCCCACGCAAAACCTCGTGGAGCAAGGCAAGGCAAGGGGGTGTGTGTGAGGGCACAGAACCGTGGCACTGCGGGGCAGGCACTCGTGATACATGGCACGGACTTAACCGTACTGAACACCCTTGAAGGAGATTGTCTTTTAGCTCTTGTTCTACTAGCGGATCAAGGAGGTCGTCCTCCAGATCCTGCTGGTGCATTGTCTGGAACAGGGCGTTTCTTAGCACATTGGGACTTTGCAACTTTTAAAACTTTTTGTTTCATTTCCTCCCTTGCTGCCTGGCAAAATCATGAGGAAGCCTGACCGGTTGCAAAATTTATCTCCCACGTAAATATAAAAGGGGTTGAACAGATAGCGCTTCACAGGTCTCACCCTCCTGCCCGCCCTAACAAGCCCGCTCCGTGGTGAGAACAGCCGCAGCCTTTCCCCCTTGCTGCAGCTCAGCTGCCGGCTCCTTTACTGTCTGCCGGGGCAGGGAGCGAAGTGAGCACTCAGCTGTTGCTGAGCGTGTTAACTTCACATGCGGCACTGGGATTCCTGTGTGAGGGAGTGTTCATATTCCAGGTCCTTCTTAACCAGCTTGAGAACGCAGCGGGGGGTGTTTGCGCTGTCTGAGTGGCAGTGAGCAGCCAGCAGGGAAATCTGCCCTGCAGAGACCAAAGTGTCAGTCTTGCAGGCGTCTACCCACCACACATCTTTACTGACAGAGGATATATGAATGTTCTGAATGAGGTCCTTCTCTTGACTGAGAGATGCTAAACATATTATGAAGGCGATGGAATATGTTAATGTTCAGGAAGAGCTTTGTCCTTTCTGATTTATATTTTATTAATATTTGAAGTTCCACTAAGATCTTGGTCCTGTGAGAAAGTTCAACTTCAGTGAAGCAATTTCTTCACTTCAAGCTGAGAGCTTGTCAACGCACCAGCAACTAAGTAAGCTAGTGTGATAGAATAAGATGCCCATCTGGGTGAGTAGTAGGGACACTGAATTTGAGCCCCATCCTGGGCTACGTCCTGGCTCATGTGTAATACCACTAGTCAATGTGCAGCGTTGCAGGCAAGCATATGTAAAGGGAATTTTTGAACTCTGCCAGAATACGGAACTGAGATTTTGGGATCTGTAATGCCACTGAAGTTTCATTGCAGCCAGATCTGCAGGGATGCTTAAGTTTTTCAGATAGTCCAGTTTGACTTGCCTTACCTGATGTTTCTGAAGAAATGCAGCACATAGAGCCTCAGGGCCAGGAAGCAGGCATTTTTGGTCTCTGTTGAGATTCAGCCCACTGACAACAGCCCTGCTTTACCCTCTTGATCTCTGAAATGCCAGCCAAACTTCCCTGCTTCACCAGGGGAACCTTTTCAGGGTTCATCAGCACTTGGGAAGCCTCCCAGTGTTCAAACAGCACACTCACAGGAGGTAAGCATGGTAAGATGTTTTTGGTTGCAACGCTACTGTAGTGCTGGGGCAAACTAGTGGAGTAGTTACGAACCTGTTGTACTGGAGGTTTTAGGAACAGATTAGACAGACAAATGTCTGTCAGTGTTGGCGTTAGCATTTCATCTTACCTGAATGCAGTGGGACTGGGGTAGGTAACCTGGTGAGGTCCTTTCAAGACCAGTATTTCCTGATGTTGATTGTCCTTCAGAATAGAAAGCATCAACTGCTGACAGCTTGAGCCAGGGAGCTTAACGAAGTCATGTTGAAAAATGTTAATAGATACTTGTCCTATGTGGGGCCAGCACAGAAGGAAACATGTAACGTGGGTGCTTACTCATGCTGGCGTAAGGGCTGAGCAGTCTTGGGCTCCCACTGCGGCAAAGTCTCCGTGGGTCAGTGCAGGCAGACCCGAATGTGTTTGGCTGTGCTCCCTTATGAAAAGTGGTACGTTTTAGCTGGGCACAGTCACGTTACTCTGCCTATATGACTTCTGGGCTGAAGCTGGCTTTGTTCTGCTTTTTTGGGGTGCTGAGAGAGGAGCTGTGGGCTAGCTGCACCTGCTCATGTGGACATGGCGCAACAGGAGCAAATACTTCTTCCCTGGTGGAGAAATCTGTGGAATGAGTTTGTCACTTGTTTCATGAGGGTGAGGCAGTTGAGCAATGCATTCCTGAATCAGCAGGCTCCTCTTGCCCTGCGGCATTAGTTAGGCAACCGCACATTAAATCTAAAGCTATAAATTGTATAATTTGCATAAGATATTAGGCAGAGAAGCACAATGGGACAGATGCTAATTGCTGATTTGGGAATCCTCACAAGCATTTGCTAGGAGATAAACTGCAGTTACTTCAGTATTGGGCAATTAGCGTTGGTTTTCTAGAAGGAGAGAAGTGTATCACACCAACTGATTTCTTGTACTGTGTAATTTGCTGATGCTGTTGTTGCTCTTGGGGACAGTTTTTCAGTTCCTATTTAAGAAAACACTTAAAAAAACCCCAAACCTGCTAGTTTTGGCAGGAAGGTGGCTGCAGTTTGGGAAAGGTGCTTCCACCAAGAAAGCTAGCCAGTTCAAATGCACTTTTCTTGTATTTTGCTGCAGGGAAATGAATTTTACCATAAATTCTTCGGCATCGCAGGGATCTATTCTAGGTTGTCGTGCAGGTACACCAGGTTGCAGATGGGTTGGGTTTTTCTTTGGTTGATTTTTGCTGCCTTTGCAACCCGGATTCTGGTATGAGTTTCTGGGGTAAAATCTACGCTGACATTTTATTGCAGTTATCATGAATTTTGACACAGAGTTTTCTAAGCAGTTGTTAGTGTACTAGTTAGTTGAACTGTTAAATCTTGAAATGTGTTCACCTAGATAGCGGGAGTGCAGAGCTCTGTGTTTTCTAGGGTTTTGTAGTCATTCCAAGTGTTGTGTCTCCCAACACGGCCCCACAATGTTTTTGTGCCTTCCCATTTTACAAGCTGTTTATGAAACAAGGGCAATTCTGTATGTGTGATGCTTCCCCTCAAGGTCTTGTGCTGTGGGAAAGTAAATGTTCTAGACACTAGTGCTGATTGCAATTGCTTTTGTTTTTCAGTATTTTGAAAGAAAATAATGTTAGAAGAGATCAGAAAATATCCATTCTATTTTCACTGTAGAAATTATAATTTATAATGAAAAGACGTGGTGGAGAGAGTCAGCGTTTTTGAGATTTCAGAATTTGGATGAGAAAAGAGGGGAAAATACCTCCTCTTTTCCTCCCCTTCTTATCCCACTCTTGCTCCATAGCTTGCTGGCCCGAGAGGTGCTGGGAGAAAGAAAGGTGACTTGTTCTTTTGGACACCTGTATGAAGTGAGAGTAAAGGAGCTTTGCTTTACGCGTCACACCTGTGACCAAAGTGCAAGCCCTGTTGCAGGCGGTTTGGCTTACCCATTTGTTTTGAACTTAACATTAAGGACTTACTATAGCTGTGAACTAGTTATATGCAAAAGTAAAACTCAAACTGTGCTCACGCTTGGGGGTGGGTGGGGGGCTGGAGTTATACAAGAGTCCCATGTAGGAGGGTCTGAGGGCTTGTCTGCATTAGGTGTGTTGCTTTTCATTCCTTCCAGTGAATGCCAGCTCTAACGTGGATGCTCTTACACAACTTCCTGCGTGGGAGGAGGGATGAACTGCACCAGGAGAAAGCACCGTTCTAGTCTGTGTAACTACATCTGTGCAGGTGTTGGGGCAGGGAAACCATTCCAGGTCGTAATTGCACCTCTGGCAGGAACTGCTCCATGGATGCAGCTATTTGCAAGCGCACACCTGTCCTGAGCCAAGGTCATGCAATCCTTTGCCTCTTCTCTTGCCTTACCTCTTAGAGTGATTATTTTCAAAGACACTGTCGTGAATTAGGGCAAATCCTTTGTGAAGCAGGCTGAAGATGCGTAACTGGTGTCACCATTTCAGTGGTTGGATAAGCTTTCAAAACTGGTTGTGTAACCGAGTAGCTGAAACAGCAGTGCTACCTGTGCCAAACACAGGCATGTGTTGCTCTCTGGAGACAGGTATTGGGTGGAGGACCTTTACGTGGTTGATTTGTGAAGGTTTGTCTGCCTGGGACTGGCTTCATGCACCATATGCAGCAGCAGTAGCCATCTAAGATATTTTTGCTGTGTTCTGTTAACATCCACACACACAACTCCCTGGCTTGTTCATCTGGTGAACTGGATCAGAGAACTAATCCCAGCCCTCCCCAGTCATTATTTTATTTCTACTCTGGGTTGGTTCCCCGGTGTGTTTTCCAGCACGGCCCCACAAATAACTTATCCCAGTACAACTCGGGGGCAGTATGCCAGGGCTTGAAAGCAGAAACAAGCAGGCAGGAGTGTGTGTTGATGGGGTATGGGGTGGAAGAACAAATAAAAGCAGAATTGCTGCTGAACCCTTCATCATGTTAAACCCCAGCCTGGGAGAAACCACAGGAAGGCCAGAGATGCTGAAGGAAAAGATAGGAAGTAGCTGAAACAGCATCAACAAGTGGTACATACGTGCCTGTGAGGCTGCCTTCTTCCCCCAAAGCACAAAAAAGAGAGAGTAAGACAGACAGACTGATTGAACACTCCAAATCCTCCTTTTTTTTTCCTTCTTTCTACAAGGAAATTAGACTTTCTGTGTTAGTTCAGTGGCCAGGCTTATCAACATACACAGCATAGCCAGGCTTATCGAGTCCCGGCCCGCCTGTTGTAGGCACTTCATCATCCAGCCCATTCCAGAAACCTGGGGGGAGCCAGCGGAAAGAGCAGTCAGGCTTTCCCCCTTCTCCCCACTTTATTCCAACTGGCGGGTTGCTCAAGAGCCTGGATGCTTAAATAGTTGAGAATCCCTTCTAATTGCAAGTCCAAATGGATCCACAGTCAGGTTTGCATGTACTATCGTCTTTTAACAGCACAGGTTTCTGTCTGCATTGGCTTTTTCACCTTTTGTCGGAGCCTGAATGTTGGCACAAACAAAACCAGCTCGTACTGGGACAGAGCTGGGATTCAAAGCATGGTGGGCGTTTACTGGATAAGAATCACATCTAGACATGCACACACTTCTCTGAAGCTGGCAGTACTTGTCTTATCTTCCCTATTTATATCTCTGATTTACCACAAGAATTTTATCTTTAGGAAAAAAAAAAACAGTCATAGTTCTCTATCTAATCCTACAATCACATTAATTTTGTTTCTTCTGTTTGAGGAATAAGAAAGAATCTTTAAACAAAATTTATCTCCTAAATAGAAATATACCAAATTTTAACCATATAAGTTAGTGAATTGCATCAAATAATTAATGTTTGTTTAGTTGCAGTGAAAGTAAGAGCCTGCCTGGAACTGAAGAGTAAAGCAAATGCATTTTATATTGAATTTAATGTGTCTCGTCCTATGCAGCTGGTTTTGATCCATTTTCCTTCTGTGCTCTCAGGCAGTCTTTGTTTCTCATTTTATTTTGTCCAAGAGAATGTCTTCTAATAACTTTCCATACTTGGTTAGCTTTTATAGGAAAATTCATTTTCCTTTTTATAAAGGTAGATCCACACGCACTGAATGTTTGTTCAGGCTTATAGGGAGGTTTGTTTTCTTTGAAACCTAAATGTAAGTAGGCTTCCTCTTCTCGTCTTGTTTTACTTTAAAAAAACAACTGATCTTTTTCAAAACGTTTTCCGGTTTGTGCTCTGGTGATGTGATTATTTTTTATTTTTTTTTCTTACCCCTGTATACACCATGTACTGCCACTTCTAAAGAGTAAAGTGTTGATGTGTGTTTTTAGTGGCTGTAGGGCACATAGTATTAATCTAGGAACTACACCATCGTTATGTCTATTAGAGAAAGGCTATCGCGTCGGGCAGGAAGGTACAGAAAGAGATCTGAAGTTGTTAAAGACAAACCTATGGAAGAACTCCACTGTGTTGGGGCTTGAAAGGCGTGAGCCTGTGCCAGGCCTTTCCGATGGTGCCTGAGTAGGTATTAATCTCTCCACTCCCTTGTTGCTTCATTTCACACCTCTGTCCTTCATCAGTCCTATTTGCTTGGTTTGACACTTCTCTGCAGGAGGCACTACCTCTTATCATGTGTTTTGCACAGCGCTCAAAATACTCACTTTCCAATGTCCCTGTGATACAAATGATCCTCTGATTTTGGGGGAAAGTAGTAAGGCTTCCACGCTGTCCGCATAGCTTTTGATTGTAACTACAGAGGAGACGCTTTGAAACAGCATTTAGTGAAAGCTGAATTCTGAGCTATGACCTGGTTTCTTTAAACATTCAGGTTTCATCATTATTTTGAAGCCTGCAGTATCTGATCCTAAAAATACACTGTGCTGAGCTTCCCACGTGTAGGTAGTTATATAAATCTTGCCATAAATAATACTTGTTCACTCGATCATTATAGAAATGTCTTGACATGCAGTTCATAAGGGATTTGCTCAGAGCAAACCAGAATTGAGTAGAAAAACACAGATTAAAATGAGAGTTCCTAGACCTATTTAGATTCTGCTTTTATAGCATCATTTCAATCATTTCATGGCTTAGTTTGTCATTCCTCCAATATCCAGGAAAATCTGAAGAGGGCTAAGGAGAATCCTCTTTAATTCTTCAGTCAGCCGTGAAACGCAAAGGGTTGATACTGCACCTCTACAGTTCCATGCTTAAAAAGGTTTAAGCTAAATATCTTAGTAGCCTGTCATTGTGCTGTGAGCATAAGCGTAGAATTGAATGCTTCAGTCCTTTACAATTTGGGTTTCACAGCCGTTCTGTAGAAACAGTTTGACCAGGCTGGATGGGCCTCTGAGCAGCCTGGGCTGGTGGGAGGTGTCCCTGCCCATGGCAGGGGGGTGGGAACTAGATCACCTTCAAGGTCCCTTCCAACCTAAACCATTCTATGATACGATTCTATGAAATGCTTCAGACCATAAAACTGAAACACTGAGTGGTATGAACATCCTGGTTGTTCTGTTGTTATTGGTAGAAGGTATATTTTATAACTGGGAGGGAAAGAAGCATAGATGAACTGTTGGTACGTGAGGCAGAGTTCTTCAGGGTGGGGAGACCTGTGCTGTAGTCAGTCTCCTGAATCCAGGTATCTTGACTAAAACAAAAAAAAACCCCACAATTCTCTTTCTGGACTGGGATACTCTGCTCCCAGAAAAGTCCAAATGCATTTGAGGTTAAAAAAAAAAACAAAGAAAAAGAAGATTGGTGCTGAAAGGGGGTTATCTGGACAGTGGGTAGTTATGATCAACAATTCCTAGGATGTCACATATAATTTGCAGGGATCAGTGCAGCAAAGCACAGATGCAGAGATTAGCATGGGCGCAAGCTTGTACTAAGCAAGCTGAAGTGAAGTTGGTGAGATGGGAGTGAGTGGTGCAGCTGAGCTCTGAAGGAGTGTAGGTAGCAAGCGTATGCCAGAAAGTCTTACTGGGATCTCAGCATTGATTTTAATTAGAAAGTGAATGTTTTGGCTTAATTCTCAGAAATGAGCAAATCCCTACTTGCCTGAATCCCAGTTTTGCCTTAAGTTCTTCTGTCAAGTGATGAATGTCTTCGGTGCCCCATCCCTCAGCCTGATCGACCGCCTTCGCGTCTCTGAGTTTAGGCTTGCACGCCTACTTCATGTTGGAAAAATAGGACTGTAAAATCATCGTACCAGGAACTGCTGTGAATTTTGTTTCTGCAAAGAAACAAAACTGCAGCTTGTTACTACTTCTTATTACTGACAGCCAAACCCCGTGGAACCTAATTCAGACCTTAAAATAGACCTCGAGAGTGAAGAAAATTACAGTGCACAGAACAGCAAGGCAGGAATGCTCACACAGCTCTGGAGGAGTGAGACCTGTCTCCCATGAAGGGTGATGTCCTGCTCCTTGTGTCCCCAGAGAGGCCAGCCTGCCTGCTCCCAGGGACCCCTGCAGAGCCTGCATTATGCTGGAGCACTGGAGTGGGAAGGAACGTGCATCGATTTTAAGAAGCAGAAGGATTGCAGTGTTCATTTTAAAAGTACACCGTTTTATTTGAGGGTCCCACACCTCATTTCTGTGCTAGACGTGAGGTGAGAATTGTGGTGTGTAGCTCTGCTTTGAGTTACCCCTGGTCTGGGTGCAGTAGGGGTAGCTTGTTTCACAAAAGGCAAATGGAAGATGAATGGAATTACTCAGGGCATCCTGGTTTACCTCCAGCACTTCTCATCCGGCTGATTTGATTCTAACTAACATTTGTGGGTCAGATGTGCGAGTTCACTGCCTTTTGATGTAGAATGGTATTGCGGAAGAATTTCAGTTTTCTGACCTTCTGCTGTTGTTCTGTCATTTCTCTGCCTTCCCTTTTTTATTCTGGCTACATTATCTATGAATGTAAGATTGAGCAGGGATCCTTTTCGGAAGGATACTCATCTGTTTCCCTTAAAAAGGAGGCAGGGAACATGAGTGAGAGAAGGCAGATTCAGAGGAATAAGAAATTCAGGCTGTGTAATGGGGTTGCATTAATAATCATGAGAATAAATTCCTAGTTCTCTCACTCTTTTTTGAAAGGGATATTGCAAAAGAAGTCAGTAATTAAAATTTAAGCAGTTTTGGTTTTTTTGTGAAGCTATTTAAAACCTAAGTATTCAACAAATTATTTGATAGAACTTAATACCAGTTATTACAAAGTAGTGAGAGAACAGACATTCAAGTGTCAGAATTTTCCTGTCAGGGCATGACCATAGCAGTTAGATTTTCAGAAGAACAAACAGTGAAAAATATTTTATTTTTTTTTAAAGTAAAATATGTTTTCCCTGTCTATATCAAGTAACATGCTAAAAGAGGATACTAAAAGCAAATGAAGCAGTTTTTGGTTGTTTATCCTCAGTTCCAGGTGTCACCAGTGCTGGAAGCAACTCTTTTCATATGGCAGCTGTCTTCTCAACCTAGTGAGAAGAAAAACATGGTTGGAGAACAGCCACTCTAGTTCAGTGGATGCAAGCGTCAAACAAGGTTATTTGGAAGAGAACCTCAGGCCACCTATTCCTAGGTTGTACACATGTACAAGACTAGAGCATGAATTCCACTGGGGAGTGCTTATTCTTAGGAAAAAAAACAGACAAAATGTTCCAATATGCGAATGCAGATGCCTTACCTACATGCTAAGTCTGGGGGCAGAGCTTGACAGGCACTGTTTGTCTTCCAGGTTGACATGCCTGAGAGATGGGATGCCATCCAGGGTGACACAGACAGGTTTGAGAAGAGGGCCTGCGTGAACCTCATGAGGTTCAACAAGGCCAAGTGCAGCGTCCTGCAGCTGGGTTGGGGCAGACTCCATATGGAGAAGACTCCATACTGGCAGTAGATCTGTACTTACTTGGTAGTGCTGTATTATGCACAGGGTCTAATGTCTAGTCTTTTGATTTTTAGTCATTCAGGGGGTGATATTTGTCTCACTGTTGCAGAATACTTCTGTCAAGCAAGAACAATAAGAGATACGATTTAGGCTTCAGATCCCAATGTCCCCAAAAGCAGCCAAATCCTAAAGCCATGTTTTTTTTCCCTCCTCTTCATCTGTCAACATCTCCAAAATTGTAGTGTCCCATTCTTGTCTCTAGAGCCCTTATCTATTCAATTTGCCTCAAGCCAAGTGAAAAACTCATGTGTTTTATGTCATGTAAGGCGCGTAAGAGACCTGGTGGGACCCTGTCTTCCTCCATCATCTTCTGCTTTCTCAGTGTTAAATTAAGGCCAGTGTCAATGCTGGGCTTTATTGACTGTTGACAGAAGAGGGGTTATGGAAATTCAATACAGATTGTCATTCAAGCAATGAATGTTTAATAAAGAGAGACCTGGGGATTGAGGGTGAAGAAATTCCACAATGAAACACTTTTCTTACGCTCTCTGTCCACCCTAACTCACACTTTTTTCTGCCTCACCAGCTGATCTACAAAAGTACTTGTGGGCTTTCAAGTCTGATGAGATTGCAAAGAGCAGCCTCTTGGAAGAAGGGATCAGAGAAAGATTAACACTGCTGGGAACTTGGTGTTTACCATTTCAGTGATGTGATTTAGCTTTCTCCTTTATACTGGTTGTCATTAGGGTTAAATAAATGTCATGGCTTTTAAAAACAGTCCAGCAGAGAGAGACTGCTTCGTCTCTCTCTGCTGGACTCTTCGTCGACTGCTTGAAACAAAACATATCTTTAGGGCTGGGCAACGTATCCAGAGTTGAGATAGCATGGTAATTAAAATTAATGATAATTTAATGTAATAATCCTTATCCTGTAGGAAGGCTTGTTTGCACAAAATGAAGTATTACATATGCTAAAGTCAAAGTTTGATGTAGGGGAGGAAAAGTCTGTGGGCTGGCGATATGTCACCAAATGTAGTTCAAATAAACCAGACTGTATATTTGCTTTTTAGTTGAGCATAATAGATGTGTCTATGCAGAGATGCAGCTAAACTTTGGTGGACTGAGTTGACCAGAGAACTGCTGTTCCTTAAATAGGATTTATTTGTTCTTTTTCTGTTGCATTTACCATTTGAGACATCTCTAGCTGATGGCTGCATAAGATAATACTGGGATGGGTCTGCCCTGAGGGGTTCTTGAAGTGTCTTTTGCCAGTGCTGACCTTTATGGTACAGAACGATGGTGCCCCTAATGAAGGGTTTTCCATAATGGGAGAATGCCCATCGAGCAAATTCTCACCGTCATCCTGCAAACGACTCTCCTGAGAACCAACACCTCTGATGTGTAATTACTAATTCAAGTGATATTACTGAGATCAGAGACATCTGTTTGCTTTGATTTTCGGTCTTACAATGTCCTGAAATACTACGCCCAGCTGTAGCAGGCGAAGCCTAAAGCAGCGTTAGTCCTGTGTTCGCTGTGCAGAGTATGCTGTGGGTTGCATTGCAGGGGGCAGGTTATTTCTGTCTCACGGTTGCATCTAGCCATGAGCATTGTGTGATGCAGGAGAAATACACTTTTCTTCCAGGCTGTATCTTTTTCTCGTTGATGAGGTATGTAGCTCTCCTTGCCGGGCATGGGTTAGCTCAGAATCATAGCAGCCTCTGAATTCACAGCTCCTTTTCAGGGTGAGAGGAAGAAGATGGACTGTGGAAGGGAGTTACGCAGATCTGGTTCCTTTCACGCTGGAGTGGACTAGGGATGCCCGTGTAATCCACTGAGCACATCTCTGGGACTGGGGAGAGCAAGACCATTGTATGGAGTTTCTCCAGAATTCAAAACCAGAATCTCAGCAGCTTTCTGAGCTCTTCAAGCTGTGCCCCAAACCAGACATCTACTGCTACAAAGCAAATACAAAGAAAAGCACCCAAAACAATCCAGCTACAAAATTTGATTTTGATTTAAAGTTAACCTCAAGTTAAAGCTTCTTTACATCTATGTGTTATTGCCTTTGTTCTTAGTTGGAATTGATGAGCAGAACACATATAGTATTGCTTTTTTTTATTTTGAATGAGGCAAGTTGGGGGGGTGGGGGGAAGGAGGAATGTATGTGCTGTATTTGGGCAGTGGGGGATGTTAAGCAAACTGATTTCCTGCAGGCATCACACTTTTCCTTGCCTAACTGCATACTAGTCTTTGAAAATTCACCTAGACACAATTAGGGATGAAAGTCAGAGTCTGACCAACACTACCAAACTCTGAGCTGGGCCTGCAGCGCTTTTTTGGAGCAGGAATCTTCTCCCTCCTTCTAAACACAAGGGTGGGAGGATTTATACCCTGAGTTAACAGCATAGGTATTACAGACTATCTCTTTGATGATGGCCTCTGATTAGTTTTCTAAATCACACAGAAGGAATGTGGTATGTTTAATGTTCTGTAACTGCCTAAGTGCAGCTTCTCAACTTCATTGTAACTGCTGAAATGCATTCCCTTCTGAACTAAGGAAATTTAAATAAAGAGCTAAATTTTTAGGCTTGTTGGTTTAGTGCACTTTAATATGAGAGGTAGGGACTTTGTGTAGGAGACTGTTCAAAATCTGAACTGCATCTACAAGCGTAGTATTCTTTGGCACTTATCCAACTTCTTCCAACCACCTATCTTCTTTTCTTTCAGAAAGTGGCTGTTCTGGCCTTACAAGGGCTACATAGTAACCTGGTACATTGAAACACAACCGAAGTAGCCTAAAATCCCAAAGCAAGCTTAAAGAAGTGTGATTTTTAAATTTTTTTTCTCTCCCAGTCTTGTGCAATAAATACAAGATCATCTGGTTGCCTGTGCTGTTAAGAGTCTCTACTAATGATTCAGCATAAGTCTTTGCAGGCAAAATCAAAGATATTCTGACAGAAACTTGCACCGTGTTACTGAAATGCTTCACTACAGTGGCCAGACCCTTTATTTTCCGTCCTCAGTACAGTAGCTTCACTGGCAAAGGATTTGATGGAACTGAAACGCAGAACTCAGAACTTCTTGTAGCAGCTGAGAGGGGAGCACAATGGAGGCCTGTGTGAATCAGGAGCAGCATGCTGATGATGAATGGGAACAGCAGTGTGTTGTTTCTTCTGGTAAACATGAAAGTAGTAGGTGGTAAGCTTAAAAAAAAAACATTTTCACTGTCCTAAACTCAGTGCCACAGGATGTTGTGAATGCCAATTTGTGGGGATTTGAAAAAGCAATTAGATTGATGATAGAAAAACCTATTGAGAACGGATAAACCCTTTGCTTTCCTGAAGAAGTCCTTAAATGGCTGCTGCAATGGGGTATGATGTGGATGGACAATGTCATTGTAAGCTTTTTGTGGTTTTATACTCTTCCCTAGACATCTGCCACTAGCCTTTCTCTCTGCCGATTTGTCCTATTACAATCAGACATCGTTGTGATGCTGGAAAAAAAGCCCAAAAGCAAAACAAATGAGCAAGGGATGCTGAAGATCTCCCTGGCAGAGACCAAGGAGAAAAGGAAGTGCGGAACCTAAAGGAAGAAAAAAATACACAGAGAAACAAAGTGAACATTAGGCAACAGTTTACACAGGCAAGTGCGAACCCATACCCCATCACTACAAACACGCATCTGAGTTTGCCTCCTTTGGAAACATCACAGGGCTCCACAAACCTGGAATGCAAAGGATAAGCCTTATCCTGGGGAATAAAACCACCTTCCTGATGCCAGTTAGATTAATCTTTTTCGTCTCTTAGAGAGACCGCACTACTCATGTGGACTACAATAATCCTAAGGTCATAAGGAAAACTAGAAACCCATAAGCTGCTTCACTTGGTGTCTTTAAGTCCCATCCTGTCTTGTTCCTCCTATTGGTTGTACTGTAGTCAGACGGATATTGAAATAAAAAGCCAGCCATCTTTCTGGTCTTCTCCGATGAGTATCTGGAATGAAATGTATGTAAAGTTATTTTAAAGCTGTTGGTGCTGGTGCCCGCAGGTTGTACCTGCTGGCTGAGGTGGGATGCTGCCTGTGAGGACCCCACCATGTGCTGAGGAGCAGTTTTTGAACCACTCCTGGGCTGCGTTTTCCTGAAGAAGTGGTCTGCAATTTGGCTGACTGCAGTTTAACCCTGGATTTTGGCAGCTTTATGTAAGGCAGAACATAATGACTAGACTCATGCTGCAGAATATAAGCGCTTTTGAAATGGGATGCAAAGGTTAAAAAGAAAATTAAATGAAAATCCTTGGGTATTTTTTGAGGGAAGCTGAAGTAAAATGAGTAGAGGGCCGTGCAGAAGTGATCGTGACCTGTAATAAATGAAAATCCTTTAAAAACCTTAAGTGGGTTCTTAGAAAGGTACATTACTAAACGTGGGCTCTGAGAGCTCTCTGGGATTTCCTGCTTAGTAGGGTAAAGAGAAAGGGGAGAGGAAAGGGTGGTAACTTCATTCATACCTAGCTCTCAAACTCTTGCAAGTAGAGAAACGATATTTGCCGCCTTGGCAAGGATGTGTTTGCCATTTTTCACTGTGCTACATGAACATGTATTCTACTATTTGCCTTTCATATAGAAAATGAATTTCTTGTCTGAGATAGACTTGCAAAGTATTTATAGGGGAAGAGCTATAAAAGTACACCAGTATTACGGAAAATAACATGAGTGTATTGGCTAGCTGACAGGGATATATTTATAGAATATTCTCTTACTCGGGCAGACTTAAGAAACGGGCATTGAGGACAGGGTATTCATTTCGATAACAGACTAATAACCGTTGCCAAAATGAATATAATTACCGTTTCATGGTATACAGAGCAGAGGTCATCCTGCAGACTTAAAAGCAAATTCAAATAAGCATCTAGCTCAGCCTCATGGGGAAAGAATATGAACTGAATAAAGCACATAGTGCAGATGAGTTACAGTTTCAGAAGATGCTGAGATACCATCTCTGTGCCCTGAGCATGCCCTGGCTTAGACACCTCTTCTGCTTTGTTTTAGCCAGCAGAAGCCGTGGCAGTGCCATCCTCCTCAGGATCTCACTTTGCCTTCATGAGGTTGCATCCATCTGGGAAGCAGCCAACCTCTGCTTTCCTTTGCAGTAGGATTCAGTCCTGACACAACAGGAGGATCAAGCTCCTCCAGCAAGGTGGTTGCATTGGTTTCCCACTGGTCATTCCAGTTGCACATCCGCACACTAATTTCTCTACTGTCCTGGATAGCTTATGGTTGAAGTAAGTGTGAATGTCACAAGTGTCCTGTCCTCTCCTGAACTGTGGGTGGGCACTTGCCTTCTTCCCCAGCCTCACACCAGAAAAATGCAGTTGAACGACGCAGGCTTGTTTGCAAGGAAGGGGCCTTTCTAGTTTCGTGGTTTCCTCATTGGTCAGTCTTGGAGCTAATACTTACCTGCCGTGAGTCTGCTGGAGTGTAAAGCCCATGTCCTTGTGCCCCAAAGAGGACTAACAGGAGGAAATGAAAGAGTTTGGTTCTACGGGGTGCATTTAGTTGGTGCAGCCCCAGAAGTCCAGTAATGAGTGTATTACGTGCTCTGAACCAAGTTCATGTCCTCAGTCTCTCATTTAGAAGGAGCAGCAGGGCATGAGTCCTGTTAAACTTTGTCTTCTCTCTGTTCATAACTGCCTGTTCCTGCCTGGAATCCTGAACTGTTGCTCTCAGCTGAATGAAGTTCACAGGATGCCCTCTCCTCTGTGTATTGGTATGAAAGTGCTCTGCAAAATCAAGTAGCAGTGGCGACAGATTTTTGCATGATCGAGGTAGGCTTACTGCTGTGTGGGTACCCTGTTGTCTAGGTTGTGGCTCCCTGGCACTTTGAAAAGCTGTGATAGCCTAACCACCATCAGGATCACCGCCGTGTCCTTTGCAACATTACCCAACATGCAATCATCTTTTTTTTTTTTTCCACAAAAAACTTGGCATGTTTTCTGCTTCCCCTTTTAGTAAAGCACCAAATCTCCTGACGGTTTCCTGCCTTTGTACTCTGCTATATGCTGTGCAGACGATTCCAAAGGAACCTAAAGAGCCTATTATTAAACACTTGACGGAGAAGCTTGAAATGTTGATGTTACATGCCTGAAGCCTGGAAAATATTGGCACCTGCTGTGATTCTCTAGTTCGGAACACAGATTCCCCCACACACACACACTTTCTCAGTTCAGAGTACAGTTGATTCCTCTTCCTGTGGAGACGATGCGAGGAGTGCTCAGGGCATTTCCTCCTCTTGTTCTGCTAAAACTAAGGGTTTCCCAAGGACCAAGCGCATTGTCAGATTGAGTGTGAAAGTGGTACATTCCTGCCTGGTTTCAGGTCCTGTGTCACCCTCTGACTCCTGGTACATTTTTGGAAAGAAAATATCGCCCCTGCTCTTGGAGTGCGAATACCCCTCTGTAACTGGCGGCACATTGTATTTTGGCACGGGATGAATGAGTTTCTGGAATTGCCTGTACAAGTCTCGTATGTCTAACTACAGCATTTGGCTGCTGCAGTCAGTGCATAAATGTGAGTAATAGTCAGACTTACTGGAACAAAACAAACGCTGGTACTGCCCGCATCGGTGTCCCAGTAGGGTGCTAACATGTCCTTGTTTGGCATACACAGCGTTCCTTCCCAAGTGCTTTCCCCTTCTCGCTGAGCTGAGTTCAGCGGCACTGAGAAGCAGCAGCATCCTCCTCCACATTGCATCTCAGAGAGAAGCTGCTGAGGTCAGGTTTTGAAGAATGTTCCCCATGAGACAGAAGGTATATCACTCCTGCTTTTTAGCACAGTAATGTGAAGAAATTACCCAGAAAAGCTGTGGGTACTCTGCTTTGGTGCTTAACACATGGCACTTGGGTTTCTGCTAACGAACTGCACCGGTGCTGCCCTCGAGGAGGAAGGAAAACTAAAATGTTCTTGTCAGGGCAAATCCATGGTCTCAGAAGTCCTATGTTTGCATAATCTCATTGTCTCCAGATATGAGTACAAGTCGGAAAGAGCAGCCTCCCCACCCCAGAGAATTGATGTGTTTGTGCAGCACGAGTCCTGCTGGTTTCTGAAGTGCTCTGAGTGCTGCTGTGCAGATCCTTGTGTTCGAGAGGCTCCACAGACCTGAGCACATTTGGATACCTATGTGGTGCTGGTGGCAAAGTTACAATTACATGGAATCATCTGTGGGCACACAGGCCAAAAGAGCAATCTCTAGTAATCACAGCAATGCAAGAACATAAAGTTAAAACTAAACAAATGAATAAGGATTTGAGCTTCCAGACACATGAGGAAATCTCATATAAAGCCTGAGCCATGTGTCTGTGTTATGTATCTTTGAAAATCCTAGCATTATTTAGGATCACGTTCTACATTCTTTGAATAAACTAAAATGCTCATACTGTATGTGCTGGTGATAGTTTTATAAACTTCTCCACTGCATTTTTTTACTTCAATATTTGTTTCCTTTCTCTATATTTAAATGCTTCAACAAACGTTGTTCAGCTGTTGCATTGCAAGTGGCTGGTGACTTGGAACAGACCCAGGAACTGGGAAATTCTTGGATCAGACAGAGTCAAGCACAAAAGATGGGGGTTTCCACCCCTGTCTGCGTGCTCTGTCTTGGGGAGTCCTTCTAGGGTTTTGTTTCTTGTTTTCACTGTCTGTAAAATGGAGCGGTGATCAGCAGAAAGATCTCCAAATGGGGAGTGCTGTATGAGAGCTTGGGAGAACTGCTGGGACATCCTGAGCTGGAGCCTGCTGCTGAAACCCATCGTTGCTTCAGTCACTTAACTGGGGGTCTGCTTCAGCTTCCCTGGCAGTGAAATGAAAGCCCCATTGGATAACCCAGGGATGCTGGAAAAATCTTTGATGCACATGAAACTTCGTGTATTTGAAAAAGTTTGTATAAATGAAATGTACATCAGTGACAGAAGCCTGGATTTTCTATGAGCGTTCTTTCATCTGCATTTTAGCTAGTTGAAAAGTTTAACCTTAGTATTTACTCTGTGTTGGTTTTTTTCATCGTTGCAAATACAAACTAATTCTTTTAGTCTACTAGGAAGCAGATTAGTAAAGTTTTGACTGAAAGACATGACTGCATGTCTCAGAAATCTACTAATTGCCCTTGAAGTATTTAGCTTTCCCAGACCTACGGATATGTTCCTCGTTTTGGAAATGCTATGTCTCTGATCATCTTCTGTTGCCCTGACTTTGTTATAGCATTTTCAGTCCGTCCAAAAGAAAATGAGTACCCAGATTCCCAAAGCCTGGAAAAAGGTCATTAAACAGATCAGACGAAAAGGAAATAGCATGTCTACTAAATCAAAGATGTTTTATACAAACCATGATGGGTCATGCTGAGAGCTGTCTAGATTGTTGAGCTTAGCAATGTTTCTCTCCTTGAAAATTAGCCAAGAATTTAGCTCTTTCCATAACTTTCTAATCCACCTACACAGCAGAGTTCAGATCCTACCACTGGTATGGTATGAACCCAGCATTCTTCTGACTAGGTAGTCTTTAATGCTTCTTTGATTACAACATAATTAAGATTAGAGTTTAGCCTGTGATTTTACTTTTCCTGTTAGTAACTTTTAAATTCTTTTGGGCAGGGCATATTGTATGTAGAGCATAGGATTTTGACATGCCTTTGCAGCATTGTTGCCCACCAAAAAGTGGTTTGGAAGACAGTCAGCAGGTGCAAATGAAGTACTCTTCCATCTTTTCAGCTATTTACTTCTCAAAGAATTGCATTTCCTGAAGACACGGGACGTTCCTTTTCCTTTGGGAAAGGATCTGCTGAAAACTGAGAACTTTCCTCTGCACTGATCAGATACTCTGAGCCACAAAGTATGGTGGTGTTTTCTAAATGGAAGTGTCTGTGTGGCTCAAGGCGTCTTCCAGAGGGTCTGTCTCTCGGTCACTGTCACGTGTCCTGTCACTGGCTGGTGTGAATTTGTTGTTATTTTTCAATACAGACTCACAGGGCGCCCAGCCCCCTTTGTTTTGAGTAGGTAAGGGGTGGATATGATATAGTCTGGCCTTCTAGGAGTCTACGTCCCCTGTATTTCTTGGCATAGGTGCAGTATGTCTGGAGAATTGTGGACAGTTCACCAGGAGTTTGAAGGGCTTCCTACTCAGCTCCCTGCACCCACTCAGCACCCGTTTTCTCAATGATCCCATCTGCCACTATTTCTTTCTTTCTCTATCTTTCTTCAATTCCTTCATGACATTTGAGGTTCTTCCTCCTGAGATATTACTTGGCTTTTTCATACATACTTCACTGAGAAGACTAGTAAACGTAAGATGTTTCTTTACAGCTTTCAATTTGTTAGATAGATTTAATGGGGAGAGATGTAAAAAGGATCCAGCCACCAGGGAAAGGAAAAAAGCGGTTGTTTAAGCTTGAGTTTTGGCAAAGGGGGCTTGAGGAAGGAACTGGTTTTAGAAATGTCACAAAAGGAGTTTATCTTTGAGAAAGCTTTTGACAAGATGGCAGTGTGGTGGGAAGGGGAAGGTCAGGGATGGTAACAGGGTTGAGTCAGGTGAGACCCTGGGGTGGACAAAAAGGACAACCAGCAATGTGTGAGACAATCTGGGGGCAGTCCGTTAACTAAAGGACCCCCAAGATGAGAGGGCCTAGACAGTGAATATTTTGCTGCTTTCATAAAAGGGAGGGGATAAAGAAGAGACAAACGAAGACATGGCCATTATGAAAGCATAGCAATTTTTAGAATGTTTTAATATTTAGG
Organism: Ibidorhyncha struthersii; assembly: GCA_013398815.1. Classification (NCBI taxonomy): domain Eukaryota; kingdom Metazoa; phylum Chordata; class Aves; order Charadriiformes; family Charadriidae; genus Ibidorhyncha; species Ibidorhyncha struthersii. The sequence goes on along the minus strand of VZSZ01011830.1, from coordinate 437,887 downwards.
GAAAGCAACTCCCATGCACCTTAAATCTTGACTAATTATTTTTTAGGCATTACANGGGGGAGTATACCTCAGTACATTTGGTCCTTATGTCACCAGATGGGAACTACTTGCAGAAGCCGGTACAACTCCTCCAGCCCAATGCAGTGCAAAGAGATACACAGAAAAAAAATCCCCTCAGTGCTTGAGTCCGTACTAGTCAGTTAGGCAAGAGCAGGAGGTGTAATCCAAGGCCAATATGCTGTTACAAGCAAAAGATTCAATAAGCAGCAGCAAGCCTCTGCTGAGGAGCCCAAGACGAAACAAGAGACACACCTCTACAGTCAGGTGGACCAGGGTAATATTTATACTATTTATACTAGTAAGTTTATCGGGCAGCTAATCTTTGCCAAGTGGAGAGTATGATTCCGGAGACTATTTGTCCTGGTCAGTGTTGCTAGATATAAATTGAGGAAATCAGCCACAAGCTCTCTGTCCTTCCTGGGCTTTCCTTCGGGATGTTTCTGCATGTGGACATCTCCACTCTTGCTGTCATGCTTCTTTGACAGGAGATGGTAACAGGTTCATGAATTAGGAATCAGTGTAGTAACTGAAGCCAGAAAATGGTATGTATTTCTTTGTGTAGTCAGACTGGACAGGTCAGCATTGTTCCCTGCAGGACAGGAATGCACATTTTAGGAAAACAGGAAGATTACTTTGCAGCAACAGTTCTTGTGAAGGTAATTCTCTGGCAGCAAAGGGCAGTTCATTGCACCTGATGCTGTCTTGCTAGAAGCTGCATGTGTATTCAGTACTAGGAGTCTATGTTTCTCTGCAATCAGCCGGCACAGATAGGTAAGTCCAGAAGTGATTAATCTTAAATGATTGAGTGTATAAGGTAAATAACTGTCCAGATGTGCCCGTTTCCACTGACTACGCTGGTACACAGACAGCTCACATAGACATTTTGGCTGGAGTTAGGTGAGATGAATTCCCCCTTCCATCATGGTTATCTGTTGGCACACAACTTCTGGGAGCTCACAGCCACACTCAGGAGACTGCTGTCACAGGGCACCTGACTCCTGGTGCTGCCACGTGTGCTGGCACGTCAGTCAGGGACTCCGCTCTGGTGGAGTTGTCCTTCCTCCCGCTGCCTTTTTATAGCCATTTCCCTTCTGCCCAAGTGTTATTAGAGGGGATCAAATGATGGACTTGCTGCTTTGAAGCATTGGGATTTTCAGGGAATAAGAGACTTCTGGCTGCTGCTAGCTGCTTGACATGCCCAGCATCAAACCAGGGACTCAGGCACTGATTGCGGCAAAGATGGGGCCAAAGACCCAGCCTCACAGTGCGAGAGAAAATAGAAATAGAAACCACTTTGTTCTGGATACTGCTAGAGGGCTGGCATTTCAGCGGATGATATCCACAGAAATACCAAGTTTGGACACATGCCCCTTCCAATTCAGCCGCCACTATCTTTTTCTTCATGGTGCCAGCCAGAATCCTGGTGCACAGGATTTCCTCCTTGCAGCCCGTCAGCAGCGTGGAAATAGTGTCAGCTCCCTAAAACAACACGGCTTCGGGGTAGCAGGTAAGGACTGCTGGTCCTTGCCTCCCCGTAGCTTCTCACAGGTGTTGCACAGTGTTTTGGTCATCTGGGATCTGGTGTGGGAATGCTGTTCCCTGCAGTATCTACCCAGAGCGTTTTGCAGTTGTTTAGGAAAAAAAATGTACAGGGCTGGCTGAAGACTTTTTAACGGAAGAAACTAATCCAATGTAAACAATGTGGTGTGTGTGCATTCCTTTGCTATAGTTGTACTAACATAGTTATAACAGGAAAACATACACCGACAAAGCTTTCCCACGTAGATGAGTCTTTGCTTTTTTTCTTTCTGGTGTTGAAAGTACACGTAGCTTGTTTGTCTCAGAAGTTATTTTTTCTCCTTGGTTTCGGAGTGGGGCCTATCCACCCCACTTTGGAAAAATCATCAAATCACCCCAGTCCCTGTAGTGGGCAGCAGCCTTGGTTGGTGCGTTGTACTCCAGTTAAGCCATTGCAAACAAGTGCAAAGCAGAATCCTTCAAGGCCAGAACCAGTGTTTCCCAGTTACAGAGGTGGACACACAACATAGCTGAGTGGAGATGCTCAGCCACAGGGCTTGCTGTCAGCGGCAGCGATACACATCTCCTGTAAAACAGCGTTATCCCAGGATCTTGCTGTGTTTCATAGATCTGCGTGTAATCTCTTGCACTTCACTTGGTGTTCACATATGTGTGAGTTGGTAAAGTAATAAAAGGCAGGTAGTTATGCACATTTCCCCTGTCATCGGTGGTGTGGTCTGGAACAGGAGCCAAAAGCCCAGTTCCTCCCTGGCTCGAGCTGGGGCACAGCTGCTGGAGGAGGCTTGCTGCACTACCGAGGCTTGGTCTGGCATCGGCTGATACCGTCAGAGCACCTTCCAGCAAGTCCCTGAGGTGCCTTTCTACCTCAGAGGGAGTTTTGTCACTGTTTCGCACTCCTTGTGGGCCACTACTTTGCCTCTGACTGAGCATGGATAGATTGGAAGGGGTATTTACTGAAAGTGTGGGACATGCATTGTGTAGTCTCTCCCAGGATTTAGCTTCCAAAAGCTCATTAAACTGATCTGGTTAAGGGCCATCAACCCACTTAGATTAGAGTTATAAAGAGCTTCAGTGGACTCTACTCTTCAGGGTACTCTGACGTCTGCAAATGAACTCTGTCATGGACAAGAAAAAGCTGCCTGTGTCATGTCTGTCATCTTGCCCCCTGCCGTGAATATACTCACTGGTGCTCCTCTTTTTTATTAAACAATGTACTCTGCATAAGACACGGGGAGACTGATTCTTCAACTGAGAGGAAGTAACTCACTTTTAGAGTTACATTCAAATAAAATCTGTAAGAAGTTCAGTATTGGGCCCTTGAGGCTCACCTTAAATTCCTGGGTACGATCAGCATCCCACTGGGTGGAGCAAACTCGTGCTGTCTTTGCTGTGAATTTCTCACGTGCGTCAGTTGGTGACGAGGAACCTTGGTGCTACGTTATCTATTCAAGCACATGAGGGCCCTGGTGCTCACACCTTTCCTTCAAGCGCTAACACATAGTGTATAACAATATATTTGCACCAAATCTGGTGCTCCCTGGCCATTTTCAAGCTGTGTGTGTTTATACAGGGAAGTGCTCGCCACTGTCTGTTGTTTTCTTTCACTGTCTAGGCCAGGGGGATGCAAACCAGCATCCCACTGGCTCCTGTCCTGGAGGTGTGTAGTATGTAAATGGAGATTTAGCTTGGAAATTCTTTTGTACTAGTCTAAATAGTTTCTTAGCTCAGTATTGGGGAGAGGAAGTATGAAATAAGCTGCATTTGGACCATGAGATGCCTTTTGTATTTCAGAGGAAGGAGTCATATTTGGACGCTGGCTCTTGGTTCTCAGACTCATTTATCATTCTGTGTACTAGGGTAGTCCATGTTGGTAAAAGTATGAAAATTGGAGACTCTATTGCTTCAGAATGGCAGTGCTAACTATCATTCCGGTATCTAACATATATGCGTAAGCATATGAAACAGCAGATAGAAACTACTGTTTAGAGACAACTTGAGTTGGCTTTAATTGGGGTTCAGGTATTCACACTGAACCTGACGTTTGCATTTTAATATAGAGCAGACACGCAGAGCAGGTTTTTCATTGTCTCTCTTCTGGAAATGTCTTTGGGGTTTCACAGATATCAATACTTTCAATGCCAGGGTTCTGAGCAGAACATTATTGGGGTAAAAATGCAGATGAAGTAATCTTTGAGCTTGCCAAATATCTCTTTCATTTTCTTCCTCGATGAGGAAAATTGCTTTCATTCTTGCTGTAACATTGCAAATACTCCAGGCTGAAAAATGATTCCCCAAGTTTTGATACAGCTTCGGTGCTCTAAGGAGTAAATGCTACCATTTCAACAAAAGCTGTTCTAGCAGGTTTTCTCCACCTTTCATCATTACTTAGCAGAGAGTTTTGCCGAACATTCTTCTTTACACAGAGTCTAAGAAGCACCAGAAGGTTTATTTCCTTCTCTGGGAAAGTTAGTCCATTCAACTGCAAAGCTTCCTGTCCCTTGCATTTGCAAGGTGGTAGGTAAGTGCTGCCTACTGAAAAATGAGGCTATTTGATGATGAACACACATCTCCCAGCATTTACTCTGTCTCTGGAATGACATCATCTTTCACCTCTTAACTTGTTACATTGCCATGAGCTCGCTTTATTGGGCTGTATCAATGAATGTGTTTCACCACAGGTCCGTTTTAACTGAAGGCATGTCTGTAGCTGTACTCCTCTACTGCCAGCTACCCATGAAGCTCTGTCACTGCGAGTAAGCTGAATAATGCTTGTTTGCAAAACCTGCCTCTTTCAGCCTGAGCACCCCAGAGATGAGGTGAATTCCTTTCTTGGGAATCAGAAAGGAGCACTGAGGAAAGTGGGCATAACAGGAAAGTCTAGATCCTGTACAGAACATAGCTTTGTGAAGAATTGTCTCTGAAGAAGAGTTCAGCTGAGGGAAAAAACTCCATCAGGTTGGCTTTACTTTGACTTTCGCTTTTATTTCTCTTGATCTTTTATCATTTTTCTTCAATCTAAGCTGAATTCATCGTGTTCAAAAACCATAATTAGCACTCCTAAATTGCATGGAAATGGCAAGTTATTGGGAATTTTTTTAATAGTTTCTTATTTATGTTCAATTGTGAGATTTCCTCACTCACTGCCCAGATGCTTCAAATTCACTACTTTATTGGAAAGGAAGACTTGCTCTGCAGATGTTCCATTTGACATAGATATTCAGTGCACAATTCCTTGTATGTCAAGCTAGGGTAAGGTTAAAATTGTGCCCTCAAAGCTGAGTCTGCTCTGCCCTCTTGTGTCTTTGGAATGTGCTGCCAAATGCTCTGCAAATACAGCTACTTTATCATGAGAACTGGAATTTTCGCCCCACAGACTTAACATGCAAACACACGGGTATCCAAATATGGGTTGATTTTTCAGTGACAGTACAGATCGGCATACGTTTGAACTAAATCTGTTCTGCCAATATTCCTCATGCACACACATCACATGTCTGAGGAGAAGGGAAAGCAACTTGAGAGTATTTTTATACAGCTTAGAAGCGCTAAAGTAAAACTCTGTAAAGTTGTAGTTTTTATGAATAAAGTTGTAGGGTTTATGAAGCTTCAACTGAAAAATTACCTACTAGAGGAAGGAGTGAGGAAGGGGTCCTTCCAGATGGTACAGACTGGGCTGCTGTGAAGTTAGGGGTTGGCTTAGCTTGGCTGACTCCTTCACGTACCAACTTTTGACCTTAGCAGAAGTGATAGTCCAAAGCTGTGGTAAGTTTGCAGTGATTAAAGGGATTCTGAAGGACAAACCCCCCCAGTTGTGTAGTAATTTAAATTAAGATACCTTCAAGATAAGGTTCAGCTGCACGCTAAAAAAAGAACCTGCCAGCTTCTCTGTGTGGTTGGTTGTTCTTTTGGTTGAAAATGAACTTAGGAGGCAGGGGTGAGCTGGAAGTTCAGATTTCCTCCCCTTATTGTATTCGGAGAAAAAAATGTTGCCCTGACTGTGCATCCTCTCTATCCCCCCAGGAGCGGAGTGCAGCAGTGCAAGCTGGTAGAAGCTACAGTGAAGCACAGTTTACTGAAAATATATTTATTTTTAAAGAGGCTTAAGCGGTTTCAAATCACACAGCCAACTATTCTATTAAAGAGTGGCTTTTCTCAACAAAGTAGGAAGTTTAGAGTTTGATACAGACTGCTGTTAATCTTTTGGATAGCTTAAGGCTTAACATTTGCTCCATGAGCGTTGGATGATGACTGACCTGAGCCAGTCCTGATTTTGAATGGATGTTTTTCTCCTTATCTTAAGGGTGTTTACAGCAGAGACCAGCACTTTTCAGGAGCAGCTTTGTCATTTCTCTGTATAGAGCATTGTGTGATACAGAGGTCATGAACCTTGTTTCTTCAGAAATAATCCTGGCAGCCTTTCCAGCCACAGAGAGCAACTCAGGCACAAGCTGTGCTCCATTTGTAATTGCTAAGCGGAATTAGGGGATCACCCACTCATGTGCTTTGGGCCAAGTCTATTGCACACTCGGGGGACTCTAAGCCTCCTCTTGTGCTCCCTTGACAAACTTCATCCTCCCTCCACCTGTTTCAGAAGTTCACTGTACCAACTTTTACTGTTCCCTTCTCTTCAGCATGCCCCTCATTTGATGCTTCTGTTACCTTCTGTGTGTAAACAGAGAAGACACTGCTAATGAGACAATACTGAGCCTGGTCAGAAGATAGGATGTTCTTGAGTAAACACCTGTTGGTTTATATTTTTCCGGTGACACTCTCAGGATTTTAGTTGCTGATGCTCAGACTGAAGTTTCAAACAGATAGTTTGTTCAGTGGTTGTAATGACCCCAATAGCATCAAAAAGTCTTTTTCCTGAAACTCCTTAAACTAGCTCCATAAAGATCTCCTTGCCAAGGAGAGGTGAAGCCTTCTCCCTACACTGCAAATGGGAACTCAGAGACAGGACGTGTTTGATGATTGGGTCATGGTCCCGTGGCAAGAGGTTGGTGGTGCTGGGAATAAATATTCATACTTCAGCCTGTCTGCTCTGCTTCCTAATCCCTAGATTAGGTCGTGAAAGATGGTGAATTACGAGGTAGGGAGACATGATGAGACGGTAAATCTGAAGTTTAATAGGCAGTGGCTTCCGCATGGTTATTTTTCCCAGCCACAGGTTTTGAGCTATCCTCACAGATGACCATGAACTCTCTTTTTAAACTCCTTTTCTGAAGACAAGGAAATGCAGTTTGTTGATCTATGAATGCAGAGCATTGGATCTGCAATTTATTATTTGTTGTCTTACTTCTCTGAAATCATAAGGACTAAAGAAATGTGAATAGGAAACTATTTTATGGTTCTTCTGTTCTTATGGTTTGTTTTTTTCCCCACAGTGATCCACAGCTGTCCTCTGTATCAGTCCTTCTCAACCTTTTCTAGTGCAAGGACCATCTACCCTTATCAAAAACCATCCAGGGACTGTCTTGTACAGCCCTTTCACAGTGGTTTCCATTTACTAAAATGTAAGATTTAGTTCAACTGGGAACAACCACGTATTACCCTTATTTTTTCTCTATCTATTTTGCCTACTTGCTGAATGGGAGTGTGTGTTCAGTGTTTGGTTTCTTGTGCCTTCTTCCTTTTGGGGGTTTGGGCATCCTGTAACTGTTTGGCAGTCTGTCTGCAGGCTACCAGTGGTGCACGGACCCTGGGCAGAGGAGCACTGCTCAACATCTCTTATTAAAGCAAGTCCCAAGCATGAAGATTTCCACCAGTTCTCACTTCCAGAAAACTTTTTTCCCCAGCCAGTATTTAGTCTGCATCTTCCCCCTTTTCACATCCCATTGCTCCTGTCACTAGTGTTGAATTTCATCCAGAATAATCCCCTCCTTGGCACCAACACCCTGGTTTGAGTACTCTTTCACCTCTCTTTTGTTGGTTAGCTGTGTTACTCATCGTGTAAACTGGGCCTTCATCGGTCATGTTTGCCACCTTCATAATAACGTTGTTACTCCATGGGAATGGAGTAATGCTCTGAGAAAGCTCACCCCAGAGCAGGATGTGCCAGAGCTGACTGCCTCGACGTGGTGCAAAGGGAGGTGATGGCTGCCTGTCACCCACGACTTCTTAGTGCCAGTTTCCCTGCTCTCTTCAGAGGTCCCACTATGCCAGAGGGCATAGAGGATGGGGGTGAGAAAATATGCAGAAAGTAAAAAAAAAGAGGAGAGAGGGAGCTCCCTATGACATCAGATAATATTGAAGAAAAGGGAGAATAATTTAAGGAAAATATAGAAAGCAGACACCACAAAGTTTGTGCCAAGTCATACAATAAAAACGAGAACAAAGACGGGGGAGGAACACAGTGACAGCATTTTGAATTTTAAATTTAATTATGATGTGTTTTTTCTAATAACAAAAATGCTACCGATACTTTCGGTACTTGTCTGAAGTGAAAGCTGAACGCTCTCCTAATCTGAAGAGTCTTTTCTTCTTGCTGATAATTGGCAGTTCTGGACTTGACATGGTCCACCTGGAGTCCTGGATGTATTTCAAAGGCAGGTCTCTCAGAGGCTACCAGGCACTTAGAAAAAGACAGAAATACCACTCTCTAAGTGTGCCCTATAAAAATGTACAGCCTCTTGAATCACAGCAGTCCTTTGACTTATGGAAAGATTTTTCATGCCAGTATCTTCAGTTCAGTTAAAGGCTGCATGAAAATAGGGTTAATAATCATGGTTATCAGTTTATCGTGTGATTCAATCTACATATGCAAAGGGAAGGAGGAGGTAACTGAGTTTTAGTTTCAGATCCAAAGTGGAAAGCATAGAAACTGTGTGTGTAATAATCTCTTGGGAGCTAAGGGCACTCGTATGTAGCCAAGGATGGAAGATGAGGCAGAGTCTTTTCCAAACTTGCTGTTTTAGAAGAAGTCTCTTCCAGTCGGCGGTATCCCAGCGTACAGCTCAGAGCTGAGTGCTGATGGTAGGAGAACAACAGCGTTGCTCCTTGCACAGCGTCTGGGTTGTATCAGCTCTGTGTCCTGACACACATACAGAGTCACTTCTGTTAACAGTGCAGCTCCGTGGGAGACATACCATGGCTGTGGCCTCATACTTCAGTAGTTCTCAGACTACTTTTGTAGAAGTGCTTCATCTGCACTAAGGCTCTCTGATGCAAATGAGAATATTGCTTGGTTTTAGACTGGAGGGTGAGGCTGTAGTCAATACGAAGGGTTGGCGGTGGGGCCAGACTCATGTTGCCCATTCTCACCTCTAGACTGTTATGTTTATTTTTTTTTAATATATTTACTGTTGTCCTCTTTGACAGTGATTTCCCATGGTGACTGGTCACTACTGGTTTGCAAAGAAGCCATGACAGTGGCCAAGGGTCCAGCACCTGACCACAGCTCAGTAAGATCCTGCTAAAGCAGCTTACCTCGGCAGGAGAAGAGGGGAGGGTTCAGTGCACCACTGTGTGTTCACTTGCACTTCGTGGATTGTATGGTGTAGTTCCACGCTGCTCTAAAACAATATTGAGACTGACCCTCAGTCATTGAACCAGATCTGTCCTGGACCTCAGTGCAGAGAAGATGTGCTGAGACTGCTGCACTCTGATAGCAGGAGCTTGGAGATGAGAGAATGCTTCAACAGGTGTGTGCTGCCCCAGGAAGGAGGAGAGGATCATTGCTGGCAGCTGGTGGACTTTTTTTAAACCTACTGCTACCTTCAGGATTGCAGTCTGTGCACTTAAAGTCAGAGCAGTCACTTTCTAGGTGTAGGCCATACTGAAATCCTGTGTTGAGTGAGGGTTTGTTTGTCCTCGGGTCTGACTGTGAATTAATGGTCTGGTTTAGAGGCTTCAGTGGGCCAGAGTTGCCTCCTTGGTGGAGAAAATGCCAGAGCTGTGCAAAGTCAGCAGGAGCACTTTGAGATGCTAAGAGTCTTCTCTCTGCTACTTTTTGTTGATCCAGGTGGTCTTTTCTAAGTACAAAGTCAAAGAAATTACTGTTTGTCCCTTCCTTCATCTCCCCATGCAAGTGTCATGTAATCGGCAGGAATCCCCCCTGTCTCCCGTTCCTGTTTGCCTGGGAGAGAAGCGGAGGGAACTGAGATGGAACCGTATGTCCCTCTGCGTTTGCACTCTGAAGGCAAAGTTATTTGTGAGCCTTAAGCATATGGGTGGGAGAGCTGCCAAGCCAAAGTTGTTCCCAAGTATCTGTAAACTAAATCTGATTCCCTAAATTCATCCAGCTAAGGAACTTTCGCTCTGGCAAAGGCTTGTAAATATTACAGTACCTGTCACTTTTGGATGCTGCTTTCTGTTTTCATAGGAGCGAACTGAAAGCTTTGAAGTCTGGGATGTTTTGTTTAGCTTTGCAGAGGTTGACCCCAAAGCATCAATCTTTCTGTTCTTTTTAGGATGTATGAAAATAGCCTTTTCACAGAAAATGTCTCGTAAGAACAGTATTGCTAATGGCCAGAGTTCTCAGATATTCTCGGAGCCTTGAAGGATATATTGAGATACATATACCAAAATATACAGAGTTTTGCCTCTCTCTTATTTTCAGTGATTCAATTTTCTCTTCTGTGTGAGGAAACATGCATAAACGTACACTTGTAATGAAGTGAAAAGCATTAATCTGAACAATGCTTTTAAAGTGGTTTCTGGATGCATGGTGCGCTCAGAGTATTTAGTTAGTTTTGCTGGGGTTTTAGTTTACATGTACTTTTCAGTTTCGGCACCATCTGCACAGCATAGCCTCCACCCGTTTAGATTCTCTGTGGTCGCTGGGATAGATGTGGATGGTAGTAACAGTCACGTTTTGCTTATTTTCAAGACAAGTGGCTGGTTGATATAAACCTGTGACTTGAGTTTGCCAGATACAGTTGCTCCCATAATTTGTGCTGGTCTCTAGTTGCTTCTTGGAGGAAGGTGTCACACTGTTTCTCTTGTAATAAGTCTTAGAAGTGAGTTTTGGCTGACTCGTTCTGAATTGCAGTTCAGTACTGTGCAGCTGACTGGAGTTATAGCTCATTTGTGAGTCCAAAGTTAACCTGGCCATAGCTAAAACTCCATGGAGGCAGTACTTTTAAGACTGTGCTCACTGAGGAGTTAAGTTAGATAGTTGCTCCTACTTGGGTAATGTTCTTGCTTTGACTTTGTCAATATGTGCACAGCTTTTGTCTGAAAGTCTTTGGGCCTGCTGTCCTGTACCAGAGCCATGGCTGAAGCCAAGCTTCTCTTTGCACTTGAAATTGCAGCCCAGCCCTCTGGAGTGGTGGAGGTTTATGCTCAAGTACTTTGAGTCCTACAGTTCTTTCCCCCTTTCCTGCTGCATTCCTGGAGGAACGAAAGTTGGGAGTTGGACTAGATGATCTCCAGAGGTCCCTTCCAACCCTGACCATTCTGTATGATCTGTGTGAAAGTTCTCCTACAGTGAACAGGACATGAATCCTAGAGCAGTTCAACCCATTGAGTCACTAAGAGGGCTGGGTTTTGACTCCAGCCTTCCTGCAACTCCATGTGAACAAGCAGAACATCAGCAGAAACACTGTGGAGCAGACCTACTCTACTAAATTTTACTGTGGTTTCACATGTTTTTTCTCTTTAACCAAAGTCCACTGAGCAGTCTTGCTAAGGTGTGTCACCATCTCAGTGGTGCTCTGACTGGTTTTACCAGACCAAATGGACACTGCTTTCATGGCAGAGAGGTCCCAGTGGACAGTAGGATATATTACCTGGCTGGCACCTTGGCTGAAGTAAATCCACACTGGAATCTGCCACCTGAGGGGCCCTACAGTAATGATGGCTTTGTGAGACTGCCTGCTCCAGCCACGCTTGCTGACCATTCAAGGTTTTTTTAAATGTTTTAGAAAAATTACGGTTGAAGGCATAATGTTAAGAGCTAAGATCCCAATTGCTTTCCACCTCACTGGCTGAGTCTTGTGCAGCTACATATTCCTAAGAAGGTGATCGTTTTTGCTGCCTAACTGAAAATGCGGGCTTTGCATTTCCGTTTAGATTATCTGAAAATTGGGCCTTTCATCTTCTGAAATGTTTCCAGAAACCCAAATTCAGGCCTGGCTAATAATCTTTCCAGTGCTTTAATATCAACTGTTAAAGTAAAGCTGACTATCAAGAAGCAGTTGGTGTGGAGAGAGCTGGTAATGGTGCGGCTGAGAAGTTAAACCCCTCATCTCCATTTGAGTCTTTTTTTTTTGTCTTGCAGATGAGAGGATCTGTTCACCACCCTTCATGGAGCTGACAAGTGCCTGTGGAGAAGATACCTTGCAGCTTATAGAGAAGAATGGACTGGCATTCCCTTTCAGTATGTACATGGGTTTTTCCTTGGTGCTTCTAGTAGGTTCTGAATATTGCACATGCACCCCCCAAGGCGTAGCCAACACTGTAGGAGTGTGAGTTTCATTGCCAAAGCACCAGGGATGTTAAACCTTCCTGAAACAAATACTCTGAAGCAGTCTGCTTGGAATGTGGAACAAAACCCGTCCCTATCTGCTTTTACTTTGCGTTTTATTCATGTTCCTTACTTCAAACACCACGCTACAGTAAACATACGTTCGTGGGAAATGCTAATAGTTCTAACAAATTTAGCCTCTTGCCCTGAACTTGTGCAAGAAGTTTCTCCTGCCTGCTGCATTCATTGTTTTTCTTGAGAAAATCACTGCCGTGCTGACTGCCCCCTTTTTTTACCCATCCCTCCCTTTCCCTGGTCCAGGCTACAAAGATAATCTTAGAGGGTAGAAGAAAGAATGTAAAAATTACCATACACAGCAGGCTGCAAGGGCCCACAGCCTCAAACAGCTGCTATGAACGGTTTGTGCTTTGTAGCAAGTTTCACTGCAGGGCTTGTGCTTTAATTCGTTCCTTTATTTGATTCCTTGCAGTATAAAGTGAGCAGAATTGCTTAGTCGGTGTTTGTTCCCTTGGTGCTTGCCTTATTTATTAAGTTCAGAGGTAAAGTCACATGGAAAAAGCATGTTTTTCCCTCCCTGCCATCGCTGTCCCAGATGAGGCAGGTCTCCTGAAGCTAGATTGTGAAGTAGTAATTTGAAGCCCACTGAATGGCTTTGCCCCAGCTTCCTCACCCATGCACATTGTCTTCTCGATACAGACTGGCTAGTGCTCAGTAGTCAGCAGCATAGCCCGTATATTCAGAAGGCCTGAATCAACCCCTCTAAATGAGGATGAAATTAAAAAATAACATTGAAAATCAATATAACATGGTATTGTGTGGGAGTGCTTTTTCTGTCTCCTGTCATCTTTCAAAAAAAAACGTTCCTGCTCTCTGGAGCTTGTGTCTGCTCGACATCATATACCACTTTGCAAAATTTCAAGTAACCAACTTGTTTTGGACTTTAGTGCAAGTGGTCTGCCATTCATAGCTGCCTGTCCTCTTGCCTGGCAATTTGACTCTTCCAGCAACCCCCAAAGAAGTCTTGTCCTGTCCAACCCCTCACTACTTCCAAGTTTTCATCTCCTCAGCTTAACATAAATGACATCAGTTCTAGTCATTGTGTGGGTCCCAGGGTCTTCAGCTGTCTTCTGCTTTCATAATAGCAGGAACACATTATTTCTTTCCTCTTACTGGTTTTAGGATGGAGGTGAGAACCAAAATATACACAGCAAATAAAGGATATGAAGAACGACGAACTGCTGGGCTCTCTCTACTTTTTTTGTCCTCCTCTATGGTTGCCTGCGAAAATATGTTGTATCTTATTTTGGTTCAGCCCATTTGGTTTCCTCCCCTTCCCCCAAAACAGGGAGGCAGGAAAAGAAGTGTGTTTCCACTGTGTCCCAGTTCCCTTGTTTTCAGGACAGTGTTATTTTGTGGTACCTGTAATGTAGCTCCAGCCTCAGGCAAAATCACATACTTGTGAAGATGCCCTCTGAGTAGGCAGGCTGGCAATACCGGTACTGGTACTCCAGCCCTAATAATGACCTCTGCTTGCACCATAGTTACAGGGAGGAGTTGGGAGAGTAGGGCTTGGAGCAAGCCAAGCTTTGCAGTGATTGAGGGCACTGTTCAAGCAGAGACCGTCACTGGCATCTGGTGCAGTCAGTGCCTTGGTCTGGTGGACTCCAGTGTTCGCACGTGTGGGTGGGAACGTAAGGGTTTTGTGTGTCCTGTTTCAGTGGTGCATTGTTTTTTCTTTTTTCTTCACCCAGTTTGTAAAACCAGAGTGGCCCATGGAACCAACTCTCATGAGGTGAGTTTTAAAACTTTTGTAGTGTTATCCCCCTGCTTCCAGTCCCCCCATGGTGGTACGGCTGGTGCTTTCCGATCCTGTAGTAGGCAGAATGCAGGCTATGTCCAAATGATTTCCCTTCCCTGCTCGTCCCTTGTGTTTAATTGCACCACTATTTTCTCAGATTTATCTGACATGAAATTAAATATGACTTTAACCATGGAGGTTCTTTCTAGCAGTTTCTAGCTTCTGTCATCTAGTTACTTCTAGCAGTTTGTGGTCTTCAGTCAGCTCTGTCTGCAGAGAATCTCCTTCAGCTTCTCCTTTGGTGGGAGGTGACACTAAGTGATGTTTCCACGCCATGTTTCTCTTCAAGCATGTATGTGGTGCAGGTGAGAAAAGGTTTTGTGCTGCAGATGAAGCAGAGGTATGAGTGAAGGTCAGCTGGTTCCTCTCCTTGAGGGGAAGGGAATAGCAAATAGAGACCGTTTCTAGGCACGTTCAGTTATAATAACACAGCTGGAGCTGTGGGAAAAACAGGGCTGGTAGAACTGTTTGCTTTCCCTCCTTCCCGTAAGGCAATTGCAGGTAAAATGGTTGTGTATTCCTGGAAGGAGCGCGTTCCCTATGAGCCTGGCTTCCTCTAAATTTAGGCGAGCTGAGTCCTGTTTTAATTCTTTTCCATTTGTGCTTCCTGCCTTCCTGCTTGCTGCCGCTCAGTTTTGAGAATCCAGCCCTCGCTGCTGGCTCTCGTAACGCCTGGCTTCCTTTGTTAACAACGTTCTCGTCAGTCCAGGTTTCCCAGCTGCTCCTGAAATGTGCAGTATGTTGCTGCAGCGTCTCTGAGAGGTGAAGGCCCTGAAGTAAAATGTAAATCTAGATGAGCAGAACGCCTGCAGATGAAAGCTTGAGTGACTGGTACTTCCTTTCAAAAATGCAGTTAGGTTTTTCATGCAGGCCTTAGCATGGATCATTTTACAAGCATGACAGACAATCCTGTTAGTTTGTCGGAGCAGCCACTATAAATTTTTGCTATCGTTCCTGAGAACATGGGGACTGGGTTGTGAATTAATTTAAGACTCCAGCTTCCTTGTTGGTTTTGATGTAGAAGGTTTCTCTGCAACTGCAGCTTGAAATGCATGAACCTTTCAGTGCTTGGCCAGTCAGGCTTGGACTTCATTTCCCTGCTGAATCTTTCTTCGCTGTTCTTTCATACAGTGCAGACATACCTCAACCTTCTGCCAGAATTCAGTTTTCTGAGCAAAAATTAGACTAAAATACAGTGGTAGGCTGCACTTTATCACAAGAACTTATGACTAGAGTCTAGGAGGACCCCTGGAAAAAAGCCTGAAGTCTTGCATGGTGCTTTAAATAGTTAGTAGTAGTAGTCACTTTTGGAGTTGCTGAGTTCTCAGGAATGATCCAAAAGTGTATTTATCATCAGAGAGGAACTGTCTTGTAATTGCTATTTTATGGTCAATAATGGCAAGGGAACCGTAGAATAAATACTCTGCTTACAGTACAGTTTGTCTAAAAGATGGAGCATAGGTCTAGAAGCAAGAAATTGTTGCCTGTTTTATTAATGACTCCTTCTTTGGCTTTGGTAAATCACTTTATTTTCTGTGGAGAAATTCCAGCTGCAGAGCTGACACTGGAACTAGACCACAGCCTGATCAGAAACCTGCTTTTCTTCGTAAGATGACTGTTCAGAAAGTTCAAGTACTGGCTAACAGGGACAGCTGAAGGTGCAGGCTTGAGCTTGGGTTTGGTGCCAGCCAAGGTGGGCAGACTCCGCATTTTGCTGTGAAAACATGAGCTAGTTAAGCCAAGGTGCTGTTAATCTTCTTGTGGTGTCCCACAGTTCTACATGGCCTCTGCACTAGAAGTCACATTAGCCAGCTCAGCACTTGAACCCCACTTTGCCAGCACTGTTTGTTAGACTTGAGCAGAGATGATGCCGGAAGGTTGTCCTTCCCAGCTAACAGCAGGTCAAAACATAACTGACCTTTGATACAGCTGCTGTGTGACATCACTGAGACCCATAACCTGAAGAGAAGAATTGTGTCCAGAATGACTCTTATATAAGTGTTGAGCAGACAGGAATGAAAAGGTGGAGAATCACAGCATTTTTTGAGACTGAATTCCTTAAGGACATTGTCAGTAAAAATTCTTGGTGCCAAATGTTTTGTTTTGCCTTCGAAAGAGCTCTGCATGTATGATGAGAAATGCTATTTGGAAATTATGATATAAACTATTGTTCCCATGTTACTGCCAGACACAGCAGGTCAGTGCTAGATGACAAAGAGCAAGTGCACCCTGCATGCGAATTCTTGGAGCTGTATTCATGCATGCTAAAAACCATAAGACATCGCAGCAAGCCAGCATAACACAACACCACGGGAGTGACATGGTTGTGTGCTAGTCCATGGGGCTGTTGGCACAGAGCTTTGCAGAAGAGAAGTTTCACATGGTTTCCAGTAGCCTGGGTCAGTTTGGTGCCAAGAAGATAAAGTATCTGGGTTTCCACACTTCTAAAATAGGATGATAGGTACCTGCTCATCTTATGAAGGAGTGGTTTGTGGGGCTTAATTAACTGATATTTGAAGAGAACACTATAGGAAGAGCATAGTTCTTGCCAGTATGATGTTGTAGATACTATAATGTCAACAGCCTACACAGGAGGAGGAAGAGAGCAGTGTTTCTTGCCACCAGTGAGAGATAAATGAGGTATGATGTTGCTGCTGTGAATCGTCTTGATGGACGATTCCGCTGGTTAGAGTAGGTTTCTTGCACAGGTTGCTACCAATCACAAATTCACTCCGTGCTGTCAGATAAATAGCATCTGGTATAATAGAGACACAGTAAGAGTATGACCTGCAAGTAGATACTGAGTACACACATTGACTCGAACTCAGAAAATGTTAATCTAGTGAGTCATTGTGCATGCATGCAGACAATTATGTGATCTAATGTGGTCTACCAGATAAGGAGGAATAAGGACAAAAATGTGCTCAGACTTTTAACTATGAATATGTAATTAGTACATCGTTTACCATGACTATGTTTTTGAACAGCAAAACATATTTACTATTTTTATTACAGGAACAAACTAAGGTGTTAGCAAAAATTCAGTCTGAAGGTACAGAGTATATCAAATGAGCAGCTGATCATATATAATACATAAGAGAGAACACAAAGGGGTAAAGTTTCTTTGTAAAATCCTTCCAGTGACCCTGACTTCACTAAGATACAGCTAATCTCAGAAGGCACTAAAAACTGACAGGAGGCATATGGAAGGAGCGAGCAAGCAGTAGGACTCATCTGCACCATGCTGAGGCAGGAAGCTCCAGTTTTATTCTGTATATCGCTGTGGACCCACAGGAATTCTCTTAGCCTCTCTGAGCTGTCTTGCATCCCGAGTAAAACACTAGGCCCAAGCAGGCCAGTGAGAAAATGTTAACAGGCGTAAGAAAAAACTTGTGTTGCAGAGCTTAGGAATTTTTCTGGCAAGTGTTGCGCATCCTGCGCTGACTGAGGTAGGCGGCAAGCTCAAGTCTTGGATGGTTAGCTGTTGTCTTCATGGCTCTTCAGAGGGGGAAGGTGCTCTAACCAAAGCATCCCTACCTGTGGGAGGGAGTTTTGCCCAGAGAAAAGGAAAATAAAATGTGTGTCAGGTTCTCTGGCCTCAGACAGTCTTACTCTTATTCACCTGACTACCAGCGTGCCCTTCTGGCACTGTGGATAACAAGGCCCAGCATCACTGGAGTAATGAAGACAGGTCAATATTCAGATAACTAGAGCACAGCTTTTTCAGGGCTTTGAGGGTGGACACCAAACCTAAGTTTATCCTCACTGCTGTGTAGGGGCACACTGGTGTAAAGTAATTTCATCACCTGTGCCAGAGTGGTGCTTGCTGCCGGTTCTGTGTAGGAGCCGTGGCAGCATCCATACTCCCAACAACAAATCTGCAAAATGAGGCACTGCAGTTATGATAATTACACATGCATGTAAGCATGGTAACGGATGGATCGATGGAAAGAGCAGCATAGCATGTTATGAATATATACCGGCTCATCAAAGTACTTCTCTACACCTACCAGCATCCCTTCTGTGCTGTTTCAGGCACTATAAATGCCTTCCTTTTTGGCATAGTTGTTCAAGTCCCTTCAAGAGAACTATCCATTTGGAGTAATGGGGTGAAACCAAGCCAAGAAAATCCTTAGGCCAGCATTTGCTAGCAGTAAGAACTACCAGAGTCTGAAAAAAGTTCTATGATGATGTGGGTGAAACCATGGTTCTTAGACCATTGCAAGTGGACTGAACCAAACCACAGGAAACAGGGCTGTGGGGAAGAACGCTTCTAGTTAGTGCATAGAGGTGTTCCTTCTGTTGTTCTCATGGTACATGGGCTTGTATTCAGTACAGACTTTGTCATCTGTGTCGGTCAAATGTTTTACCCTTTGGTTGTAACTGCAGTTGCCGTAGCTTCCCAACTAAAAGCAGTAAATGAAATTGCAAAGAGCTGAGAACATGTTGATTAAAAATGAAAGCTGTGCTGCCAGTAGTGTTTGGAGAGTTGTGTGTCAGTGAAGTGAAACATAATGAGATAGGACTAGCCGCTGAGAAGGAATTCACTCATGGTCAATATATATCCACCAGTAGATGTTCCCCCTCACTGCTAGTCAGGCAGTGGGTAACTAAAATTGCTGAAAGACTTGTGTACAACTGTGTTTCCAGATGGCGATCATCTTCAACCAGGAGGGCCTGAAAGCTGTCCGCCCCCCTTGCGTCATTCAGAGCTTCATCAATCACAACGCCGTGCTGTATAAAGTCTTCGTGGTGGGGGAATCCTACACAGTGGTGAAAAGACCATCTTTAAAGAACTTCTCCGCAGGAATCTCAGGTACATTTGCCAATTTAAAAGGAAATATCAGTTCTTGGAGCCTTGGCAGCAAACAACTCAAAAGAAAAATATATTTGAAAAGGCTGCTGAAGTGCAGGCAGATGGTTCTTACATACCATGTTTCCTCTGCTGTATTATTTCAATAGGAAGGGAGATAACTCATCTCCTCTGGAATACATACGAATGACATTCGTACAGTAAATATTTATGCAATGGTAATCTGAGTCTTACCTGTTAGAAACAGTGTTTTATGTCATGTGAAGAGGGGGAGAGGGAGAGAAATTCTCTTATTTCACAGTAAATTCATGTGTCATTTGTTCCTGCATTTGTTTATAAATGTGCTTTGGAGAGAATTTCCTGGATTCCATCATTTCAGAACTTCCTCTCCCTATTTTTACCTCGATTATGTATGTGTGTTTAAATTAAAGATCGCTTGTGCTAAACAAGCCTCTCTGTTCATGCGAGGCCCAGTGTTGTAAACCTTGGTGGGATACGTTCTTTAGCTTGTGACACCAGCTGTGTCGTGGGGAGGGAGGAATGGATTTGTCAGTGAGGACGGTAATACTCCCTATATGTCACTAGACAGCAGCACTTGAAGGGTTTTCATTAAAGATTACTAAAATTGCCTTTATGGAACAAGAGCTGTTTTCCCGAGAACTGCATTCTGTGGGCCTTCAGAAGCAAGAAGGAATTAGCAGGGCATGGGTGGGAGCATCATCTGCCTGCAGCTGGACAAATCCAGGAGGTGGGGATGGGAAGGGAGAAGGTATCAAACTAAGGGAGGTGAATTAACAAGTGTCATTTTCCTGTCACTTTTCTCAGTGGTTCCTGCTGATCTTAGTATATCTGTGTGTGCTTACCATCAGGTTCTGCACACAAATATATATTTTGTTAGTACATGTATAGTAGGATCCTGGTAAAAGTCCTTGTCTGTAGGCGTGTATGCCCATATTTACATTTAGGTTCGCTCTATGTCCTGAACAAATTAAGTAGGCCAGAATCTGTGTTCACATAAACTATTTGGACAGTTGGTCTGTACTTTTGTTGGAAAAGAACATTTTAAGGCACCTTTCTAAAAATGCCTTAGCTAATGTCTCATCTGTTGGTGTAAGACTTGAAAGTTGTCTGAAAGCCTGCATGAAAGGAAGTTTTGTGGGCAGATTAGGATAAGTGTCTGGCTTTCTCACCCTCATCAGGGGAGTTTGAGGGGGCCATGCTACAGGCGCTTGAATAGGCAGATCTGATGATTAAGCAGATCTGGCAGCTGTGAGGCACTCCAGGGACTGTCTGTCTGAAAGTGCAGGGACTTTCTAACTGGGAGGAAAGGGGAAGAAGAGTATTTCATAGAATCATAGAATGGTTTGGGTTGGAAGGGATCTTAAAGATCATCTAGTTCCAACCCCCCTGCCCTGGGCAGGGACACCTCCCACCAGACCAGGTTGCTCAAAGCCCCATCCAGCCTGGCCTTGGACACCTCCAGGGATGGGGCCTCCACAACTTCCCTGCGCAATTTGTTCCAATGTCTTACCATCTTCATAGTGAAAAACGTCTTCCTAATATCCAATCTAAATTTCCCCTCTTCCAGTTTGAAGCCATTACCCCTCCTCCTATCACTACATGCCCTTGTAAAAAGTCCCTCTCCAACTTTCTTGTAGGCCCCCTTCAGTTACTGGAAGGCTGCTACTTGGTGGTGTCAGACTGCGGAGTGGATTTGCTTTTCACAGCTCCCCCATCTTTATCATATGTGACCCTGTGGTTCCTCTTCAGTGTCCACTCAGAGAGACCAGCAGAGCAGAAATACCCTAGTGCTGATGCCACCTGCCTGCTGACACTTTGGTCCGGGTGTTCCCTTGCGGGTTGTCTGTATGATGCCGTTAGGCTGCTGTGGTGGGAATCCCAAGGGAAGACTTGTTGTGGTGGATTTCTCCCCACCTGTAAAACCTTCCGCTCCGAGGAAGCGGGGCAGGAGGTGCTGGTACAAGTCTCCCCGTGGTTTCCACTGCAGTATGTGAGTGGCTTCTGTCACCTCAGGGTGTCTCCTGCATTCCTGTGGTGCCTCCAAAGGGAGGGCAGGTCCTGACCATGAAATGTACTGCTTTCCTCCATGGTGACAGTGCCCTCCCCAGGTTCACAGGGATCTCAGTGCACCCCGGGTGCTGTTGATCTACTGCCTGCGAGAATGCGGCTTCTCATCTACCACGTGCCTTCCCACTGCAACTGTCACCTTTGAGTATAGCAAATCAGTAGAAATTAACTTCAGTATCTTACTGAACATAGTTAATTGGCTCTGGTGAAGGAAAGGAATGGGTTTCTATTAACCCCATGCAGGTCTATTTATCTGTGGTCTGAGGTCCAAAAATCGTGGGTGTCCCTCTCGTGGGTGCCAGGCAGGAGAGGTAGAGTGGTGGTGGGGGACTGCCCGGGAGGGAATGAGGCTAGATTCCAAGGACTGCAGTGCCATCTACTGTTCCTTGCACTAATCCTTTGAAAATTAAAATCTGGTATAAAGTTATTTACAACCTGCTTTTCATTTCAGACAGAGAATCGATATTTTTCAACAGCCACAATGTTTCAAAGCCAGAATCCTCATCTGTCTTAACAGCAGTAAGTACACTTGGTCTTTTTTCCTTTAGTGTGGCTGGAAAACTATCTAGTCCTTTCTTATCGAAGCGTTAGTAGCTAGTGACTCTCTTCACAAGTTGTCTGCTTCTGTGTTGCAGGCTGAGGTCTGTTTGGTACAACGAACCAGCATGACTGTGTGTCCCTCTGGTTTTCCTTACCGAGCTCCGGTGAGGAAGCACTGATGCAGCAAGCCTGTGCTGCTTGCCAGCCCTAAACGCCCCAGAGCTAATCTAGGCAAAGGGAAGAATGAGGTTCTGAATGCAAATACCTGGCCTTTTCCTGTCCAGAGAGCTTAATAAGCATAATCATCCTTCTAGGACTCAGTTCTGTGAGGAAAGACGAACAGTGAAAATTCAAGCAGAGAAATTACGTTGGGCAGGGCCACAGAGGGCAAACAGCTGTCTGCGCTGCGAGCACACCCGAGCTGTGACCATGGGACCATTTCTGGGTGTCTTCCAAGTCCAGCAGTGCCAGCATGGTGCACCGTTTCATGCTTGCATTACCAGTCCTTTTAATAAGCTGTGAGCGCATAAAAACAAAGTAGTTCTCAGACACTCAGCTGCTGTGAAAGTCACTTTACAGGACTGGGTCCTTTCAATCTCTTGAGTCTCCAGATTCTTTTCTGTTTCACAAGCTCTGTTGGGGGTAGTTTCCATAGTTAGCAATGATTTAAATTTGTGTGCAACACTGATGGGCATGCTAAATATTAGGGCTGTAATTGTGCTAGTCATAACTCCCTTTATGGATAAATTTACTTTCAAATTTAGAGAGAGTGTATGCTCCTGTGGTTTACCTGCCATCTCTCTCATACACATACGTACTCCATACACACTCCTGTAGACATAAGAGCATACTTCTGCTGCATAGCCTGTTGTTTAAAAAGTAAAAAAAATTACATCTTCCAGTCATAAATAACCTGAGTTTTTTGTCCTGGTAAATGTTTGTAGAATAACTTATACATGAAAACCCACATAAAAGATATCCCCTTTGAATTAGCCTCTGTCCTGAAGATACCAGCTGAGTTGTGTTGTATGGCTCAAATGAAGCTAACAGGAGTCTGGCTTATCAGTCCTTTCACATGGGCTGCTGAAACGGCAGAATGATATCCGGAATGTTTGCAGCACAGGATTAAACACAGCAGCTGTATTTGTCTTTTTAAGGTGTAGATCTAGTACTTAAAATAGTGAGTCTGATTCTCCATTCATTCCTATACTGCTGTGTCTCTTGAGGAGCTGCACCAGTACGAAGAGGAAGAACTAGGTGTTTTAGAGTAGGTGAACTTCCAATTTAGGTAGGATTCTGAATTATGAAAGCAGTTTCTCTTTGGTGTCTTTCTCTGTTTCATGCCACCGATTCTCTGCAATTAGATTTGGTGGACATGCACCTGGAAACCTCTGAAAATTAATTTTTTCACTAAAAAGGCTATTTTGGAATCCCTTAGTAATATGTCTTTTTCCACTATAGCTGGATAAAATCGAAGGAGTATACGAGCGGCCAAATGACGACGTCATCCGGGAAATCTCTAAGGCGCTGCGGCAAGCTCTGGGAGTTTCCCTCTTTGGAATTGATATCATCATTAACAATCAGACCGGCCAGCATGCAGTCATTGATATAAATGCATTCCCAGGTGAGAAAGGCCTTTCCGCTCACGCTTTGTGGAAACGGTGCAGTGCGCACTTAGTGTGAAGTTTTACTGCTGGTGTCTCACATCATTGCTTCCCAGGTGGGGGACAGGAGAGCAGCAGCCAAATTGTTCTGAGATCAGATACTGTTTAATCTGGGAAGGGCAGAACCCTAATCTAGATACGGAATGTGCTACTGAAATGCTAGCTCTTAGCAGATACGGTCCAATTTTAGTGGCCAACTGCAACATGGCTGTCATGCCATTCCCTGCAGAGGAATGCCCAGGAACTGAAGAATGGGACTGCGTGCTGGGACGTGGCCTTTTTGGGCCTGTCCCTCATTCTGAAGATGAAAAGGATAATAATAAATTCTATTTTAAGAGAGCCTTTTGAGATTTCTTTTTTTCCAGACTCTGTGCAATTAAAAGTGTTGAGGGGGTGGAAGCAGCAAACTGTTCCCTTGAAAATCTCTTCCTGTGCAAATTTATTCCTCATGAAAAGACATTTTGTGCACAAAAGCAACATCACCAGGAATCTGAAGAAGATGTTAAAATTGTAGGTGCTGTAAAGGGTTAAATATCCTTGCATGTTCTCATAAGTGGATCCTGAAGTAGAACAATAGAGTAGAGCATGTGAAAATGGATAACTTCGTCCTCCGCTTTTTTTAGTGCAACATATGTCTTGGAAACAACTAAACAAGCTCCTTGACCACTGGAATTGTTAAAAAGACTTGTGAGTGTGTATAAGAGGGTAGGTTTAGATTAGATATCAGGAAGAAATTTTTCACTCTGAGGGTGGTGAGACACTGGCACAGGTTGCCCAGACCCATCCCTGGAGGTGTCCAAGGCCAGGCTGGATGGGGCTTTGAGCAACCTGGGCTGGTGGGAGGTGTCCCTGCCCGTGGCAAGGGGGTTGGAACGAGATGGTCTTTAAGATCCCTTCCAACCTAAACCATTCTATGATTCTATGATAATGGGAGGCGCTAAGTGCCGGGTGCTGCACTTGGGTCACAACAGCCCCGTGCAGCGCTACAGGCTTGGGGCAGAGTGGCTCGAAAGCTGCCTGGCGAAGAAGGACCTGGGGGTGTTGGTGGACAGCCGGCTGAATATGAGCCAGCAGTGTGCCCAGGTGGCCAAGGCGGCCAACGGCATCCTGGCCTGTGTCAGGAATAGCGTGGTGAGCAGGACTCGGGAAGTGATCATCCCCCTGT
>VZSZ01011830.1:400108-413503 GCA_013398815.1 Ibidorhyncha struthersii | reverse complement strand
GGTTTTGTCAGGTTAGGTTAATGGTTGGACTCGATGATCTTAAAGGTCCCTTCCAACCTTAACGATTCTATGAGTCTATGATTCTATGATAATGGTCTGTCACTTGTGCTAAACTCAGTAGCCTAACACAGGAAAAGAATACATCATGTCATTTGATGCTGCTTTGCATGGGGTTTTTCTCTTTGAGAATCTCCTCTCATTACCTGAATAGTGATGTCTGTTTCCAGAGGCATGCACAGGCTGTTACAATTTGTTTAATCTGTCATTGAAGGCTGAGTTTTCAATATGGCTGCAATATCTTCGTGTCTAGAGATCTTGCGCTGAGCCCCCAGTTGTCTTAATCTTTCAGTCCAGGTCCTCAGTCCCACTGCTGCCCTGTAGTGCCCTGCCCTGTCTATCTCCACAGTGACTGGCTTCCTTTTGAAACTCCAGCCCTGCTGTTCTCGGGTCACTTTGCAGCTTGCTTCTACCGTATGGTGTTGATGCAATCTGCAGACCTATGAGAACAGTCTTCTGCCAAGAGCAGTGAAACAACCTAAATTAGGTGTCACATGGAGCCAAATCAGCTTTATGAATGGGATTATATTTCAAACAGTGGGTCTTGAAGTCAGTGATGCAGGACATTCTTTTGCAATCCTGCATCCTGTGCTTTGGTTTGGTGTTTCGGGGGTTTTGTTTTTTCAAGAATTGTTTTGGATGTGATACTTTGCACAGGCTGAAATTCCCCTTTCCTTGAAATGCTGAAAAGTCCAGTTTGGGGAACAACTAGTGGCAAACTTTACTAGGAGTAATGTCCTCTTGTTGTGGCAAAAGTTTGCAGAACTGCGTCTGGCGTCATGCTTTGCTATACTTCTACCCTAAGGCAATAGTTTTTGATATTCAGCCCAAGTCCTGTGTTTCAATCTGCACAGTAACTAGTCTTTGAGGAGACATTGAATTAATAGAGTGTTTCAGTCTTTGCAGGAGACTCGAGAGCATGGGGAAGCTTCTTGTGCTCAGGTCTACGTTGCATCTCACACAGCAGTTTTTGGTGTGGTTTTGGATAATGAAGGTAGCTCCTGGCTTTATCACCATGGGATGGGTTGAAAACCAGTTGGAGATAGTCTAGAGGATAGCAGCAGGGACCAGACATACAGAAGAGAGAAGGCTGGGGGTAGACAACACTGCCTTTAAATTCATAAAAGGTAGCAGGACTGGCAGAGATGATCTGCTTGCAAGGGCTGATGAGGTTGGAGAAGAAGCAATGGGGTAAAATACAACAGAAGAAAAGTAGTATCTCAACACAAAACACTGTTGCCCAAAAGCATGTTCAGCCCAGGCAGCTGCATTTCCTTCCAAGGGCCAGTGTGATTAAAGGCTGAGCAGCTTCGTTGATGGAGCCAGCAGCTTGCTAATGAGAAGTTCACATTCAGCCCTGCTCAAAAGAATCACTGATGGACTGCATCAGCAGTGGGATCTCAATGTTCCTGTCTCAGTGAGGTCCAAGGAAGGGGCTTCCCCTTCCTTCTCTTCTTCAAGTCATCCCGTCCTGCAAGGGTTGCAGTAGAGCCAAACTGAAGCCAAGTTAGACACCCTGGGGACCTGCTGCGTTATCTCTGCACCACTACTCTGGGGAAGGGAGGGGAAGAGGTGCCCTTTCAGGAGCATTCACAGCCTCTTTCATGGAGCTCAAGCTAAGGCTTGGGGCCAGACCTGGCCAAAGCCTTGTCCAACGGCCCAGAGGCTTGGCTTTTGCTGTCTTGTGTGTTTACCAGGCTTGAGGCTCATTTGAACCTGACGATCCATGGTTGTCATCCTGAGATCAGTTTGACGTGAGAATTGAGAGCAGATGTACCTGTAGGAGGACTTTTTTGTAGGTCTGTCATCTGCTCCATTAGCACCAGCAACTCTTCAAAAAGATTTTAAAGATAAATGTCTAAAAGGCCTATTGTGTCTCCTGTTCTGTGGGAAACCACCAGGACTATATTTAGCTGTGGTTACCAGCTGAGATATTTAACTGCAGGCACAGTCACGTAGTGTGTGGGTTTTATGTTTGTCTGACCTCAGGTAATTGGAAGAAAAGGCTCCGCTCAGGCTGCTGTCCCATGGCCATGGCTGAGCTCAGCTGGCCCGAGCAGCAGCTTGTGCGCACGCTCTGCAGCCCGTACAGGTCAACTGCTGGTTGTGTGTGCAGAGACGTGGCAGCTGGAGGCATCAGATCTTGATGTGCACTTTGTTATTTTAAGTATGCCGCCGCGAATGCAAGACACGGGCTATCCCCGTTTCTCTCTGCCTGAGGGAAAATGCAGAAAAGCAGAAAGTGTGCCGGATCAGGGAGAGTCTCCTAAAAATCAGGCAGGTAGCATCTCTAATGCTAGCTTAAAAATGCTCATCGGCATTTCTTGACTCCGCAAAGCTCAGGAGAGCAGGTATGTGTTTTCAGATGCAGTGCTGGGTGGACTTCCTTCCTATCGATGCTCAGACAGAGGACTCTGGAGACTGTTTTCAACACAGCAAAATTCAGGCCTCTTGCAGACAGGCGTTTCCAGAACGGTTTCAGTGGGCAGCGCTAGGACAGTACCTGCTGGAGCACGATTCACGCAGCTTGTGCTTTGAAGCATGCAAAACTTATGTCCTCCCACTGATTCTTTGTGAGACATGAATCCCAAATTCATTGCCAGTAGTTTCTAAAGGTGTAATTTAATCTGCCCTTCTTAATTTCCTTGTCATCGCAGCACAGTGATGTCCCACAACTGCCTTTTTTGAGAGGTCTTCAGCAGCAGCCAATGAACAGAACGAGGCAATATCTACAGAGTTTGCAGCCTTTCCCGGGCATCCTGTGGCTCAAGGGTTGAGAGACGTTGGTTCTCTTCCTCCTTTCCTTGTATTTCTTTTTTACACGTGTATGAAGTTTCTTCTGAGCCACCAGGCAGAATTATTTGGGCCCTTCCACGCAGCGTGCAGAGGGCTTGCACAGAGGAAGCCTGCCTGACGCGTACAGCTTCCTTGCACTGTAACATCTGCTGATTTCAGGATTGAATAACTGGCCGTCTTATTCCCATTAAATATTTAAAGCAACTTCTTTGTGAGTTTGCCAGGTGCCCTCAAACAAGGCTAGTTTGTTTTCGGTGAGCAGACACAAAACACTCTAGGGTACTGTGGATCTCCTCTCTGAATATTAAAGCTGTTACTATGGCGATAGCTTATTCCCGGGGTGTTTGAAGCACTCTGAGTAGATTTGAAGGCTAATCCCATGGCTTTTACATAAGCAAGAAAGTGTAACAAGCACCTCTGTCAAAGAGGTGGGGATCTTCTTCTGGCTCCCATGACCAGCCGTAAGAGTCCCAGTTGCCCCCTGCAGAGTGATGGATTATTAGTGTGGGTCACTGGGAAACTTGCCGTTTTGAAATGGCCAATTTGTTTGGTGAATTTGTTTAAGGGCCTTTTGAGAAAGGAAAACTGGGAGCTGGTGTCTCACGTTGCTAGTGTTTTGTATGACCTGTTAAGTAGAGAGAACTGTAGAATTGTGACAGAGCGCAATAAAATCCAGAGCATTGCAGCATCCTAAATAAGAGTTATTTGGTTAACATATGGGTTATAAATACACCACTTACCACATTTGTCTTAAAGTGAAATTATCCTCTTACCTTATGTTTTCCAGGAAGTTGGGGTTTTATTGCCAAAGGAAGTTGGTCTTTAGAGGAGAATGGAGATTAAAATTGAATTATTTATGGATCTAAGGGACTCTTCTGCCCTGTGATCACATCGCTAAAAGTGTTTTAAAATGTGCATTTACTTTGTGGTCTCCGGTTCTGCCCACGTGCTGCTGTGTGAATGTGTGCTATTCACGTGGGACTTTT
This sequence comes from Ibidorhyncha struthersii, assembly GCA_013398815.1. Taxonomy (NCBI): domain Eukaryota; kingdom Metazoa; phylum Chordata; class Aves; order Charadriiformes; family Charadriidae; genus Ibidorhyncha; species Ibidorhyncha struthersii. The sequence continues at coordinate 409,664 of VZSZ01011830.1, read as the reverse complement.
AAACTTTTATTTATTGCTTCGATCTCCTGTATTAATACCAGGTCACCTTCAGAATACTTTACAGACATTTTAAAACAATCAGCCTAGCCCATTAAATACACTGAATGTCATATTTCGCCTCTAAATACTAAATCAAATTGATAACAATTTGAGGTAATGCAGTAGCAGTTAAGATCCATTTCAAGACATTGTACCAGTATGTTGCATGTCTGGTTCAATTTTAAAATAAATGTAATGATAAAACTGTACCCGTACTGGAGTGTTTAAAATAGAACCAGAAGCTCTGTACACCTACTGCCACCCTTTGTGTCACCAAAAATGTCGTGTCTCCTGGTATTTGAGCAACTGTTTTAACCAGGAAGCTTGTTGTTAAACTCCACATTGCAAATTGTCTGGAATTGATTAACAGAATGTGCAGAAAGGTGGTTTCAGTACTGAAATACTGATCATCAGTACTGATGGTTCTACCAAATACTGTATGATTGATGTGTGTTTACTGTCCCTTGAGTGTTTTTTCAGACATTGCTCGTCGCAGGGAACATGTTTTAAGTGCCGAGCTAGGTTAGATTAGACGAGCATCACATTGCTTCTTACACAGTGGGAAGGTGCCTTTTCTGTAGGGTACAAAGCCAGCCCCGCTGTCCTCTGAGGTTTCCCTAACTGAAGGTGCTGCTGCACAAATGGTTGGTTCAGACCCTCAGGGAAACTACATTAGAGCTACTTTCCTTAGTAAACCTGGAAACAGGATGGAAAAGGTCGGTGTTACAGCACAGAGTTTGTAATTTAGGGAAAAACCTGGACTTAGCAGCAAAGGATAGAATATACCTAAAATTACGTATACATATATATATATATACTTGGGAGGAAAAAGAAACAGAAAATCAGAAAGGTGACAGTTTTTCTCGTTGAACAAAAGTATTTTTGTAGCAATAGTGTCTATCCCTCTTTACGCTAATCTGCTCGTGCAGGCACTCAAAATGATGTCATGGAAAAGAAGCCTTTTTATTATCACTTGGAGGGCAAAGACAGCACAAGAAATAAACTAGTAGAAGCAGCCTTTAAAAGATCTTATGAAAATTACTTAATTGCCTTTTTTTCTCTCCTTCCTTTTTCTTCTTTTCAGGTTACGAGGGTGTTTCCGAATTTTTCACAGATCTTCTGAACCACATAGCTGCTGTCCTGCAGGGTCAGGCACCTGAGGTGACCCAGCTAAACCGCAGCAAGCTCCTGGCAGAGCAGACCAGCGGGATCATGGACGAGCGGATATGCTGCGCTAGCACAGGCTGTCTCAGCGTCATGGGAAAAGACTCCTCCTGGATTGTGGAAAGCGAGACCAACAGCTCAGTAAAACTTCAACACCAGAGACTAGGCTGCAACTCGGCAGTGTCCCCCAGCTTCCAGCAGCACTGCGTCGCTACATTGGCAACAAAAGCTTCTTCTCAATAACTTGCCAATGCCATGGACTGAGAAAAAGCCACAGGGATACAAATTGTGGTCCCNACAAAACGAAAACCCAACACAACACAAAAAGGCAAAATAAAAAAAACCCTTCCGTTTGATTTAACCTGATTTGCTGGTGAAATGGACTGAAAGGTGGAGGGCGAGAAAGTGATTCAGATCCATTTCGTCAGATTCCAGTTGCAAATCTGTAGTGAGTTTACACACACGTGGGTTTTAACACTAGTCCTTTCATTGTGGGAGGGTTGCTTTTTCATTTCTATTGTTCTTTGTAATCACTGGTGACCAGCATTTTCAAATCGGACCTCATGGTATCAAGAAGATAATAATGTTGAAATGCAGTGTCTGAATGTAACAGTGCTAGAGATTTTTTGCCTGAAATAGTCCCTGTTCCCTTTTTCCAGGTAGGCCATTGCAAAAGAAAGCTGAAACAACTTCAGTATCACTAAACCGAATCCCTGGAAACATTGACCGGTCAAGATGTTGACAGGTAGCTTACTGGGAAGCCATGGCGCTGTGAGTGGGACAAAGCAGACTGGGTTCAAGGTGCAGAGCCAAGGTGACCATCCCGGTTCCAGCTTTGCAGTTCTTCCCCTCATTGACCTCATTGCTTCAGTCAAAAGCAGCTTCTAACCATGCTTGTCAACAGCGAAACATTTGATCCAGACAGGGTGCCGATAGTAAGGTTGAGTGATTTAGTAGGTTAAATATCATCTTTTCAGTCGTCTGTTAGTGGTGAGATCCTAGAAGAGTTGATGGAAGCAGCTCATCTCTTAGCAGAGAATTTAATTCTCCCTTTGGGTGAGGACTCTGGGACAGCTCTGCAAAAGCTGGCAAACAGAGCTGCGCATTTTCCTTGGAGCACCTGATGTGCGGATCCTAAGGGGTAACACAGTTGCTGCCTTCCACAGATCCATGCTGCTGTGCATTGTGTTTTTCTTTTGCAAATTAAATATAAGGAGAATTGTGCGCCTTTGTACAAGGTACATGACAGCTTTAGCTTAGAGACCATATTATTTTGTTGCAAGCTGCCAGATGAGGCCATGTGGTCATGTACAATAGTGCTTTATACTATTTGTAAGCTATAGCATATCCAAATTGTATCTGTTGAGATACACAGTAAACCTACAGTGTTCCCCCTCTGTTGCATCTTGTAGCACGGCAGCATCTTCTGGTGTTGAGAATTCCTGAAACTTTTGCCAGTTCTGAACACTAAACTGGAAATATCCAAGTCTGTCAGCGCTGAGAACAGAGACACTATTTTGGTAGACAGAGTGGCCTTCCCTTCCCCATATAAGCCCTGACATACATTTAAGAGGGGTGGTGTTAAGAAAATTTCCTTAATTAAGCTCCTAGCTTGCAGATATGGGAATTGCTGTCTTTCTATAGCAGGTATTTGTAAAGCATCCATCACTGCAGCATTTAATACCATTTTGTTTAGTATCACGTGTTGGATATCTACTCAAAAGGAAAGGATCTAGAGCTTAAAGCCCAGGTAGACTGTGGAGAGAGGAGTAAACTGTGTAAAAGATGTCACCACCCTACCTGATGGTACCGGTCCTGGAGGGAAGAAAGTTTTGGAGAGTGTTGTGTAGCAGTTCTTTTATCTAAACAATAATTTTTCTTTAGGAGAGATCGGGTTTGTTCCCAAAATGCCATTCTTGGGAATTTCCTATAGCCGGGATTGGATTTTTGAGGATGATTTAAGAAGAGATTATTCCACTTCTAGAGAGGTTACTAACCTTAAGGTATTTCTGTAGGGACTGGAAGTACCTTATAAGCGTGGCATCCGTCAAATTCCAGGGTGCACGTAAGTGCACCCAACTTCCTAGCCTGGTGCAGATGAGTTGTGAGCTGGGCGTGCTTCACAACCCGCCTGTGCTTGGAGGCTGCTGGATCCCACGCTGTCTGCGGCTCGCAGGTCTCGGGTGGTCGTGGTGTGGGGGAGTCAGATGTACATAGATAAGGGTCGGTAAAGGTATTGATAATAGACCAAACCTTTCGTAAAGCCATGACTGAAATAAAATTGACACCTACAGTTTGAGGTTTGTTTTTGTTTGTTTAAAATAAAAAGTGTTTTTATGTTACATGTGTAACAAAAGATACCCTCAGGAAGGAGCTTGCCAGTGCATATTTTTGTATGGTACTTTCTTGTAACCAGCTGGTGGAGTGTTTGTAGACTTGCCTTTTGCTCCCTTTATTACAATGGCTTGGGGTTTTGGGGGGTTTTTTTTTGGTTTTTGGTTTTTATATTGGGTGGTGGGGAAGAAGCAATGATGTTAAAACTGGGTTAGTAACTCAAGACCTTTCAAACTAAGTATGTTTACATGAATCTGAGTGTTGGATCCGATGGAAATGTCTGTATGCTGTTTCCTAGTTAGAACATCAAATAAGAATTTTATTTTCCTGGCTGCCTTCTGAATTTTGGTTGGCCTATTTTGCACTGCTTTATTTCTCCAAAATAAACTACTGAAATATAATTGTGCGTTTTAAACTTGTTTACAGATGATTGTTAGAAGTTTATTTTGTAATTCTCTGAAGGCTTGCAGAAATACTATATTTAAATACTACTCCAGACCTTGGCAGTAACTAGAAAACAAGTTTAGGTCATTGGTGTGACATTTTTCCCATAGTCTGTAATTTATTTTTTATTTATCAAATGTATCGGTATCACGTTAGTTTCCCAGGTGCAGATATGCAGGTGCCTGTTGTGATGTGGCATTACAATAGAGTTTTCACATAAATTACCATGCAATTGCTGTACTACTATATTTCCTCGCAGAAATTATTGTTGTGGCTCATATACTAAAATGTTGCTAAATCACAGGGGCGAATTGGGAGACCAACTTTTAAAAGCCAAAATCGTAAATTACTGAGTATCCAGACATACAATTACATTATTGCAAAACGTTCGAGCATGTTATTAGGCCTTGTGCTAAAGTGCTTTTCTGAATTGCTGCCTCGTTTGATAAGTTCAGGATAGTTTTGATTTAACATAAGCTTCACAGTAAGTTAGTTAATATTCTGTAGTCTTGTCTTTTTTTGTAAAAGTAGAAGAGTCTAGTAGTATTAGACCACACCAGGATGCCCTTGCTCTTAAAATTGCGGACAATCTGAGGGAGATTTTCCAGAATTTCCGTTTGAATTCTGTTATTGTGGGTTAGAAAAGGTTCTGCCGTGTTTTCAGAGGCATAGCTATTATTGCTGTCTTGATGGGAGCAATTATGTTAAAATTACATGGTCACCAGTTAGCTTCTTAGGGATCTATTTCTGTTCTGCTTCACTGTTAGAAATCCACAAGAACACCATTAACTTGACTGGAATTTCTCCAGGTTTTGTGTCAGCACGATGGAGGAGATGGGACTTTGGTTCCCACTGTAGTTATGTGGTCGGCTTCAGTAGGTGAAGGTTTTTCCCCGTTGAAGAGCACTTGAGTGGTATTATTACCGCCTGCGATGTAAAGCCATTGCCATCCTCCTCCCCGCCAGCTGTCTTTGCCGTGTTATGTTTGGGTTTGGCATGACTGTACCAGAACATCCTGATCGGTACGTGAAAACCAACCGCAGAAACGCAGCTGAACTAGGAGCCTCGGTGCTGGCGCCAGTGGTTTGTGTAACGCCGAACTACCACTGGGCCGATGCTGTTCTGCCCTTGGTTAGCCACGTGCCTGGCTAGTCAGCCTTTGTGCTCTAGGAGCCAACTGACCTGGCGGGTCGCTAGAAAGGATGCACTGGTTTTATTAATACTATTCAGACTGTTGGAATGATAAAGCTGTTTGAAGATCTCCATCCTCACCCTGGGAATGTTTGTGCGGAGGAGGTCTGTAGCAGGTTGCTCAGATGGAAAACCACCAGTTTAATTTGTTTTTATTATAGATGAGTGCAAATTAAGAACCCGACTGTGAGGCTTCACAAGGAAACGAGGCTTGCTCAAGATAAAGCCTCACGTCCTCCAGATTAACCGCGGGCTGTATCCAGCCAGGGAGCAACCAGGTGGAGTAGTGGATAGATAACAGAGGCAGAGTACAGTCCAAAGGCAGTGGAATAAATGGGGCCAAGAGTGTTTGAATTGGCTGGCAAAAAGGAGAGAAACAAGGGAAAAATGCTTCTGTTGTTTCCATACAGTAAAAAAAACAATAATCCAGGCTTATCAGTTCTTAGACTAACACTGGTTTCCCAAAGTCTTTGCGTGGCAGCAGTGACAAGTGAGTCAGGCTTTCTCACACTAGCTTGCAGCCTTGCCTTCCACAGCTGTGTTGAAAATCTTGGCTTTTGGTTTTTTAGTGAATAGAGTCTATTTTGAGTTTCCTTGTAGCAGTCTCCCCATGTGCACACTTGCAGGAGTTCACTTGCATTACCCTGCTAATTTTCTTTGCCTCTCTCCTTTTTAGTAAGAGATGTATTGATTTCTGTATTCAGTATACAGTTACTTTATGGTGTTGCAACTGTGTGTTTTGTAATTAGGTGTATGTGAAAATGCTTTGTGTAGATTAAAATATTTCCTTTAATATAATCTCCTCTCGCTTTCATAGATAAACAGACACACCGTTGCAGATCACGTTGCTGATTTTATTTGTACTATTGCTTTAATATCTATTTCAGAGGAATGTAACCTCCAGAAAAGTACTTTCCACCTCTTCACTACCTTTCCTTTCCCCGTTCCCTCAGTGTGGATCCAGGCCATCAACATTTGAGCTTTTGACCGAATGGGTTTCAGATCCTCCTTGGATTCTGTCATGTTTACATGACCACAGAAATTATTATTGTTGACGTTTGAGAGGATCCAGGTGTAAATGGAGATTAGTTAGAGTGATTCCTCAGCAACACAAGCACAACAGCGTCTGTAGCAAGCAGAGGGAATGGTTCTCGCTGGGTGCGTGCAGGTGGCTGTCGAGGTCTGGTCCACCCCTGCTGCTGGGGCAGTTTTCCTGTGGAAGAAAAAAATCCACTGTAAGAAAACGTCCTGTATGTGTGATGCAGAAGGAGGGCGTGGAGGGGTAGGGCTTGGGAGTAAAATCCTGGCCAGTGGCCGTCGTGCTACCAGTGGGCCAGGTTTTCACTCCACCTTTTTTATTAGCGATCTGGGGAGATGTTTTCTCTTTCTCTCCACCTTTCTCACCCTGAATCCACTGGGGCTGACGCTGACAGATGCCCGTGGGCCACAAGAGCTCATTAGCAGGTGACCTTCCCCAGCGTGCCATGAGTTTGCAGAGAGCTCCCGATGCGTTGGGAGGTTTTTGTTGATGGCCTGGAAGTCTCTTGAAGCTCCGGAGATAGCTGAAACAGTGAATGGAGTTCATGAAAATCAGGTCTTCCTCTTCCATCCTTTTTAAGGAAACCCACATTTTATTTCCTTCTTCATTCTTCACACAGTAGTTTTTAGATATAAATTATTTTAACATTTTTTGTGTGAAAAGTCATATATACATATATGAAGTTATTAAAAGGTTGAGTATATGTTGAGTATGAAATAGTGACTTCTTTGTTTCAGATGTTAGCAGCCCCTAAAAATGAGTTGTTTATCCTCTTGTAAAGTCAGTGCTGTAAAAAAAAATATTAAAAATAAAAGATGTATTAGATGTATCTTTTATTATTTATTTCTGATTCAGTATTTGATACAGCTTGTGTATACCCTTGTGAGAACCACATACTAAAATGCAGTCATTCTTGAAATGGAGTAACAACAATTCCTTGGGATCCCAACAATTCTGAGACAACTGTCCCTCCGGGTGTGAGTAGTGTTGGACATCGTCCTTCACTCTCCAGCGTGGCTCCCCACCTAAGCATGGCTGAATCTTGGGGACCATTTTGTGTATGTGCTAAGTTTCACTAGTTCATCGATAATCTATGTTCAAATCCAGCTGTACAGTGTTAACAAGTGTGTCTTGTGGTTCACTTCAGCCCAGTTCACTGATTTCTGAAACATAATGCCCATTTTGTACTTAAATTTGTACAGAATGATATAAACCCTTAAAAGTTCATGGCTTACTGTAAAAACCAAAAATACTTGCTCTTTGGTGTCTTCAATTGCATGACTGATCAGATCTGACAATGAAGATGGTGCTTTCATCTAACAGCATTGATTTCAGTGGTAATATATTCATTTTGTTTTCATTTGCCAAGCACCTGTTTTGGACAATGTTTTGGTTTCAACAGTAAAGCAATATGCAGTACGTCTTGTGGCATTATCTCTGTAATTGTTTTAAGACAGAATTGTCCCTTTCCAACACGTAATGAAAATAAATGCCTTATAACAAATTCTACTTTGCTTTCTCTTTATGAGCGGATAGGGCAGCGAGGTGAGCAGCTCATTGGGGGAAGACCGTTTTCATGAGAACTTGGTTTTCACATCCTTCCGCAGTGCAGTTGTTTGCAGTTACTTTTGGCCTCCTTGTACCAGCAAGGTTTGATTTGATTTCTCTTCTAACACTAGTGGGAAGTCGGCTATTTTTTATCTTACTATATAACACAGCCATACGTCCCTGGGATTTGGGTTACTGCTGTACTTAAGCAGTTATTCCTAGAGTAGGCTTCTGGGCTGATTCTTCCTGCATCATCCTGGATAGGGAATTCTTGATTTCTGAAAACCTAGCGGGATTTTTAATCAGGACCCTGTTTTGGCTAGTGCAGGAAAGAGAGATATCTCACCCAGCAGCATTAAATTTTGCTAAGCAACAAGCCCGCTCAGCGAGGACGCTCATGTAAACACTGCCTGGGGATCAGCACGCGGTGCCAGCCCCAAGGCCAAGCTCACCAAGGTGGTGAGCTGAGACACGCTGTAGAGCAGAGGCTACAGCTGGTTGGAGGGCCAGCATGTACCAGCTGGTGAGGCATCCTCCCAGGCCCAGCACTGGGCCGTGGACTCCATCTTTCCGTTTGAATCAGAGAATCATAGAACGGTTTGGGTTGGAAGGGACCTTTAATGGTCATCTAGTCCAAGCCCCTGCAGTGAGCCCGGACACCTTCAACTAGATCAGGTTGCTCAAAGCCCCGTCCAACCTGACCTTGAGTGTTCCCAGGGATGGGGCATCTACCACCTCTCTGGGCAACCTGGGCCAGTGTTTCACCACCCTCAGCCCTTACATCTAGTCTAAATCTTCCTTCTTTTAGTTTAAAGCCACTACCCCTTGTCCTATTGCAACAAGCCCTGCTAAAATTTTGTCCCCATCTTTTCCTGTAGGCCCTCTTTGAGTATTGAAAGGCCACAACAAGATTTCCCTGGAGTCTTCTCTTCTCCAGACTGAACAACCCCAACTCTCTCAGACTATCCTCCAGGTGCTCCAGCCCTCGGATCATCTTCGTGGCCCTCCTCTGGACCCACTCCAACAGGTTCGTGTCCTTCTTATGTTGCGGGATACAGAGCTGGACACAGTGCTCCAGGTGGGGTCTCACCAGAGCAGAGTAGAGGGGCAGAATCCCCTCCCTCACCCTGCTGGCCACGCTGCTTTTGATGCAGCCCAGGATGCGCTTGGCTCTCTGGGCTCCGAGTGCACATTGTCAGCTCACGTCCAGCTTTTCATCCACCATTACCCCCAAGTCCTCGGCAGGGCTGCTCTCAACCCCTTCATGCCCCAGCCTGTATTGATACCGGGGGTTGCCCCCACCCAGGTGCGGGACCCCGCACTTGGCCTTGTTGAACCTCATGAGGTTCACATGGACCCACTTCTCGAGCCTGTCCAGGTCCCTCTGGATGGCATCCTGTCCCTCAGGTGTGTCAACCACACCACTCAGCATGGTGCCATCTGCAAACTTGCTGAGGGTGCACTCCATCCCACTGTCTATGTCACTGATGAAGATGCTGAACAACCCTGGTTCCAGTACAGACCCCTGAGAGACACCACTTGTCACGGACCTCAAAGGACTTTAAAGAAAGTCCTTGAGTCCCAAATGTTTGTGATTACTTGAATGCCCGATTAAGACAGTATTTACAGTAGCTCCATCAAGTAATGTTATTTTTCCTCTTGTTGATTTTGCAGCAACTATAAACAAGTTCTGTCTGGTGTCACCATCCTTTGTGGGAAAACTTGTCTAACTCCTTTGGAGGTGGCTGTGTTTCTGTGGTGGGTTGTTTGGTTTCTTGGGGTCTGTTGGGTTTGTTT
>VZSZ01011830.1:385514-399648 GCA_013398815.1 Ibidorhyncha struthersii | reverse complement strand
CCTCCTGCCCCTGTGTGGCTGCCGGGGCTGGGGGTGAGGGGCTCTGCCCACTCAGCAACTCTCCCTGGGGAAGCTCACCTGGTGGGTGGAGGACAGCTCTGGACGCCCAGTGCCTCCTGTGCCAAGGGGACCCTGCATGCCCACCTCCAGGGCAATTCACTCTACGGGCCAGCGGCGGTGATGTTTTTAGCAGAATAAAGGGATATGTTGAGTTCAAGGCCCGGCCGCCGTTCCCTGAGCACCTCAGCTGTTCTGTGGGTGCAGGTGATGGGAGACATCTGAGCTTTGAACTGGTGGGTGGGATACAGCCCTGGCAGTGGGATGCTCTTTTCCTCTCCTGCCGATACACATAGAAAGTCCAAAAAACTTGTGATTGGTGTTCAGAGACTTTTGGGGCAAGCTTCCCCAGTCCAGGCACCACCCAGTCCTCCAGCCGGCGTGTGGCCTGAAGCCCAGAGGATGGGGGAGGTTCTGCCCGTTAGCGCTGTGCCGGCTGGCCACCATGGCTCCTGCGAGCCAACGCGCAGGAGGGACGTCCCCTCAGGACCAGCCTTCACCTCTGGGGGAACACAGACCAGTAGGTTTCCTCCTGACTAGCCTATTCGTCACTTTTTTTAACCCACTTGTGCGTTGTCCAAGTGTTGCCCCAGTGTTTAAACCGCTCAACTGGTTTCTCTGTAGTCAACCCCTGTGTTCATCGATGAGCTATGGATGTGACCCGGGTCTCACTGAAGGACCTGGGACAGCCAGCGCCGGGGCTGGGCTGTCCAGCACCGCCGAGCCCTGGCTGGGCAGGGGGAGCCCCGCGGTGCTTGGGCCCTTGGGGAGGTGTTCCCGATGCTGGGCCTCAGCGGGCGGCAGCGTTGGCGTCTGGGGAAGGAGGGACACGCCACCACAGTGTGTCTGTGCTGGGGGGAACCCTCCATTCCCCCTCCCCTCTGCCAGGAGCCTACGAGCCCTGCAGCATGCTGACGACCCAGACTGAAGCTGCCAGAACAAAGGAAGGAACCCACTGCAACTTTATTTTTCATTAGATAAATTTTTTATATAGAATATATTACAGTCAGAGTTCTCAGCTTTTAATCAAAAGATAACAAGTTATTGCAGTTTTTTTTTTTTTACCCAGTGGAACTACCAGTGGAAGGAGAACTTTCTAGAAAGCTGTCTTGTCTTTTTTTTTTAAAAAAGAGGGAAGAAACCCCCCCACCCGGACAGAAAAACACACGTGTAGGTTGCGCTTCGCGCCCACCAGCACCCAGCCGGGCGGGTGGGCATCCGTGTGGACGGGGGAGCGTGAGGTGGAGAAGCGGTGGCGGGCACAAGACGATGGCGAGGGAGGCAGGCCTGGGCGCTAGCGAGGGTGGTTTCCTAGGCACGATGCTTCTGCTCCGGCTTAATTGCTTTTAAATCGGGAAACGAAGATGCGGTGGGGAGGGAGGAGGAGGGCGGCGGCGGTGGCTTTTGCCGGCGCGGGAGGGCTGGTGCCCTCAGCCTCGCCTCAGATCGTGCAGCTTGTGGGCCACGCGCTCCAGCTCGGCCTCAATGGCGGCCAGGCTCTCCAGCTCCTGGTCCTGCAAGGGAAGCCCGGGACATGCATCAACGGCCATGGGTGGGCAGCACTTACTCCCCCCCCCCCGCACAGCCGTGGGAGCNCTCCCCCCCCCCGCCATAGCTATGGGAAGCCTTGCCCAGGGCTAGCTGCCAGGGGTGGCACGAGCACGGGCCGCTTCTCACCCTGTCCCCTCAGCCCGCTCCTCTGGACAGATGTTTTCTGTGTGCAACTCTAATTAGTCCTGTCCTAATGTGAAATCGCTGCAGCTGGTGATGGGGACAAGACACACAACCCCCCCGTCCTTCCCCAGCCCCGCTGCCGGGCAGGGCAGCCCCCGAGGGGTCTCTCCCTCCAGAGCCCGGGGCTGGAGGGAGACGGCTGCTGGGGAAGCGGGGCTGGAGCGGGCACTGCCAGATGGCCCCGGGCACCTGTGTTGAAGCAGCGGTGACAAACCGGGACGGGCACGGGTGCCTGTCACCTGCAGCAAGGGCAGCGTGTGCCCCGCTCGTGCAGGGGATGGCGGTGTCCCCTCTCCCCATGCTGCGCTGGGTGTCCATGCGCACCTCCAGCACCAGAAGAGGCTTTTCCGTTTGGGAAAATAGTGACTGAGAGGGCCATCAGTTTAAAGGCTCACGCTGCCCATCGCTTGGTGGCTTTTCTGTAGTGGCTGTTGTGCATCTATGCTGTCCCCTGAAGCTATTTTACGTGGCACGAGTACTCAGGCTCATAACTGTGTGGCTTTGCCTGAACTCCAGCTGGCCCTGTCTCGCTGCCAGCCCCAGCCCTGCCTGTCCCTCACAGCTGCATCGCCTGGCACTTGCCCAGCGCAGCAGCAGGCTCTGCGGGAGCAAACTTGGGGCCGCCCGTGCTAAAAGTGCCTTTTTTTCTGCAGGCAGAGCTGAGGTGACAGTCCCTCTGCCCTGCGTTGGGAGCGGAGCCGTGCTGCTGCCTGCAGCAGCCACCGAGCACGGGGCGACACTGAGCCAATGGCCTGCAGTGCGTGAGGCCAGTGTGAAAAAACAAAGAATCTTAAAAAAAAGTAGCTTTTCTTACCCCTGAACTATTTTCCTGAACATGGAAAAAGACACCCTACCGCCCCACACAGCCCTTGGCTCAGCCCCTGGGAAGGCTCCGGCTACAGCAGTGTGCTGAGCCCTGGCGAGTGCAGGGGACAGCACTCACAGCCCCGGGCTGTGCCCACGCTGGCCTCACTGGCCAAGCCATGCAGCCACATGGCCCAAAAGCCAGGGGAGGCAGGGTGGCAACTGTTCTGCCAGAGCCAGAGCCAGAGCCTGTGCCTTCCCTCATTGCTGGGTGACCAGTCTGGTGCCTCCTCACTATCTCCCAGAGGCCCTGAGTATTTAAAAAAAAAAAAAAAACAAAACCCACCCAAAAGTCTTGTTGCAACTGTAAACACCGCAGTTTTGCAGCCTCAGCAGCCTCCTTCCCCGTCCCCGTTCGGAGGCTGAGCCCACCACCTTGCAGACAAGGCGCACCGCAGAGGGGCTGGCAGGGGTGGGTGGGGAGCAGCCTTCTTCGGGGAGAGACCTGGGACGCGCGCAGATGGTGGTGAGGAGGCAGATGGGGCAGGTGCCCACCTCCTTGGAGGGCACACGCTGCACTCCTGCTCGGCGCCGAGACATTTGGCTTTGCTTTGAACCAACGCGACTGGAGATGCCCTCTCAGCAGGGGATGCTGATGGGCAATCTTTGGGCAATGTTTTGGTGCGTAGCTAAGGCAAGAAGGGTGTTTTGGAGGCAGGAGAGCTGCAGCAAACTGGCTCCACTCCGCTGCTGCCTCAGTCTGTTCCCGGGCACCTGATCGTGGCTTGTCCCAGAGTGAACACCTGCAGACCCCATGCCTGGCTCTGCCATCCAGCCCCCTGTGCTATCCCAAATCGACATCCATGCCTGGAGATGGCCTCCGCACAAAGGCAAAATCACCACTCCTGGCTGCCAGGGAGGTGCTGATCTACCACACAGCATCACGCGAGGTACCAGGGAAGGAGGTCTCTAACTTTGGAAGCCTGGGTTAGATGTAGTCACATATCTATCAGATGTTTCCACTCCAACATCTCAGCTCTCTCACCACAGCTGCACCCCGGTTTGCCTCTGTAAGAGGTCTGACACTACTCACTCCATCCCTGAGGCATGGAAAATGTTCCCTTTGACCTGGAGGGACTTTGGGACACAAGACCCAACCCCAGGCTTCAGAGACAGCTCTGTTCACCATGTCCAGCAAAAAAAAAAAACAGTGCAAAAGTCCTGTCTCATTTTTAAGACTCTCTGGGGCAGGGCATATTTTTCCAATAGTCACTAAAACAAGGGAAAAAAACAAAGGCACAGACAGGTGCAGATCTCAATAATACCCAGGGCTGAATGGCTAAAAGGTCACCAAGCATCTCCTTAATGTCACAGAGAACCGATGCTGGTTGCATAATGCCAAGGTACTATCCACATCTCCAAGCATAGTTTGGATTCCCGAGTTAATAACCAAGTGGGATTTATTCTTAAGGCTACGTACACCAACCTCCGTTCTCCTGTTAGCGCTGCCTTCCTCATCCTTCTTTTCTTCAGGCATGGGAGCAAGCGGGAAGCCTCCTTCACTGCTGTCTTCCTTTGAGTGGTGCTTCCATGACCTTCTTACATCTTCCTCTGGACTACTGAAGTCGTACTTGTGGGACCTGAACACCATTTTCATGGACCTGTCTGGGTCTTCCCCGCTATCGTTTTCCTCCACGCGCTTCTTCGATGTCAGCTGCTTGGCAAGCTCGTCCATTTTGTTCCACCTCTTGGAGTCTTCCCACTCCCTGGAGGACTCCTCCTCCATCTCGTCACTTTTGGCATCCCTAGGCTGGAAGGTGTCCTTCTCCCCCTGCATCCCCTCATCCGCCAGGTGATGCCTTCCTCCTCTCAGTACCCGGGGCTGCTCTTCCTCCTCCTCCTCCTCCTCAGAGCTCTGCCCGTCTTTGCCAAATCCCAAAGCATCGTCATTATCTGAAAGAGCATTAAACACAACAGTGAGCACAAATGTTAACCTGATTACGTTCCACCTTTGAACCCGGCCTTCAGGGGCGATGCAAGGTGGGTTTCCTGACTCAGGCTCATTTTCCCAGGGTTCTGGAAATACCCACTCTCACATCACCGTGTCAGTCACAGGGCTTGGAGGCAGCAGTCAAAAACCACATAGGAAATTCAAGAAAAAGAAACAAGTTTTCCCCAGGTGCTATGAAAAATGAGCAGCTGCCGGGCCTGTGTTACCCACTGTGCGTGGGCCCATGTGGTCGGGTGCTCGCCAGGGGCGGGTCTGGGTGGCTGTCGGCGGGGGTATTTCTGTAAACCCGGTAAGCACCAGCCTGAACTTTTAGGCTTTAAAGCCTCTTATCTGTCTGTCTCAGTGCTCTCAGCTCACCCCGGGTAGGTATCAGTGCAGTCATCTGGGATACGTACTGTCATCTCCCTGCATCTCGTCAGCCTCCTCGTCCTCCTCAGCCAAGTCAAGGGACCTCTCTGCTTCGGTAGGGTCCTCTTCTGCAGCATCGTCGCCTCTGTCATCCTCTCGCTCCACACGCTCCCCTGTCGCCTCCTTGCTCTGCTCCTGGCCCTCCCTGGATGGCTGCTCTCCCTCGTCCTCGAGCTCCAGGCTGTCTCTGGGGCCTCTCGGCTGCTCGTCTTCATCCCCTTGTTTCTGCCGCTCGTCCTCACCGAAGTCTTTGCTGATGTGGTTGTCTAAAGCTTCATCTCGCTGGTCATCCTCTGCGCCCCCGATCTCGTTGCTCTCCCCATCCTCCTGATCCTCCTTCTCTCCAGGGTCGGCATCCCGTGGCCCGGGCTCCCTCTCCTCCAGGCTGTTTTTTCCTTCCTCTCTTGAATGATCATTTTGCTGGGTTTTCTGCGCTGCCAGCTCAGCCAGGGACCCCGTGGGCTGCTCCTCTTCAGGGCGCTCCCCTGCCGCATCTGCAGAGGGAGGAGCAAGAAGCAACACCTCTCCTGAGAGCTCATGACACAACCAGCAAAGCTTGCGCGTGGCTTAGGGAGCTTCAGCCCCGCTCAGCAAACTGCTTAACCAGCCCATGGATCCTTTCACAAGTCACTTCAACATATGTTTGCGTTCAAGCGAGCCGGTGCTCTCACTGGTGCCTGCTCTCCTGAAGAGACTCGCAAGGCTGAAGTTAAGCATATGCCGAAGTGCGTTGCTGCAGCACGCTCCTCAGCACCGTCTCTTGAGATGCCAGCAGCGAACTTGCCCCGCGTGAAATCAGATCGCACGTAAAATGAAATGATTTAGCAGTGTAATATGGCACCCGCACAGCCCTTCCCGCTCTGAGTGCTGCGCCAACATCACATCCTTATTTCTCCCACCGGGTTGAAAAGGGAGCCAGCGCTGTTTGCGGGCAAGCCAGAGGGAGGAGGGGGGGCAGCTCTGCCTCTGCAAAGCAGCTACTCAGCAGGAGCTTAGCGTGGGCTGGGTATTGGCTCTTGCTCATGTCAGAGACTGGCCTCTTTTAATGTAATTAGCCACTTTGCAAAAGAAAAGATGGGAGGCTTAAGAGCAGTGGGAAAAGCCAGATGGAAGGGTGAGAGCAGCCCCAAGCAGGGCTGAGGAGTGTGCTGGGGTGAGGGGATGCAGAGAGCCGGTCACGCAGGGCTGGTGACCACCAGTGACACCATGCTGGTATCACTGGGTTGCCTGTGGGTGACCCAATGTGCCACACTTCATCCATCCTGCCACACTGCTGGAGCAAGAGGTTCAGGTCTGCCCTGGCAGGAGGGAGACCAAGGGCCACCCATCCTCTCCATCGGCTTTTGGTTGTGCTGGCTGCAGCAGCAGCCCCCAGGGATATCGCTCCTCTTCGCTTCGGGCAGCTTTGGGCGGACACTGCAGAATCGCTGCGCTGCTGTGGCTCAGCCACATGCCCCAGAGACTGCTCGAGACCCTCCGCAGGGGCGCTGCTGTGGATGAGAAGTCATCTCACCACACATTGGCATCCTCTCTTCCTGACGTTGAAAAGGGAAGGAGCTGAACCCGCCTTTCTGCTACACCGCCTGTCTCTAGCCAGGCCATAGAAACCCAGTGACAGGGGGAAATCCCAGCTGAATGTGATCTTTCCAAGATGCAGGTGTTTTGTATGGGTGTGTGCACTGTGTGCATCCCAAGTTCAATTTTCCCTTGAAAGATCTATGACCTAGTATCTTGGATGCCTGGGAAACGGGGACAGCAGGAGCAGACTCAGATCGCTCTTGCCTATATCATTAAGCCTTTCAGAATGGGATATCCCTGGCTGTGACTCATTTTAAGCATTAGGAGTGAGTGACGGTGTTGGCAGCAGGGTGGAAAAGATCCGTAGCAGTTTGGTAACTTGACCATCACCAGTTACTATAGCTCTGAAATTACATGTTGTTTAAGCTGACAAATAAGAACAAAGCAAACACCGGGCTGCTTGTGTGTGTCAGCGGCAGTATCAAAGAAGATGCCTAAACCAGGAGCAGATGGACATATCAAGGCTGTTAGAAAGAACATCCTTGTTTACAGCCTGACCTGGATTTCCCTGGAAGGCAGGCTGACACTGACCTCTCTGCTTGTTCTTGTCGTTCTGACTTTCAAGGACTTCAGAAAGTTCATCTTCGAAGCCACTGTTTTTCTTCTGCTGCTGAGTTCTCTCATTGGCACCTGCATTAAGCAACAGAAAGTAGGGAAAGGCAACATCCCCACCTGTGTTTTAGAAAGTAGAGGTAGCAAAATAGTTCTGTGCCCTTTATAATTGTATAAACATTTTCTACAATGGACAAGTCTGCCAAAGGGGAGCTGTGAGGAGGAGTGAGACTGGAGGATACATGAATCAACTACAGCAACAAAGCCATCATCAAACACATCATCTGCAGGAAAGAAAAAGGTCTCTAAACAAACAGATAAGCAGGGTTGCTAGGAAAACTAATATTGATGGAGAGCTAGGGAATAAGAGCTGCTGAACTGCAGCACACTGAGGCCAACAAAAGACTTAAGCATCAGAGTATTGAAGGTAAAAGTTGCCTTCTTCCAGATGCTGCCCATGTACCTCTGTTGAGGTGGGCACTGGGAGCCCCTGTGCCTCCTGCCTCCTCCTGGGGGGCTCTCTGCCCAGGTGCTGCCCTCCCGCAGCTGCCCGGAATTCCCACTCCAGGGATGGTCCAGGGCCCCAGGGCCCCACACCTTAGCCCCTGGGATTATGGATCCAGCTACACGACAGCAACGCCCTGGAGAAAGCATTGCCTGAAGGCAGCATGAGATGGAGGTCAGAGGGCAGCCGTCCTGGAAACCAACGGTCCCCAGGCAGCCCCATCCCCCCAGGAACCTCAAGCCAAGCAAACTCTGTCTAACCCAGCTCCCGCCCTGCTTCTGTGCCTTAATGGGGCAGAGGTGGGTGGTGTGGGCTCTCCAGCTTGAGCAGGGCCAGCTGCAGCCAGTGCAGAGGAGACCAAGATAAATACCTTTGCTTTTCCCTTGGGCTACACGACTCTCCCATCCCCAGTCACTGTGATCCATAGATTAGAGCTCACGTTACCCCAGGACATAAATGGTGTGATGGGCTCAAGCCAAGGAAAGAGCGGAGCGAGACGCACGTCTGTGAAACAAGTCCCTTCACATGGACTCCGTGCTGTACGGCACAGTCTGTCTGATGGCTGAGCGCTCCCCCTTGCAACCCTGGTGTGCCTGGGCAGCAGCGTCCCAGTGCACTGAAGAGGCCCGGGTTTCTTTCTTCTGGATCACCAGAGCATCCACGGAGCCTGTCTGGGGTCGCTGCGCAGCTGGCCCCTTCACCAGTGGGATTTGGGCAGTGACCAAACCACTGCTTTGAGAGCTGCATGGAGCTCTCTCCTAACCTTGAGCTCCTGAATTTTCCCTCTCCCTTCTCCCTGTTACTTCTGTGGCTTCCCCGCTCTGAAAGGAGCCTGGTTGCACTGTCTCCCAGCCACCCCTGGCAGCTGTGCCACACAGGAGAAGGGCACAGGGACAGCCTGGCGAGGGAGGGCTGCCAGCTGGGTTACCCCAAAGAGGAGGAGGGAAGGCCAGGAGCTGCTCTCCTTCCAGCCTGGGGAGAGCCCTGTTGCATCTTCAACGGGGTCACCCAGGCAGAGGGGCCGGCATCGGCTTTGATGTAGCCTTGTGTGGGACCTGCACACCAGCTCTGGGGACCTGGGCACCTGAGAACAGCCCTTTTTCCTCTTGCACACCCTTTGTACAGCTCTGCGCTGCTGCTGCTCCTACACTGGCAAGTGGTGAGCTGCCCACACCTCTCCAAACCTAAAGAACTTGCATCCAACCTAAGGAAGCCAACAGGAAAATCCCCACTGGGGTCTTTCGTTGGGGGTCTTTTAGGTGCAAGTCTTGCTCAATGCTCCATGAGACTTCCCTTCTGCCACATCTGGGTTTAGTGCCAGACTCCAGCTGCACATGCAGTGAAGGTTTTCTTGTCTTTCATTCTATCTTGGGAGCTGGTGGTTATTTGATGAATTAAATTACATTATTTCCTTTTAGGGTTCTCCCACCCCAAAAGGCCTATACTCTGCCTCACCACCAAGTTACACTGACAGCCATTTAAATCATCAGATGCACACTGGAGTTATTATAAGCAAAATTCCTGTCCCCACTCACCCAGACTCTACTGGAAGTCCTGGAACTAGATTTCCTAGGGCACATTTGTATGATGTGGAATTAATGTAAAATAATAAAAAAACCAAACAATAAAACTGTTCAGCGGGCTGCAACAGATGAAACCCCTCTTCCCAAAATCTGTAGTGAAACTGTACCTTGAGCTGCAATTTCCTGAAGTTCCTTCAATAAATTTTGGTGGCGAAGAATAGAAATGATGCGTTCATCTGCAATAGGGGAGACTTGGTACAGAAGGTGGTCAAAGACAACCTCCCCCCACATGCAGGAAATGAAAAAACAACCCCAAATGACACATCCCTCTTAATTTACTCTTTTCTCTCCCTTGGCCTGATTTGCTGCCACATCTTTTAACTGTGTGGTTAAGATGACAGGAAGGTCCCATGAAAACCAGGCAGCTTCATGTCACCCAGTGCCTCCTCTGGCTGCGGTGCCAGCATGATGCATGACCTGGGCTGAGCAGCCACTCCGTCCCTGCTTCTGGGGCCTGGTGCAGCCTGGTGGGGTGACCCCAAGGAAGGTGAGTGTGTCAGGAACCCCTTGTCAGGTGCTAGAGCATTTCAGGGCAGGACCATCCCCTGCTTGTATCTCTACCAGATCTGCTCTTGCTGATACCCAGCATTAAATCTGAGCCTGTACCTCCTCTGAGTGTTTCTAGGCATTCCTCGCTGATTGGCAGGGGGTTTGGCTTTGATAAAGTATCAGAGATGACCTCTACAATGCACTTCNTCTTCCCCCCCCCCCCCCCCAATCTATTTTTTACCAAAGCTAAAACACAGCAGATGATGGCACAGATCCTCTTGCTTTTCTGGTTGAGCCAGAACTGAGTGTTCAGTTCCTGTTTTACCTAACGCACGAACAGAAGGTACCTCCCGAAACTGAGAAGTGAACAAACGACACATGGCAATGGAAAGAGCTTCTTCAACATGATGCACGCTTCAGCTGAGGATCTCACTGCTCTAGCCCATCCCAGAGGCTGGGCACGTCAGGAGATCAAAGGGGGTCTGGATATATACATAGATAGTCAATATATCTCAACCTGCATCTCACAAAAGGGCTCAGTGTGAGGTTTTAGAGAGTAACAAATGGTCAAACTCTTCAAGAGGTGACCTTGAAACCTACAAGCTCTTTGAGCCCTGAGAAGGGCACTGCAGTTAGACTGCAGGCAGACATGGAGGGTGACATGAGGCAAATCGTACTTTCCAACATGGATGAAAAATACTGATCTCAAGCCCTGGTGAAAGTCAAGACACTCTGTAGAAGTGTTTGACCTTGTGCTTGAGTGTTCAAGTCATCTATTATAGACTGGAAGAGCTGTTCACAAAGGAAAGTCATCTGAAAGCAAGAAAGTTCCCACACTTTCCTCTGAAGCATATGCAACTGCCTGAGGCAGCTTCCCAGACAGGATGAATTCTGGTCCTCCCCTTTCCAGCAGCCCTTTTCTTCGGTGTAAAATGAGAAGCTTTATTAATCTAGTTTATCACTTGTACTGAGGTTGCAGTCTCTTCACCCCTGCAACCGCAGCACCACGGATCCCACAGGGATCATCCAGTGCTGAATCTGTGGTAGGATAATGAAAGCCAGAGGCACAACAGCAAGGTGGCACCTCTGGCAGGGGGGAAGGCTCTCTCGCCGCACTGAAACACACCACCTAGAGCCCTGCCGTGGGGTCACGGTAGACCCAAATGGTCACAAAGGAGAGTCCAGTGCTGGTTAGCAGTGCAGGAATCAGGCTGCTTAGTTCAAAAGGATGGTCATTTATAAAGCAGCCCAGAAAGCATGCAGGGCTCGTGAGTGCCTGTGGATAAAAGAGGCTAAATTGGGGAAAAAAAAAAAAAAAAGGATACAAGTAAGCCTTAGGGGTAAAAGACTCACTCACTGAACCTCTTTCTTCTGATGATTTCTGCAGGCAGCCCTAAGAGTCCTGACCTCCCTCACAAGGCGCCATTCTCAGGAGAGCAAAGCACTGCGGCTGCAGTAGAAATTAAACACAAGTCAGCAATTCCCAGTCATCTTCAGTGTTGCCCATTCAGGAAATTGCATATATTCATTGACCAGATGGTATGAGCAAATTTTCACCCTGCGTAAGGAGCGAGTTCTGCTTTTGCAGATCACAGCCACAAAATGCTGAACTCTTAACTATTTACACAGTTTGAGAGGATTGCCTGCTGGATTAAAAATGTTACAGGAAAGATCTAACAAAAAGCAAGCAGGGAAATTTCCCTGGTATCATTCTCCTATACCACAAACAATCCATTAATATTGATTTTAGATGTCTTTGAGTCACTTCACTCTACCATTATATAGAACAAACCCCAGATTCTGATACTTCCCTCCCACACTTCCCAACCTCTGGAGCCACTTATTGCAGCTATATTCAATGCAGCTTCAGAAGTAAGGACTTTCTCAGCATGAGAAATAAGAACCTGGTCCAATGAAACACTCTATACAAGCTTTTTGAAGACTTCTAAGCTGATCTAAGGTCTTTGTCTGAACACAAAGAAACGCATCAGTCACCACAGAAATATGGCCAACTCTGTGGAGGAACTTTGTAACATAATAAAATTAGGAGTGCAGTCATTCTACTATACTCTCCTTGACTTTTTGTAAGAGCAAGTCTTGCAGAGTGAGAATTCACAAGGTCATGAAATAACAGCCTGCAGTAGGAAATAAAGGAGATCCTGTCCAAATGAATGTAATTAATCCAGTGCAGAAACTCGGACTGGAATTTTGCCATAGCTATCTTCTAACTGTGAGCATGTAACTAGATCCTTAAGAGCTGCTCATGCTGTCCCTACACAGAAATCTCCAAAGGATCATGGCCTTACAAGGGCAGACTTCATGACTTTTGAGGTTGGCTGTGCTCAGGCCCTTCTGAAATGTGTGCCTGTAAGTGGGAAACAGTGTCCTTCAAGCACAAGAGTGAGCAAACACCAGAGATACTGTAAATGCTTTGGTCATGTTCAGCTCCCCATGGAAAACCCTTGGTGTAAGAAAAGTCTGACGAGCTGCCCAGGAAAGGTCTGCAGGTGCTGACTACCCATTTCACAGCCCCGAGCCACCCACAAATGCTGGTGGCACAGAGCACATCCAGAGCAGCATGGTGTCTAGGAAGAGGTGTGGTGCTTACTGCTGTACCCATGTAATGATATCCTTGCCCTGATGTGTCCCATGAGATCAGGACTTCCTTCACTGAAATGCTGTGTCTCAGAGGGCAGTGAAGGCAGAAAATCCCTAACGGCTCCTTCCAGTTGCAGCAAAAATCAAAAGAAAGGTGTGGTCTGATTTTTCTCTCAGCTAGAGCCTGTCAGTGCAGTACCCAGGGAAGGGACAGCCTTGGGAGACAACCCTGTCTTGGTGGAAGTATTCCCATGGACTTGCACCAGCTTCCACAAAAGCTGAACGTAGCTTGTTGGGAAATGCCATGTCGTACACATAGAACATATTAGGGAATAGATCTCATTGAGGAAAACTGTGAAATTAATGGATTGTCCCACCAGATGCCCAATGAACATCCCACTCTGGCACGGCCAGTTGAAGGGGCAAGTGCCTGCCCTGAGTCCCCTTTCTCAGTTAGCAGCACAGAGCCTGAAGCAGACAGCCGGTGGCTCACAGCTGATGGCTCAGCCCCAGCAAGGGCTAAGCAGGCTAAAGGTCTTAACAAAGCAACAGCTCTCCAGGCCTAGGCACATCTGACAGGACAGGGGGAAGCATATCTCATGGCGCTTTCCCGGTAGGTAATAACAAGCGGAGACACTGTACAAAGGAGCCTGTGGCTGAGAGTGACATGAATGTGCCTTCCCCTACTGCTGACTGGGGAAAAACATTATGTGGCTACAAGATTTCAGGAAACAAAGACATTCAAGAAGTAGAGGAGGGAAAGGCTGGTGTTTCCTTTCTGGACATTAACTTCCACAGAAATCTTAGTCTGGGCAGCTACGAGATCAGCTCATCTGAAAGGCTATGGGCATTATAATATCAGGAATGAGAAGTCCATCACAGATCAACACAGGCAAACACACCCATGCAAAGGTGCCGAAAGCCCACTGTGAGTGCACACTCTTGTGAAGTGCAGCTGTGAATGTCAGAGAGGTATGACACAGATGTACACACAGAAGCCTATAAAAGAAGGCTGGAGAGGTCAGCCAAGTCCTGGACTGCTTGTAGACATCCGGACAAGCTGAGCAGTAGCTGAGGACAGATTAGCAATCTGACAGTAGCCAGTTGCCTATTTTTCAGGAATATGCATGTTTAAGTAACACACCACACACGTACAAACACAGATGTATACACACCCCCAAACACACACAGTTCCAGCAATGCCCTTTCCTGAATCACATCTCCCCCCACACTCCCCTGAGTCACCTCCTGTTGGGAGCTTTGAAAAGCTGAAAGTAGGAGGACTGGGGAGGGTTATACCCAGCCTCCATCCCCAGCCTCACCATTCTCCAGACAAGCTTGTTTGGTCCCTCTGGTACATCCTGAGGGACTTCCCTCCTGCCCAGGTGCCCAGAAGCACAAAGGATAAATCTTGGCTGGGGGGATCCTGCTGTAGGGATCTCCTGCAGATCCCTGGCACTTCCTACAGAGTATTTCAGCAGGGGCAGCCAAAAGCCTGACTGCTAGGTGGAGGATAAACATCACAGCCTTCAAATTAATTTTCCACTTCCACTACAGGCCCATCCTTACCTTAGTGTCGCCTTTATTCATGTCATTTGTCACAGGAAGGGAGATGGCTGTAAATGAGGGGAGGGCAAAAAAAGAGAGCTTGTTATTCACCTCCACTGGGAGACAAGCAAAGAAATCTTATCCTGCTAAAAAAGGTAGTGGAAAAGAGGGGCATCTTGCTCTGGTGGAAGTGGTCTTTTGGTACAGCAGCTGAATGTGTGCATTGTGCCCCCCTCAGTCTTCCCTGCAGAGGGGAGAGGGGAGAAG